>CM036609.1:1140299-1660778 GCA_020745705.1 Hemiprocne comata
CCCTGCAGGGAAGGACTTGGGGACACTGGAGGTGGAAAGGTCGGACATGAGCCGGCAATGTCCACTCGCGGCCCGCAAAGCCAGTCATGCCCTGGGATACATGGAAAGAAGCGTGGGCAGCAGGTTGAGGGAGGTGAGTCTCCCCTTCTAGTCTGCTCTTGTCAGGCTCTATTTGGAGTACTACGTCTAGCCTGGGAAACAGTAGCAAACAGACATGAACTCTTAGAGCAGCTCCAGAGAAGGCATACAAGAAGGATCAGAGGTGTGCAATAGCTCTCCAGGGAAGAACCGATGAGCGAGTTGGGGTTCTGCAGCCTAGAGAAGAGAAGGCTCTGCGGACAACTTCTTGCAGACAACTTCTTGCAGACTTTTATTACATAAAGGGGACATATAAGGAAGTTGGAGAGAAACTTTTTATCGCAGCCTGAAGTGATCGAGCAAGGAGCAAGAGTTTAGGCTCAATTTGGGTAGATGTAGGTTGCACAAATGAAAAAATACATTGCAATACGGGTGGTGAGATACTGAAAAGGCTGTTCAGCGAATGATGGGATGTCTCATCATTGGAAGTCTTCAAGGTCAGCTGCCATGGAACTTGGAGTAACACTGATGTAGTGACGCATTTCCCTGCCCATGGCAGGAGCTTGGACTAGATGATCTTTAACAGTCTCATCCACTTCAAACACTTTTGTGGATGCATGATAATATGGTGCCATGATAAGGCATCTCACTGCACTCTGTTTCCCCCTGTGAGAACACTGTGGTTAGGATGGGTTCTCCTGGTGTCTCCTGGAAGCCAGTGCCTACCTCTTGTCAATACCACATCCCGTCCTGACTACTTGCATCACAGTGTTGAGCTTCCCAAGGGAAAAGAAAAGGTGTGAAAGACCAAGTGGATGGTAGTGACTGAAATGTGCCACATAATTCTAGCCAGACCCAAAATTGCAGATAAATTTAGTCACTGTATGTATGACAAACAATAGTACAAGCAACGTTATGTTAGCAGTCATTGCACAACCATTCCCACAAAAATGGTTGGGTATCTTGGGAGAGGGTCTGCAGGTGAAAGGATGACACAGAGACCTGGGCTGGGATGCAGCAGAACTTTAATGAGTCCAAAGAGGAAAAAGAGGCCACTCTGAGTGGAAGTCACAGTGCAGGCAGCAGCAGGGGTAGAGAAGAGTCTGCACCCATGGCTGTAACAGAGATGCTGCCAGGTGTCCATCTGCCTGCCCCACAGAGGCAGCAGGGCCAGCAGGTCCTCCCCAGGCTGCCTTTGTGCTGCTCACAGCCCCAGGGAGCACAAGAGATCACGGACACGGGACAGAAAGGAGAGAGTGGAAGAGGGGAAAGGCAGGCATGGGCTGTGCTTTCTGAGAGCCCAGGCTGGGCCCGTCCTTTTGCAAGGGCTGCTGGGCTTGCTCAGCCCCTCAGAAAGCAACAACCCAAGGCTGCGTCCCCAGTGCGGAACCATCTTGTGGGTCCCTGGGGGCCTTCCCCAGGGCCATCTCCAGCAGCTTTAGCAGGGCAGGCACCTGCTGCTGCAGTAGCGGCTGCCAAAGCTCGAGAGGCCAAAGCCCCCGGAGTTGATGGGCACTCCCTGAGAGCTGAGGATGCTGCCAACGGCAGCGGAGGTGGAGGATCCCACGGCGGTGCTCTGGGGGAAGGAGCTGAGGATGGGGCCGGGCAGGGTCACCACCACGGGGGAGGGCTGGATGACGACGGTGGAGTCCTGGCACTGCCTGACACAGGGCTCATTGCAGCTGTTGGCCAGCGGGGTGGGGCCGCAGGGCTGGCATGGCAGGCAGGGCAGGCACTGGTTGTAGCAGGACATGTCTTGGGGCTGGAGCTGCACCTGCAAGAGAGGACAGGGTGGTAAAGTATGAAGGGTCGATGAGATGTAGCCTGTAACTCCACCATGACAGACCCTTACCTTCAGCCCAAAAGAGACCTGCCAAGTGTGACCAAGGCCAGGGAGTACTCCACCTAGGCCCAACCTCAGGATAAATCTCAACAAAGGCTGAACCTCTCTCCCTTCCCCCCTCTCTGCCCCCTTCCCTCTCCCAAGGCAAGCAGCTGAAAAATATCGAGTAGGATAAAGTGGCAGAGGAAGAAGAGGAATTGGAAGGGAAGAAATGCCTAGAAACTGACCTTAATCCCCAGGAGATGGAGGCGAGAGGAGTGGATGAGAGAGCGAGGAGAAGGGCCTGCTTTTATACTGCTCCTGCACCGCCCCAGGCACACAGCCACTGCATGCAGGCAGTATTTTCCAGCAGACTCACCTCCACAGCAAAATGTCCTACCTCATGGCACAGGTTGTGTTTTTGTGTTTTGTCGATGCTTCCATTTCATTTCCTCATTTCTGACATGACCTTCACATCATAGTGCCTATTTTGAAACATTGGGATGAGAGGCCAAAGGATTTCCTGGAGCAAGATCATGTCAGTACAGCCAGATGTGCCCCCACCAAGTGCTGGAGGAATCCCGTGCAGTCAGTGAATATGGGTCTGGAGAAAATCGGTGCCATTGTTTTCCACTCCCTGGGAACAAAGCTGCGCATGTCTTCACACCAACGCAGTCCTCTCCTGGGTGCCCAAAGGCTTCTGCCAAAGAGGACGTGCCACATCATTCTGCCTCCCTGAGTGACTCCCTGCCCATGCCTGCACTCACTGGTCACTGCCTCTGCAGGCAGGTGGGCTGCAGAAACGGTTACAAATGCCTTTGCCAAGGAAAGCTTCTCCTTCCTGGAGACATCTGCTGGTTTTCTTTGGAAAAGTCATCCCCTCTCACAGCTGTCTCTGGCCTCCACAACTAGCTGTCAGCAAGACTGCAGAATGAGGACATTGCCCTCCCACTCCCTTGATTCTGCAGCAAGCCCTGCATGTCTCCAGAGATGGAGACACCACAACTGCTCTGGGAAGCCTGTTCCAGTCATCTGCCACCCTCAAAGAAAAAACGTTGCTCCTCATGTTTAGGTGGAACTTTCTATGTTGAGGTTTGTGCCCGTTACCTCCTGTCCTGTCGCTGGCAGCACTGGATGGCTGCACAGCTACCCCATCCCATGTTTTTTGTCATCAGCAAACTTGCTGAGGGTACACTCCATCCCTTTTTCCGTGTAATTGATGAATGTATTCAATCGGACTGGTCCCACTACTGACCCCTGGGAAACACCACTTGCCACAGACCACCAACTGGACTCTGTGCCGCTAATCACCACCCTCTGAGCTCTGTCTTTCAGCCAGTTTTCAATCTCCCACGCTATCCATTCATCTACTGCACCCTTCCTAAGCTTGCCTATGAGGATGCTGTGGGAAACGGTGTCAAAAGCCTTGATGAAGCTGAGGTAGACAACATCCCCTTCCCTGCCCTCATCTATCCATCCAGTCATGCCATTGTAGAAAGGTATCAAATTAGTGCCACCTGGCACTCTTCCTTAGGTCCCAGGCAGTAAAGCTTCTCCTGGCATTGGTCCTACTGCGTGCCTTCTGCCCATGCCCCAACAGCCTCAACATTTTGGAATACAACACAGCACCATCGAGGAGGCAAGGACACTTCTCCCAACTCCCCAGGGAGTGAGAGCTGTCAGTTTCCTGCGGTGCCGCTGTGCCAGAGAATGCTGAGGGCAGGGAGGTTGTCAAAGGGCCCTGAGTATAAACAAACCACAAAGCTCTCACAATACATCAAAGAGGCAAGGCACTTCCCTGCCCTGCAGACATGGAGGCAACTGAGATGGGTCCCAGGAGGGCAAGGGAATGCCTTCAGTAGGCAAGCTTCTGGGAGAGACTCTCGCTATGCATGGATAGTCACAATCTAATTCTGGATTGGCTGTTTGTCATCCTTCTGGCTTGAGGCCTAGCCAGGAGCGTGTGCTGTCTCAGGCCCATGTCCCACACAGGGCTGAATTCCCCTGCAGCCAGGGCAGCTTCATCCCTGCCCCCGGAAAATGAGCTCTGAGCGCTGGGCTGTGCCCGAGTACACAGCTTCAGGCAGCTGCAAGCACCCTTGCCCTCGGCATGACCTTCTTGCCTGTGCTCCCACACCTTGGGAAGGTTGCAGGACACTCAGTGTGTTTTGGAAAAGTGGTCAGTCCTTTAGGTGTGCTGAATGGTCAAGGTCCAAAGTGTGTGGGCTCAGTGCATGGTGGTGTGAGGAGAGTGGGGGGAATAAGGCACTGTCCTGAACCCCAACACACCCCTCATGCAGTCAGGAGGAACCTGACTCCACAGGGCTTGTTGTGAAATCAGGGGCTTTGGGAGGGCAACATTCTCCATTCTCAAGCCTGCTGGCAGCACTGTTTCGGGACTGCCAGAGACTGTCACAAGGGGGGGACAATTCTGTCAAAGAAACTGGAAACTTCTCCCCAGAAGCAGAAACTTTCCTTGGGTGAAGGCATTTGAAATCAGCAGTGCAGCCCCTCTGCCTATAGAGGCAAGGACCAGTGACTGCTGGATAGAGCAGGGAGGCACGGAGGGAGGGAAAGGTTACATACTCATCAGACACAGGAGCCATTGGTCACCCAGGAGAGGACTGCATTGGTGGGAAGATATGGGCACCTTCCTGCAGAGCGAGTTGTGAGCAACCTCCCCAGATTTCCCCAGACCCTTGTTCACTGACTGCACAGACACCTCCAGCACTTGGGGGCATATCTTCTGCCTGTGCTGACATGTTGTTCCTTACCATGAAATGCTTGTGCCTCTAATTGTGGTACTTGAAAGGAGCCTTCATGGCCCAGTGGGCACGTCAGAAAGGCGGAAATGAAATGGCAGCATTGACAGAAACCAAAACACAACCTGAGCCAATAGGTAGGGTATTTTTGCTGTGGAGATGACTCTGCTGGAAAATGACTGCCTGCGTGCAGTGACTGTGGGCCTGGGGCGGTGCAGGAGCAGTATAAAAGCAGGCCCTTCTCCTCCCTCTCTCATCCACTCTTCTCACCTCCACCTCCTTGGGAAGAAGGTGAGTCTGAAACCCTTTCTCCCTGTCCTCCTCCTACTCCTCCAGCATATCTCAGCTCATACCTGCCCCTTCATGCTATGCTGCGTCCTTGAACTGCTTGCCTTGGGCGATGGAAGGGGGCAGAAGGTGTGGCATGGGCAGAGGTTGGGGCTTGGCTGAGGTGCCTATGCACTAGTCGTGGATGTCCTTAGGCATGGTTGCTATTGACAGGGTTTTTTGGGCTGAGAGGAAGGAGAAGGCAATGGACCTCCCTACAAAGCGTCCTGATGTCTTCTCCAGCTTGTGGATTTTCTCGCTCTTCTTGGGGTGACAGACTGCTGCTTACCTACGTCTTCTGCTCTGCTTTCCCTTACTCTGTCTCCCAGGTGCAGCTCCAGCCCCAAGACATGTCCTGCTACAACCAGTGCCTGCCCTGCCTGCCATGCCAGCCCTGCGGCCCCACCCCGCTGGCCAACAGCTGCAATGAGCCCTGTGTCAGGCAGTGCCAGGACTCCACCGTCGTCATCCAGCCCTCCCCCGTGGTGGTGACCCTGCCCGGCCCCATCCTCAGCTCCTTCCCCCAGAGCACCGCCGTGGGCTCCTCCACCTCCGCTGCCGTTGGCAGCATCCTCAGCTCTCAGGGAGTGCCCATCAACTCCGGGGGCTTTGGCCTCTCGGGCTTTGGCAGCCGCTACTGCGGCAGCAGGTGCCTGCCCTGCTAAAGCTGCTGGAGATGGCCCTGGGGAAGGCCCCCAGGGACCCACAAGATGGTTCCGCACTGGGGACGCAGCCTTGGGTTGTTGCTTTCTGAGGGGCTGAGCAAGCCCAGCAGCCCTTGCAAAAGGACGGGCCCAGCCTGGGCTCTCAGAAAGCACAGCCCATGCCTGCCTTTCCCCTCTTCCACTCTCTCCTTTCTGTCCCGTGTCCGTGATCTCTTGTGCTCCCTGGGGCTGTGAGCAGCACAAAGGCAGCCTGGGGAGGACCTGCTGGCCCTGCTGCCTCTGTGGGGCAGGCAGATGGACACCTGGCAGCATCTCTGTTACAGCCATGGGTGCAGACTCTTCTCTACCCCTGCTGCTGCCTGCACTGTGACTTCCACTCAGAGTGGCCTCTTTTTCCTCTTTGGACTCATTAAAGTTCTGCTGCATCCCAGCCCATGTCTCTGTGTCATCCTTTTACCTGCAGACCCTCTCTCAAGATACCCAACCATTTTTGTGGGAATGGTTGTGCAATGACTGCTAACATAACGTTGCTTGTACTATTGTTTGTCATACATACAGTGACTAAATTTATCTGCAATTTTGGGTCTGGCTAGAATTATGTGGCACATTTCAGTCACTACCATCCACTTGGTCATTCACACCTTTTCTTTTCCCTTGGGAAGCTCAACACTGTGATGCAAGTAGTCAGGACGGGATGTGGTATTGACAAGAGGTAGGCACTAGCTTCCAGGAGACACCAGGAGAACCCATCCTAACCACAGTGTTCTCACAGGGGGAAACAGAGTGCAGTGAGATGCCTTATCATGGCACCATATTATCATGCATCCACAAAAGTGTTTGAAGTGGATGAGACTGTTAAAGATCATCTAGTCCAAGCTCCTGCCATGGGCAGGGAAATGCGTCACTACATCAGTGTTACTCCAAGTTCCATGGCAGCTGACCTTGAAGACTTCCAATGATGGGACATCCCATCATTCGCTGAACAGCCTTTTCAGTATCTCACCACCCGTATTGCAATGTATTTTTTCATTTGTGCAACCTACATCTACCCAAATTGAGCCTAAACTCTTGCTCCTTGCTCGATCACTTCAGGCTGCGATAAAAAGTTTCTCTCCAACTTCCTTATATGTCCCCTTTATGTAATAAAAGTCTGCAAGAAGTTGTCTGCAAGAAGTTGTCCGCAGAGCCTTCTCTTCTCTAGGCTGCAGAACCCCAACTCGCTCATCGGTTCTTCCCTGGAGAGCTATTGCACACCTCTGATCCTTCTTGTATGCCTTCTCTGGAGCTGCTCTAAGAGTTCATGTCTGTTTGCTACTGTTTCCCAGGCTAGACGTAGTACTCCAAATAGAGCCTGACAAGAGCAGACTAGAAGGGGAGACTCACCTCCCTCAACCTGCTGCCCACGCTTCTTTCCATGTATCCCAGGGCATGACTGGCTTTGCGGGCCGCGAGTGGACATTGCCGGCTCATGTCCGACCTTTCCACCTCCAGTGTCCCCAAGTCCTTCCCTGCAGGGCTGCTCCAGTGTTTGCTGATATTGGGGATTGCCCTGACCGGGGTGCAGGCCTTTCCACTTGGCCTTGGTGGTGTTCCTGAGGTTCACGTGGGACCATTCCTTAAGTGCGAGGATGGGAGAGGAAGAGAGAGGAGAGGAGGGGCGGCAATTCCTCTTCTCCTGGCTGCCGCTGTTCTGAGGTAGTTTTCTACTCAGAAGCCCCTGTGGTGCTGTGCTTCCAACGTGTGTCTGAAACAGTGCAGATCTCACAACAAAGCTTTAGCCGTTGTTGCCCAATGCTTGCACAGTGTCTCTTTCTCACTCGGCACCCCCTGAAGTGGAGGCTAAGGGTGGGCAAGCAGCTGGGAGGGGACCCAGCCAGGATGGCTGACCTGAATTGCCCAAAGGCAAATTCCATGCCATCAGACATCATGCTCAGCAATAAAACTGTGGGCAGTCTTTCCCAAGTAGCTGTCCTTTGGAGAATGGCTGTGCATCGGTCGGCTGGTGCGAGGGGGTGGGTGATTGCCTCTGCAGCACTTGTTGGTTTTCTCTTGTGACCCTTCCCTTCTTCGACTGTCCTGCTCTTGACCCACGGGTATTTCACTCTCTTGCTCTTCCAATTGTCCTTCCATCTGAATGGGACAGTGGCTTGAGAGAACCGGTGGTGGGTGCATAGTGCTGGTCAACACACACCACAGGCCTCCCAGCAGTGAATGTTCTTGTCTTGCTCCTTCCCTGTCTGTGCCCAGAGTTTCGTGGGAATGTTTCTGGAGACAGGGAGGCAGGGAGAGACTCAGGGCAGGAAAAGAGGCAGTGACTGTGGGCTCTGTGTCCCAAAGCACTGTCCATGAGCTCTCCAAAGCAGCGTGGAGCCCAGCAGCAAAGGCAGCAGCAAGCCTTGCAGCCAAGGAAGGGGAGCAGCTGAACTGCTGAAGAACACAGCTGGACATGATGACACGTTTGCACCCAGAGCCCCACACAGCAGCCGGCTTGGTAGTAACCAGCCCTGTCTCTCCACAGATTGTTCTACCCCTGACAAGCAGCAGCCCCAAAACAGGGCCAGGAGAAGGTGCTTTTGCAGTAACCCCAGCAAAAGTGGTGGGACTCCCAGCACTGTTCCTGGACACCAAGGACTGTCATCAACATCCTGGGCTATATGAGTAGGAGTGGAGCCAGCAGGTCAATGGGAGACAATGTTCCCACTCTGCTCGTAACTCACCTGATAAAGACGAATAGGCTAGGGAGCAAGGGATAGAGGATTAGAGGCTGTGGGCACAGGGCGTGCTGAGTGTGGAGCAGAGAATGCATTGGTGGGAGATCTGTAGCCATCTTTGGAGGAGCTACGGTCATTGAACTGCATCAGGGCATTCTATCCAGACCCAGCTAGGCAGGGAATTTCAGAAAGCAGAGGGCCAGACAATGCTCAAAACAAGCCTGTGTGAACAGTCACTGCAGAACCATCCCCCAGAAAACCCTCCCAGAACCACCCCTGAGCAACACCTCTCTCCCTGGGCATCTTGGGAGAGGGTCTGCAGGTAAAAGGATGACACAGAGACATGGGCTGGGATGCAGCAGAACTTTAATGAGTCCAAAGAGGAAAAAGAGGCCACTCTGAGTGGAAGTCACAGTGCAGGCAGCAGCAGGGGTAGAGAAGAGTCTGCACCCATGGCTGTAACAGAGATGCTGCCAGGTGTCCATCTGCCTGCCCCACAGAGGCAGCAGGGCCAGCAGGTCCTCCCCAGGCTGCCTTTGTGCTGCTCACAGCCCCAGGGAGCACAAGAGATCACGGACACGGGACAGAAAGGAGAGAGTGGAAGAGGGGAAAGGCAGGCATGGGCTGTGCTTTCTGAGAGCCCAGGCTGGGCCCGTCCTTTTGCAAGGGCTGCTGGGCTTGCTCAGCCCCTCAGAAAGCAACAACCCAAGGCTGCGTCCCCAGTGCGGAACCATCTTGTGGGTCCCTGGGGGCCTTCCCCAGGGCCATCTCCAGCAGCTTTAGCAGGGCAGGCACCTGCTGCCGCAGTAGCGGCTGCCAAAGCCCGAGAGGCCAAAGCCCCCGGAGTTGATGGGCACTCCCTGAGAGCTGAGGATGCTGCCAACGGCAGCGGAGGTGGAGGAGCCCACGGCGGTGCTCTGGGGGAAGGAGCTGAGGATGGGGCCGGGCAGGGTCACCACCACGGGGGAGGGCTGGATGACGACGGTGGAGTCCTGGCACTGCCTGACACAGGGCTCATTGCAGCTGTTGGCCAGCGGGGTGGGGCCGCAGGGCTGGCATGGCAGGCAGGGCAGGCACTGGTTGTAGCAGGACATGTCTTGGGGCTGGAGCTGCACCTGGGAGAGCGGGCAGGAGGGGGAAGCAGAGAAGAAGGGGTGGGTGAGGAGCAGCCTGTCACTCTACTGTGTGGGAAACCAGCCATGAGCTGGAGCCATGAGCTGGAGGCTGTGTAGGCCACGGCTTTCCACTTCCCTCAGCCCAAACATTCTCTTCCAAAAGCCACCAAGCCCAGGGAGAACCCAATCTAGCCCATCCCTCACTTCAGCCAAGTCCCAGCCTCTTTCCATGCCACGCCCTCTGCCCCCTTCCCTCTCCCATGCTAAGCATCCCCATGACCCAGTGTAGGACAAAACAGCAGGAATGCTCTGAGAAAACTTGAGCAGAAAGAGGAAGACAGAGAGCAAAACGGGCTTGAGACTCACCTGGGTCCCAAGCAGATGGAGGCAAGAGGAGTGGATGAGAGAGGGAGGGGAAGGGCCCGCTTTTATGCTGCTCCTGCACCGCCCCAGGCCCACAGTCACCGCACACAGGCAGTAATTTTCCAGGAGACTCACCTCCACAGCAAAATGTCCTACCTCATGGCACAGGTTCTGTTTTGGTTTCCGTCAAGACTGTCATTTCATTTCCTCCTTTCTGACATCACCTTTGGGCCTGACAGGCTCCTTTCAAGTTCTGAGATGAAAGGCTCAAGGATTTCCCGCTTAGAAAACACATCAGCACAGGCAGATGATGTGCTCCAAGTGATGGAGGGGTCGGTGCAGACAGAGAATGTGGGTTGGGGGAAATCCGGAGAGGCTGTTTAACACCCCCTTGGCGGGAAGGTGCACAGAATCTCCCACCAATGCAGGCCTCTCCTGCCTGTGTCAGTTTGTTTGGCAAAGTTGTCCCCTGCTCACTACATGAGGGGTGTATTCTGGCTCGAGACAGTGCCTCGTTCCTCCCACTCTCCTCACCCCACCATGCACTTTGGCCATACATGTTTGGACACAGACCTGTGGGACAACCAATGGCCTGGTCTAGAGCTGTGTACTCGGGTACAGCCCGGTGCTCACAGCTTGATTTCCCAGGGCAGGGATGGAGCTGCCCTGGCCACAGGCAAATTCAGCCCTGTGTGGGGCACGGGCCTGCAGACAGCACGCACTCCTGGCTTGGCCTCACGCCAGAAGGATGACACACAGCCAATCCAGAATTAGAGTGTGACTCGCCAGGGGTAGCGAGAGTCTCTCCCAGAAGCTTGCCTACTGAAGGCATTCCCTTGCCCTCCTGGGACAAGTCCCAGCTTCCTCCACGCCTGCAGGGCAGGGAAGTGCAGCACCTCTGTGATGTAGTGTGAGAGCTGTGCTTGTACCCAGGGCCCTTCTGAGCACATTCCGTAGCTGAGCGTTCTTAGGCACGTGGCACTGCAGGGTGCTGCCAGCGCTCACTCCTCGGGGAGCTGCAGAACTTTTCTTGCCTCCCTGGTGTTGCTGCTTTTTGCTGCAGGCTGGGGAAGCCTTTGGGTCATGAGAGGGGAGGCATGCTTGAGGCCTAGTACCAGGTGAAGATCAATGGCCTGGGACCCAGGGATGAGTCCCGGTGAGGGGAGATATTTTCTGCAAGTCTTTCTTTGCCTCCACTGAGCATTCAGGAGAGGTCCTCACCACAGCCTGGGCTCTTTAGCCAGGAAGATGAGGCCTGTGTGTCCATTCCCTTCAACCACTGAGGTCTCTCTTCCGCAATGTTGACCCTGACCCCGTGGGCAGATCTACCTGGAGGAGGTCCGTGGGCTCTAAGATCATTGCGTAGGTCAGCGCCCAGAACGTTACTGGTGCACGAGGTTCCTCCTTTGCAGGTGCAGAACTCTCCATTCCTCACAGTCTTTCCCTACTCCAACATTGGGTCCATCCAATGGGAGAGAGCCCTTCACAAACCCCTCTGACATGAGTCCCTCCCAGCAGGTGCCGTCCTTCACAAACAGACTGCTCCAGTCTGGGCTGCCCACAGAGCCACAGCCTGTTTCATGCACAGCCACCTCACCTGGCGTGGGGTCCTCCATGGCTGCAGGTCCACGTGTGTTTCACCGTGCTCCTTCAGGGGATGCTCCCCTGTTCTCCTCTATGGCTTGCAGGGGGACAGCTGCCATCTCACCACGGGCTGCAGGGGAAGCTCTGCTCGGGCAGCTCCTCCCCCTCCTTGCTCACCGCCCTTGATATCTCTGCTCTGGCATTGCTCTCACCTCCCCCCCTCTTCTGCTTTGAGGTCTCACAGCAGTTCATTTCCCCTTCTTGAAGATGTTCATCGCAGAGGCACATCCACCATCTCTGATGCGCTCGGCCTTGGCCAGAGGCAGGTCTGGATTTTGGAGTCGGGGCAGCTTCCAGCAGCTTCTCACAGCAGTCAGTCGCAGGGACCCGCGTGCTACCAAAACCCCACCACACCATCCCAACACAGGAGGGCACAGCAACCCAGGGGAACTTGTGCATAGAAACTGGGAGAGAGAAGACATTGACTGCCCTCAGCCTGCTCTGTGTCCTCTCTTCAGAAATCAGCCACCCCAGCCAGCAGTGGGCCCTTCTTCTCGTCTCTCAGTCTTAGGTTACTCTTATAGCGGTGGCTCTTGCTCTTGATGCTTGTTGCCTGTTGCTGCTGATGCCCCTTGCAAGACTCGAGGCAGGCTGAGCTTTGGCTTTCCTAACAGCATCCCAAGATGCCGAGGAATTATTTGCAAATTCCTCCCTTGCAACTGATCCCTCCTTCCACCTGCAGGATGCTGCCTTTTGACGCCGTTGCTCTGCAGTGTTGACCCAAGCAGAGGAATGGCCTTCAGTGATCTCATAGCAAACCTAACGCAGCCCAGGGTGCTGTCAGACCCCATTTCCACAAAGGTGCAGTGGCTGCCTCATGGGGTCCCCCAGGACCCATGGCCTCAGCAGCAAAGTGCTTTTAAGACCCATTGGGGCCAGGCTGTTGAGGTTCTTCTTCCTCCATCACAGAAGGACTTTGCCTAAAGGGGTAAAACTCTAAAGGCCACAGTCTGGACCCCTGAGGGGCACCAGGAGTGACTGCCCACCAGCTGGACTTGGTGCCACTCATCACAACCCTTGGAGGCCAGCAGCCATGAGAGATTTCCCACCCCTGCACTGCCCTCTTCCCCAGCCTGTGTTCAATCAGTTGGTCTTTAAGGATTGTCACAGCAGACACTGTCAAAAGCCTTGGTTAGATGAGATTAACAACATCTGCTGAACTTCCTTCACCCACTGGAGCCAGGCACCTCATCAAACGAGGACACGTGCTTCGCCTTATTCACTGCCAGGTGGGCTTTGGCTTTCCTAACCCCAAACCTCCTTTCTCCGTCCGATGGGCTGGCAAATGTTCTGCCCAGAGCACAGGCCTTCAAGAGGAAGGCAGCTGAAACCATCCTTCCCAGATATCCTTTGGCTTCTCATCCCAGCACTTGAAAGGATGCAGCAAGGCACACCAAGCATGTCAGAAATGAGGAAACAAAATGACCTCGTTGATGGAAACCAAAACAGAACTTAAGCCAGTAGGTAGGATATTTTGCCGTGGAGGTGAGTCTCCTGGAAAATTACTGCCTGCGTGCAGTGACTGTGTGCCTGGGGCAGTGCAGGAGCAGTATAAAAGTGGGCCCTTCTCCTCCCTCTCTCACCCACTCCTCTCACCTCCATCTGCTTGGGAACAAGGTGAGTATGAAGACCTTTCTCCTCCTTCTCATCTCCTAGGATGCTTAAAGCCCATACATCCACCGCAGGGAACTGCTTTTCTTGAGAAAGACAATGATGTCAAAGGCTTGAGATGCAGATAGGCTGGCACGTGACCGAGGTGTCTCATGAGCTATGGGCTAGGAGGGGACCTCCCTTGGCTTGGTCAGTAATGGCAGGGCTCCTTTGAGTGGAGGGGAAGGGGAAGCTTCTGGAGTTCCCTACATATCCTCTGGCTCTCACCTCCAACTCATAGCTTGGCTCACTCACGGTGGGCTGACAGGCTGCTCCTCACCCACCCCTTCTTCTCTGCTTCCCCCTCCTGCCCGCTCTCCCAGGTGCAGCTCCAGCCCCAAGACATGTCCTGCTACAACCAGTGCCTGCCCTGCCTGCCATGCCAGCCCTGCGGCCCCACCCCGCTGGCCAACAGCTGCAATGAGCCCTGTGTCAGGCAGTGCCAGGACTCCACCGTCGTCATCCAGCCCTCCCCCGTGGTGGTGACCCTGCCCGGCCCCATCCTCAGCTCCTTCCCCCAGAGCACCGCCGTGGGCTCCTCCACCTCCGCTGCCGTTGGCAGCATCCTCAGCTCTCAGGGAGTGCCCATCAACTCCGGGGGCTTTGGCCTCTCGGGCTTTGGCAGCCGCTACTGCGGCAGCAGGTGCCTGCCCTGCTAAAGCTGCTGGAGATGGCCCTGGGGAAGGCCCCCAGGGACCCACAAGATGGTTCCGCACTGGGGACGCAGCCTTGGGTTGTTGCTTTCTGAGGGGCTGAGCAAGCCCAGCAGCCCTTGCAAAAGGACGGGCCCAGCCTGGGCTCTCAGAAAGCACAGCCCATGCCTGCCTTTCCCCTCTTCCACTCTCTCCTTTCTGTCCCGTGTCCGTGATCTCTTGTGCTCCCTGGGGCTGTGAGCAGCACAAAGGCAGCCTGGGGAGGACCTGCTGGCCCTGCTGCCTCTGTGGGGCAGGCAGATGGACACCTGGCAGCATCTCTGTTACAGCCATGGGTGCAGACTCTTCTCTACCCCTGCTGCTGCCTGCACTGTGACTTCCACTCAGAGTGGCCTCTTTTTCCTCTTTGGACTCATTAAAGTTCTGCTGCATCCCAGCCCATGTCTCTGTGTCATCCTTTTACCTGCAGACCCTCTCCCAAGATGCCCAGGGAGAGAGGTGCTGCTCATGGGTGGTTCTGGGAGGGTTTTCTGGGGGATGGTTCTGCAGTGACTGTTCACACAGGCTTGTTTTGAGCATTGTCTGGCCCTCTGCTTTCTGAAATTCCCTGCCTAGCTGGGTCTGGATAGAATGCCCTGATGCAGTTCAATGACCGTAGCTCCTCCAAAGATGGCTACAGATCTCCCACCAATGCATTCTGTGCTCCACACTCAGCACGCCCTGTGCCCACAGCCTCTAATCCTCTATCCCTTGCTCCCTAGCCTATTCGTCTTTATCAGGTGAGTTACGAGCAGAGTGGGAACATTGTCTCCCATTGACCTGCTGGCTCCACTCCTACTCATATAGCCCAGGATGTTGATGACAGTCCTTGGTGTCCAGGAACAGTGCTGGGAGTCCCACCACTTTTGCTGGGGTTACTGCAAAAGCACCTTCTCCTGGCCCTGTTTTGGGGCTGCTGCTTGTCAGGGGTAGAACAATCTGTGGAGAGACAGGGCTGGTTACTACCAAGCCGGCTGCTGTGTGGGGCTCTGGGTGCAAACGTGTCATCATGTCCAGCTGTGTTCTTCAGCAGTTCAGCTGCTCCCCTTCCTTGGCTGCAAGGCTTGCTGCTGCCTTTGCTGCTGGGCTCCACGCTGCTTTGGAGAGCTCATGGACAGTGCTTTGGGACACAGAGCCCACAGTCACTGCCTCTTTTCCTGCCCTGAGTCTCTCCCTGCCTCCCTGTCTCCAGAAACATTCCCACGAAACTCTGGGCACAGACAGGGAAGGAGCAAGACAAGAACATTCACTGCTGGGAGGCCTGTGGTGTGTGTTGACCAGCACTATGCACCCACCACCGGTTCTCTCAAGCCACTGTCCCATTCAGATGGAAGGACAATTGGAAGAGCAAGAGAGTGAAATACCCGTGGGTCAAGAGCAGGACAGTCGAAGAAGGGAAGGGTCACAAGAGAAAACCAACAAGTGCTGCAGAGGCAATCACCCACCCCCTCGCACCAGCCGACCGATGCACAGCCATTCTCCAAAGGACAGCTACTTGGGAAAGACTGCCCACAGTTTTATTGCTGAGCATGATGTCTGATGGCATGGAATTTGCCTTTGGGCAATTCAGGTCAGCCATCCTGGCTGGGTCCCCTCCCAGCTGCTTGCCCACCCTTAGCCTCCACTTCAGGGGGTGCCGAGTGAGAAAGAGACACTGTGCAAGCATTGGGCAACAACGGCTAAAGCTTTGTTGTGAGATCTGCACTGTTTCAGACACACGTTGGAAGCACAGCACCACAGGGGCTTCTGAGTAGAAAACTACCTCAGAACAGCGGCAGCCAGGAGAAGAGGAATTGCCGCCCCTCCTCTCCTCTCTCTTCCTCTCCCATCCTCGCACTTAAGGAATGGTCCCACGTGAACCTCAGGAACACCACCAAGGCCAAGTGGAAAGGCCTGCACCCCGGTCAGGGCAATCCCCAATATCAGCAAACACTGGAGCAGCCCTGCAGGGAAGGACTTGGGGACACTGGAGGTGGAAAGGTCGGACATGAGCCGGCAATGTCCACTCGCGGCCCGCAAAGCCAGTCATGCCCTGGGATACATGGAAAGAAGCGTGGGCAGCAGGTTGAGGGAGGTGAGTCTCCCCTTCTAGTCTGCTCTTGTCAGGCTCTATTTGGAGTACTACGTCTAGCCTGGGAAACAGTAGCAAACAGACATGAACTCTTAGAGCAGCTCCAGAGAAGGCATACAAGAAGGATCAGAGGTGTGCAATAGCTCTCCAGGGAAGAACCGATGAGCGAGTTGGGGTTCTGCAGCCTAGAGAAGAGAAGGCTCTGCGGACAACTTCTTGCAGACAACTTCTTGCAGACTTTTATTACATAAAGGGGACATATAAGGAAGTTGGAGAGAAACTTTTTATCGCAGCCTGAAGTGATCGAGCAAGGAGCAAGAGTTTAGGCTCAATTTGGGTAGATGTAGGTTGCACAAATGAAAAAATACATTGCAATACGGGTGGTGAGATACTGAAAAGGCTGTTCAGCGAATGATGGGATGTCCCATCATTGGAAGTCTTCAAGGTCAGCTGCCATGGAACTTGGAGTAACACTGATGTAGTGACGCATTTCCCTGCCCATGGCAGGAGCTTGGACTAGATGATCTTTAACAGTCTCATCCACTTCAAACACTTTTGTGGATGCATGATAATATGGTGCCATGATAAGGCATCTCACTGCACTCTGTTTCCCCCTGTGAGAACACTGTGGTTAGGATGGGTTCTCCTGGTGTCTCCTGGAAGCTAGTGCCTACCTCTTGTCAATACCACATCCCGTCCTGACTACTTGCATCACAGTGTTGAGCTTCCCAAGGGAAAAGAAAAGGTGTGAAAGACCAAGTGGATGGTAGTGACTGAAATGTGCCACATAATTCTAGCCAGACCCAAAATTGCAGATAAATTTAGTCACTGTATGTATGACAAACAATAGTACAAGCAACGTTATGTTAGCAGTCATTGCACAACCATTCCCACAAAAATGGTTGGGTATCTTGAGAGAGGGTCTGCAGGTAAAAGGATGACACAGAGACATGGGCTGGGATGCAGCAGAACTTTAATGAGTCCAAAGAGGAAAAAGAGGCCACTCTGAGTGGAAGTCACAGTGCAGGCAGCAGCAGGGGTAGAGAAGAGTCTGCACCCATGGCTGTAACAGAGATGCTGCCAGGTGTCCATCTGCCTGCCCCACAGAGGCAGCAGGGCCAGCAGGTCCTCCCCAGGCTGCCTTTGTGCTGCTCACAGCCCCAGGGAGCACAAGAGATCACGGACACGGGACAGAAAGGAGAGAGTGGAAGAGGGGAAAGGCAGGCATGGGCTGTGCTTTCTGAGAGCCCAGGCTGGGCCCGTCCTTTTGCAAGGGCTGCTGGGCTTGCTCAGCCCCTCAGAAAGCAACAACCCAAGGCTGCGTCCCCAGTGCGGAACCATCTTGTGGGTCCCTGGGGGCCTTCCCCAGGGCCATCTCCAGCAGCTTTAGCAGGGCAGGCACCTGCTGCCGCAGTAGCGGCTGCCAAAGCCCGAGAGGCCAAAGCCCCCGGAGTTGATGGGCACTCCCTGAGAGCTGAGGATGCTGCCAACGGCAGCGGAGGTGGAGGATCCCACGGCGGTGCTCTGGGGGAAGGAGCTGAGGATGGGGCCGGGCAGGGTCACCACCACGGGGGAGGGCTGGATGACGACGGTGGAGTCCTGGCACTGCCTGACACAGGGCTCATTGCAGCTGTTGGCCAGCGGGGTGGGGCCGCAGGGCTGGCATGGCAGGCAGGGCAGGCACTGGTTGTAGCAGGACATGTCTTGGGGCTGGAGCTGCACCTGGGAGACAGAGTAAGGGAAAGCAGAGCAGAAGACGTAGGTAAGCAGCAGTCTGTCACCCCAACAAGAGCGAGAAAATCCACAAGCTGGAGAAGACATCAGGACGCTTTGTAGGGAGGTCCATTGCCTTCTCCTTCCTCTCAGCCCAAAAAACCCTGTCAATAGCAACCATGCCTAAGGACATCCACGACTAGTGCATAGGCACTTCAGCCAAGCCCCAACCTCTGCCCATGCCACACCTTCTGCCCCCTTCCATCGCCCAAGGCAAGCAGTTCAAGGACGCAGCATAGCATGAAGGGGCAGGTATGAGCTGAGATATGCTGGAGGAGTAGGAGGAGGACAGGGAGAAAGGGTTTCAGACTCACCTTCTTCCCAAGGAGGTGGAGGTGAGAAGAGTGGATGAGAGAGGGAGGAGAAGGGCCTGCTTTTATACTGCTCCTGCACCGCCCCAGGCCCACAGTCACTGCACGCAGGCAGTCATTTTCCAGCAGAGTCATCTCCACAGCAAAAATACCCTACCTATTGGCTCAGGTTGTGTTTTGGTTTCTGTCAATGCTGCCATTTCATTTCCGCCTTTCTGACGTGCCCACTGGGCCATGAAGGCTCCTTTCAAGTACCACAATTAGAGGCACAAGCATTTCATGGTAAGGAACAACATGTCAGCACAGGCAGAAGATATGCCCCCAAGTGCTGGAGGTGTCTGTGCAGTCAGTGAACAAGGGTCTGGGGAAATCTGGGGAGGTTGCTCACAACTCGCTCTGCAGGAAGGTGCCCATATCTTCCCACCAATGCAGTCCTCTCCTGGGTGACCAATGGCTCCTGTGTCTGATGAGTATGTAACCTTTCCCTCCCTCCGTGCCTCCCTGCTCTATCCAGCAGTCACTGGTCCTTGCCTCTATAGGCAGAGGGGCTGCACTGCTGATTTCAAATGCCTTCACCCAAGGAAAGTTTCTGCTTCTGGGGAGAAGTTTCCAGTTTCTTTGACAGAATTGTCTCCCCCTTGTGACAGTCTCTGGCAGTCCCGAAACAGTGCTGCCAGCAGGCTTGAGAATGGAGAATGTTGCCCTCCCAAAGCCCCTGATTTCACAACAAGCCCTGTGGAGTCAGGTTCCTCCTGACTGCATGAGGGGTGTGTTGGGGTTCAGGACAGTGCCTTATTCCCCCCACTCTCCTCACACCACCATGCACTGAGCCCACACACTTTGGACCTTGACCATTCAGCACACCTAAAGGACTGACCACTTTTCCAAAACACACTGAGTGTCCTGCAACCTTCCCAAGGTGTGGGAGCACAGGCAAGAAGGTCATGCCGAGGGCAAGGGTGCTTGCAGCTGCCTGAAGCTGTGTACTCGGGCACAGCCCAGCGCTCAGAGCTCATTTTCCGGGGGCAGGGATGAAGCTGCCCTGGCTGCAGGGGAATTCAGCCCTGTGTGGGACATGGGCCTGAGACAGCACACACTCCTGGCTAGGCCTCAAGCCAGAAGGATGACAAACAGCCAATCCAGAATTAGATTGTGACTATCCATGCATAGCGAGAGTCTCTCCCAGAAGCTTGCCCACTGAAGGCATTCCCTTGCCCTCCTGGGACCCATCCCAGTTGCCTCCATGTCTGCAGGGCAGGGAAGTGCCTTGCCTCTTTGATGTATTGTGAGAGCTTTGTGGTTTGTTTATACTCAGGGCCCTTTGACCACCTCCCTGCCCTCAGCATTCTCTGGCACAGCGGCACCGCAGGAAACTGACAGCTCTCACTCCCTGGGGAGTTGGGAGAAGTGTCCTTGCCTCCTCGATGGTGCTGTGTTGTATTCCAAAATGTTGAGGCTGTTGGGGCATGGGCAGAAGGCACGCAGTAGGACCAATGCCAGGAGAAGCTTTACTGCCTGGGACCTAAGGAAGAGTGCCAGGTGGCACTAATTTGATACCTTTCTACAATGGCATGACTGGATGGATAGATGAGGGCAGGGAAGGGGATGTTGTCTACCTCAGCTTCATCAAGGCTTTTGACACCGTTTCCCACAGCATCCTCATAGGCAAGCTTAGGAAGGGTGCGGTAGATGAATGGATAGCGTGGGAGATTGAAAACTGGCTGAAAGACAGAGCTCGGAGGGTGGTGATTAGCGGCACAGAGTCCAGTTGGTGGTCTGTGGCAAGTGGTGTTTCCCAGGGGTCAGTAGTGGGACCAGTCCGATTGAATACATTCATCAATTACACGGAAAAAGGGATAGAGTGTACCCTCAGCAAGTTTGCTGATGACAAAAAAACATGGGATGGGGTAGCTGTGCAGCCATCCAGTGCTGCCAGCGACAGGACAGGAGGTAACAGGCACAAACCTCAACATAGAAAGTTCCACCTAAACATGAGGAGCAACGTTTTTTCTTTGAGGGTGGCAGATGACTGGAACAGGCTTCCCAGAGCAGTTGTGGTGTCTCCATCTCTGGAGACATGCAGGGCTTGCTGCAGAATCAAGGGAGTGGGAGGGCAATGTCCTCATTCTGCAGTCTTGCTGACAGCTAGTTGTGGAGGCCAGAGACAGCTGTGAGAGGGGATGACTTTTCCAAAGAAAACCAGCAGTTGTCTCCAGGAAGGAGAAGCTTTCCTTGGCAAAGGCATTTGTAACCGTTTCTGCAGCCCACCTGCCTGCAGAGGCAGTGACCAGTGAGTGCAGGCATGGGCAGGGAGTCACTCAGGGAGGCAGAATGATGTGGCACGTCCTCTTTGGCAGAAGCCTTTGGGCACCCAGGAGAGGACTGCGTTGGTGTGAAGACATGCGCAGCTTTGTTCCCAGGGAGTGGAAAACAATGGCACCGATTTTCTCCAGACCCATATTCACTGACTGCACGGGATTCCTCCAGCACTTGGTGGGGGCACATCTGGCTGTACTGACATGATCTTGCTCCAGGAAATCCTTTGGCCTCTCATCCCAATGTTTCAAAATAGGCACTATGATGTGAAGGTCATGTCAGAAATGAGGAAATGAAATGGAAGCATCGACAAAACACAAAAACACAACCTGTGCCATGAGGTAGGACATTTTGCTGTGGAGGTGAGTCTGCTGGAAAATACTGCCTGCATGCAGTGGCTGTGTGCCTGGGGCGGTGCAGGAGCAGTATAAAAGCAGGCCCTTCTCCTCGCTCTCTCATCCACTCCTCTCGCCTCCATCTCCTGGGGATTAAGGTCAGTTTCTAGGCATTTCTTCCCTTCCAATTCCTCTTCTTCCTCTGCCACTTTATCCTACTCGATATTTTTCAGCTGCTTGCCTTGGGAGAGGGAAGGGGGCAGAGAGGGGGGAAGGGAGAGAGGTTCAGCCTTTGTTGAGATTTATCCTGAGGTTGGGCCTAGGTGGAGTACTCCCTGGCCTTGGTCACACTTGGCAGGTCTCTTTTGGGCTGAAGGTAAGGGTCTGTCATGGTGGAGTTACAGGCTACATCTCATCGACCCTTCATACTTTACCACCCTGTCCTCTCTTGCAGGTGCAGCTCCAGCCCCAAGACATGTCCTGCTACAACCAGTGCCTGCCCTGCCTGCCATGCCAGCCCTGCGGCCCCACCCCGCTGGCCAACAGCTGCAATGAGCCCTGTGTCAGGCAGTGCCAGGACTCCACCGTCGTCATCCAGCCCTCCCCCGTGGTGGTGACCCTGCCCGGCCCCATCCTCAGCTCCTTCCCCCAGAGCACCGCCGTGGGATCCTCCACCTCCGCTGCCGTTGGCAGCATCCTCAGCTCTCAGGGAGTGCCCATCAACTCCGGGGGCTTTGGCCTCTCGAGCTTTGGCAGCCGCTACTGCAGGCAGCAGGTGCCTGCCCTGCTAAAGCTGCTGGAGATGGCCCTGGGGAAGGCCCCCAGGGACCCACAAGATGGTTCCGCACTGGGGACGCAGCCTTGGGTTGTTGCTTTCTGAGGGGCTGAGCAAGCCCAGCAGCCCTTGCAAAAGGACGGGCCCAGCCTGGGCTCTCAGAAAGCACAGCCCATGCCTGCCTTTCCCCTCTTCCACTCTCTCCTTTCTGTCCCGTGTCCGTGATCTCTTGTGCTCCCTGGGGCTGTGAGCAGCACAAAGGCAGCCTGGGGAGGGCCTGCTGGCCCTGCTGCCTCTGTGGGGCAGGCAGATGGACACCTGGCAGCATCTCTGTTACAGCCATGGGTGCAGACTCTTCTCTACCCCTGCTGCTGCCTGCACTGTGACTTCCACTCAGAGTGGCCTCTTTTTCCTCTTTGGACTCATTAAAGTTCTGCTGCATCCCAGCCCAGGTCTCTGTGTCATCCTTTCACCTGCAGACCCTCTCCCAAGATACCCAACCATTTTTGTGGGAATGGTTGTGCAATGACTGCTAACATAACGTTGCTTGTACTATTGTTTGTCATACATAGAGTGACTAAATTTATCTGCAATTTTGGGTCTGGCTAGAATTATGTGGCACATTTCAGTCACTACCATCCACTTGGTCTTTCACACCTTTTCTTTTCCCTTGGGAAGCTCAACACTGTGATGCAAGTAGTCAGGACGGGATGTGGTATTGACAAGAGGTAGGCACTGGCTTCCAGGAGACACCAGGAGAACCCATCCTAACCACAGTGTTCTCACAGGGGGAAACAGAGTGCAGTGAGATGCCTTATCATGGCACCATATTATCATGCATCCACAAAAGTGTTTGAAGTGGATGAGACTGTTAAAGATCATCTAGTCCAAGCTCCTGCCATGGGCAGGGAAATGCGTCACTACATCAGTGTTACTCCAAGTTCCATGGCAGCTGACCTTGAAGACTTCCAATGATGGGACATCCCATCATTCGCTGAACAGCCTTTTCAGTATCTCACCACCCGTATTGCAATGTATTTTTTCATTTGTGCAACCTACATCTACCCAAATTGAGCCTAAACTCTTGCTCCTTGCTCGATCACTTCAGGCTGCGATAAAAAGTTTCTCTCCAACTTCCTTATATGTCCCCTTTATGTAATAAAAGTCTGCAAGAAGTTGTCTGCAAGAAGTTGTCCGCAGAGCCTTCTCTTCTCTAGGCTGCAGAACCCCAACTCGCTCATCGGTTCTTCCCTGGAGAGCTATTGCACACCTCTGATCCTTCTTGTATGCCTTCTCTGGAGCTGCTCTAAGAGTTCATGTCTGTTTGCTACTGTTTCCCAGGCTAGACGTAGTACTCCAAATAGAGCCTGACAAGAGCAGACTAGAAGGGGAGACTCACCTCCCTCAACCTGCTGCCCACGCTTCTTTCCATGTATCCCAGGGCATGACTGGCTTTGCGGGCCGCGAGTGGACATTGCCGGCTCATGTCCGACCTTTCCACCTCCAGTGTCCCCAAGTCCTTCCCTGCAGGGCTGCTCCAGTGTTTGCTGATATTGGGGATTGCCCTGACCGGGGTGCAGGCCTTTCCACTTGGCCTTGGTGGTGTTCCTGAGGTTCACGTGGGACCATTCCTTAAGTGCGAGGATGGGAGAGGAAGAGAGAGGAGAGGAGGGGCGGCAATTCCTCTTCTCCTGGCTGCCGCTGTTCTGAGGTAGTTTTCTACTCAGAAGCCCCTGTGGTGCTGTGCTTCCAACGTGTGTCTGAAACAGTGCAGATCTCACAACAAAGCTTTAGCCGTTGTTGCCCAATGCTTGCACAGTGTCTCTTTCTCACTCGGCACCCCCTGAAGTGGAGGCTAAGGGTGGGCAAGCAGCTGGGAGGGGACCCAGCCAGGATGGCTGACCTGAATTGCCCAAAGGCAAATTCCATGCCATCAGACATCATGCTCAGCAATAAAACTGTGGGCAGTCTTTCCCAAGTAGCTGTCCTTTGGAGAATGGCTGTGCATCGGTCGGCTGGTGCGAGGGGGTGGGTGATTGCCTCTGCAGCACTTGTTGGTTTTCTCTTGTGACCCTTCCCTTCTTCGACTGTCCTGCTTTTGACCCACGGGTATTTCACTCTCTTGCTCTTCCAATTGTCCTTCCATCTGAATGGGACAGTGGCTTGAGAGAACCGGTGGTGGGTGTATAGTGCTGGTCAACACACACCACAGGCCTCCCAGCAGTGAATGTTCTTGTCTTGCTCCTTCCCTGTCTGTGCCCAGAGTTTCGTGGGAATGTTTCTGGAGACAGGGAGGCAGGGAGAGACTCAGGGCAGGAAAAGAGGCAGTGACTGTGGGCTCTGTGTCCCAAAGCACTGTCCATGAGCTCTCCAAAGCAGCGTGGAGCCCAGCAGCAAAGGCAGCAGCAAGCCTTGCAGCCAAGGAAGGGGAGCAGCTGAACTGCTGAAGAACACAGCTGGACATGATGACACGTTTGCACCCAGAGCCCCACACAGCAGCCGGCTTGGTAGTAACCAGCCCTGTCTCTCCACAGATTGTTCTACCCCTGACAAGCAGCAGCCCCAAAACAGGGCCAGGAGAAGGTGCTTTTGCAGTAACCCCAGCAAAAGTGGTGGGACTCCCAGCACTGTTCCTGGACACCAAGGACTGTCATCAACATCCTGGGCTATATGAGTAGGAGTGGAGCCAGCAGGTCAATGGGAGACAATGTTCCCACTCTGCTCGTAACTCACCTGATAAAGACGAATAGGTTAGGGAGCAAGGGATAGAGGATTAGAGGCTGTGGGCACAGGGCGTGCTGAGTGTGGAGCAGAGAATGCATTGGTGGGAGATCTGTAGCCATCTTTGGAGGAGCTACGGTCATTGAACTGCATCAGGGCATTCTATCCAGACCCAGCTAGGCAGGGAATTTCAGAAAGCAGAGGGCCAGACAATGCTCAAAACAAGCCTGTGTGAACAGTCACTGCAGAACCATCCCCCAGAAAACCCTCCCAGAACCACCCCTGAGCAACACCTCTCTCCCTGGGCATCTTGGGAGAGGGTCTGCAGGTAAAAGGATGACACAGAGACATAGGCTGGGATGCAACAGAACTTTAATGAGTCCAAAGAGGAAAAAGAGGCCACTCTGAGTGGAAGCCACAGTGCAGGCAGCAGCAGGGGTAGAGAAGAGTCTGCACCCATGGCTGTAACAGAGATGCTGCCAGGTGTCCATCTGCCTGCCCCACAGAGGCAGCAGGGCCAGCAGGTCCTCCCCAGGCTGCCTTTGTGCTGCTCACAGCCCCAGGGAGCACAAGAGATCACGGACACGGGACAGAAAGGAGAGAGTGGAAGAGGGGAAAGGCAGGCATGGGCTGTGCTTTCTGAGAGCCCAGGCTGGGCCCGTCCTTTTGCAAGGGCTGCTGGGCTTGCTCAGCCCCTCAGAAAGCAACAACCCAAGGCTGCGTCCCCAGTGCGGAACCATCTTGTGGGTCCCTGGGGGCCTTCCCCAGGGCCATCTCCAGCAGCTTTAGCAGGGCAGGCACCTGCTGCCGCAGTAGCGGCTGCCAAAGCCCGAGAGGCCAAAGCCCCCGGAGTTGATGGGCACTCCCTGAGAGCTGAGGATGCTGCCAACGGCAGCGGAGGTGGAGGAGCCCACGGCGGTGCTCTGGGGGAAGGAGCTGAGGATGGGGCCGGGCAGGGTCACCACCACGGGGGAGGGCTGGATGACGACGGTGGAGTCCTGGCACTGCCTGACACAGGGCTCATTGCAGCTGTTGGCCAGCGGGGTGGGGCCGCAGGGCTGGCATGGCAGGCAGGGCAGGCACTGGTTGTAGCAGGACATGTCTTGGGGCTGGAGCTGCACCTGGGAGAGCGGGCAGGAGGGGGAAGCAGAGAAGGGGTGGGTGAGGAGCAGCCTGTCACTCTACTGTGTGGGAAACCAGCCATGAGCTGGAGCCATGAGCTGGAGGCTGTGTAGGCCACGGCTTTCCACTTCCCTCAGCCCAAACATTCTCTTCCAAAAGCCACCAAGCCCAGGGAGAACCCAATCTAGCCCATCCCTCACTTCAGCCAAGTCCCAGCCTCTTTCCATGCCACGCCCTCTGCCCCCTTCCCTCTCCCATGCTAAGCAGCCCCATGACCCAGTGTAGGACAAAACAGCAGGAATGCTCTGAGAAAACTTGAGCAGAAAGAGGAAGACAGAGAGCAAAACGGGCTTGAGACTCACCTGGGTCCCAAGCAGATGGAGGCAAGAGGAGTGGATGAGAGAGGGAGGGGAAGGGCCCGCTTTTATGCTGCTCCTGCACCGCCCCAGGCCCACAGTCACCGCACACAGGCAGTAATTTTCCAGGAGACTCACCTCCACAGCAAAATGTCCTACCTCATGGCACAGGTTCTGTTTTGGTTTCCGTCAAGACTGTCATTTCATTTCCTCCTTTCTGACATCACCTTTGGGCCTGACAGGCTCCTTTCAAGTTCTGAGATGAAAGGCTCAAGGATTTCCCGCTTAGAAAACACATCAGCACAGGCAGATGATGTGCTCCAAGTGATGGAGGGGTCGGTGCAGACAGAGAATGTGGGTTGGGGGAAATCCGGAGAGGCTGTTTAACACCCCCTTGGCGGGAAGGTGCACAGAATCTCCCACCAATGCAGGCCTCTCCTGCCTGTGTCAGTTTGTTTGGCAAAGTTGTCCCCTGCTCACTACATGAGGGGTGTATTCTGGCTCGAGACAGTGCCTCGTTCCTCCCACTCTCCTCACCCCACCATGCACTTTGGCCATACATGTTTGGACACAGACCTGTGGGACAACCAATGGCCTGGTCTAGAGCTGTGTACTCGGGTACAGCCCGGTGCTCACAGCTTGATTTCCCAGGGCAGGGATGGAGCTGCCCTGGCCACAGGCAAATTCAGCCCTGTGTGGGGCACGGGCCTGCAGACAGCACGCACTCCTGGCTTGGCCTCACGCCAGAAGGATGACACACAGCCAATCCAGAATTAGAGTGTGACTCGCCAGGGGTAGCGAGAGTCTCTCCCAGAAGCTTGCCTACTGAAGGCATTCCCTTGCCCTCCTGGGACAAGTCCCAGCTTCCTCCACGCCTGCAGGGCAGGGAAGTGCAGCACCTCTGTGATGTAGTGTGAGAGCTGTGCTTGTACCCAGGGCCCTTCTGAGCACATTCCGTAGCTGAGCGTTCTTAGGCACGTGGCACTGCAGGGTGCTGCCAGCGCTCACTCCTCGGGGAGCTGCAGAACTTTTCTTGCCTCCCTGGTGTTGCTGCTTTTTGCTGCAGGCTGGGGAAGCCTTTGGGGTCATGAGAGGGGAGGCATGCTTGAGGCCTAGTACCAGGTGAAGATCAATGGCCTGGGACCCAGGGATGAGTCCCGGTGAGGGGAGATATTTTCTGCAAGTCTTTCTTTGCCTCCACTGAGCATTCAGGAGAGGTCCTCACCACAGCCTGGGCTCTTTAGCCAGGAAGATGAGGCCTGTGTGTCCATTCCCTTCAACCACTGAGGTCTCTCTTCCGCAATGTTGACCCTGACCCCGTGGGCAGATCTACCTGGAGGAGGTCCGTGGGCTCTAAGATCATTGCGTAGGTCAGCGCCCAGAACGTTACTGGTGCACGAGGTTCCTCCTTTGCAGGTGCAGAACTCTCCATTCCTCACAGTCTTTCCCTACTCCAACATTGGGTCCATCCAATGGGAGAGAGCCCTTCACAAACCCCTCTGACATGAGTCCCTCCCAGCAGGTGCCGTCCTTCACAAACAGACTGCTCCAGTCTGGGCTGCCCACAGAGCCACAGCCTGTTTCATGCACAGCCACCTCACCTGGCGTGGGGTCCTCCATGGCTGCAGGTCCACGTGTGTTTCACCGTGCTCCTTCAGGGGATGCTCCCCTGTTCTCCTCTATGGCTTGCAGGGGGACAGCTGCCATCTCACCACGGGCTGCAGGGGAAGCTCTGCTCGGGCAGCTCCTCCCCCTCCTTGCTCACCGCCCTTGATATCTCTGCTCTGGCATGCTCTCACCTCCCCCCCTCTTCTGCTTTGAGGTCTCACAGCAGTTCATTTCCCCTTCTTGAAGATGTTCATCACAGAGGCACATCCACCATCTCTGATGCGCTCGGCCTTGGCCAGAGGCAGGTCTGGATTTTGGAGTCGGGGCAGCTTCCAGCAGCTTCTCACAGCAGTCAGTCGCAGGGACCCGCGTGCTACCAAAACCCCACCACACCATCCCAACACAGGAGGGCACAGCAACCCAGGGGAACTTGTGCATAGAAACTGGGAGAGAGAAGACATTGACTGCCCTCAGCCTGCTCTGTGTCCTCTCTTCAGAAATCAGCCACCCCAGCCAGCAGTGGGCCCTTCTTCTCGTCTCTCAGTCTTAGGTTACTCTTATAGCGGTGGCTCTTGCTCTTGATGCTTGTTGCCTGTTGCTGCTGATGCCCCTTGCAAGACTCGAGGCAGGCTGAGCTTTGGCTTTCCTAACAGCATCCCAAGATGCCGAGGAATTATTTGCAAATTCCTCCCTTGCAGCTGATCCCTCCTTCCACCTGCAGGATGCTGCCTTTTGACGCCGTTGCTCTGCAGTGTTGACCCAAGCAGAGGAATGGCCTTCAGTGATCTCATAGCAAACCTAACGCAGCCCAGGGTGCTGTCAGACCCCATTTCCACAAAGGTGCAGTGGCTGCCTCATGGGGTCCCCCAGGACCCATGGCCTCAGCAGCAAAGTGCTTTTAAGACCCATTGGGGCCAGGCTGTTGAGGTTCTTCTTCCTCCATCACAGAAGGACTTTGCCTAAAGGGGTAAAACTCTAAAGGCCACAGTCTGGACCCCTGAGGGGCACCAGGACTGACTGCCCACCAGCTGGACTTGGTGCCACTCATCACAACCCTTGGAGGCCAGCAGCCATGAGAGATTTCCCACCCCTGCACTGCCCTCTTCCCCAGCCTGTGTTCAATCAGTTGGTCTTTAAGGATTGTCACAGCAGACACTGTCAAAAGCCTTGGTTAGATGAGATTAACAACATCTGCTGAACTTCCTTCACCCACTGGAGCCAGGCACCTCATCAAACGAGGACACGTGCTTCGCCTTATTCACTGCCAGGTGGGCTTTGGCTTTCCTAACCCCAAACCTCCTTTCTCCGTCCGATGGGCTGGCAAATGTTCTGCCCAGAGCACAGGCCTTCAAGAGGAAGGCAGCTGAAACCATCCTTCCCAGATATCCTTTGGCTTCTCATCCCAGCACTTGAAAGGATGCAGCAAGGCACACCAAGCATGTCAGAAATGAGGAAACAAAATGACCTCGTTGATGGAAACCAAAACAGAACTTAAGCCAGTAGGTAGGATATTTTGCCGTGGAGGTGAGTCTCCTGGAAAATTACTGCCTGCGTGCAGTGACTGTGTGCCTGGGGCAGTGCAGGAGCAGTATAAAAGTGGGCCCTTCTCCTCCCTCTCTCACCCACTCCTCTCACCTCCATCTGCTTGGGAACAAGGTGAGTATGAAGACCTTTCTCCTCCTTCTCATCTCCTAGGATGCTTAAAGCCCATACATCCACCGCAGGGAACTGCTTTTCTTGAGAAAGACAATGATGTCAAAGGCTTGAGATGGAGATAGGCTGGCACGGGACCGAGGTGTCTCATGAGCTATGGGCTAGGAGGGGACCTCCCTTGGCTTGGTCAGTAATGGCAGGGCTCCTTTGAGTGGAGGGGAAGGGGAAGCTTCTGGAGTTCCCTACATATCCTCTGGCTCTCACCTCCAACTCATAGCTTGGCTCACTCACGGTGGGCTGACAGGCTGCTCCTCACCCACCCCTTCTTCTCTGCTTCCCCCCTCCTGCCCGCTCTCCCAGGTGCAGCTCCAGCCCCAAGACATGTCCTGCTACAACCAGTGCCTGCCCTGCCTGCCATGCCAGCCCTGCGGCCCCACCCCGCTGGCCAACAGCTGCAATGAGCCCTGTGTCAGGCAGTGCCAGGACTCCACCGTCGTCATCCAGCCCTCCCCCGTGGTGGTGACCCTGCCCGGCCCCATCCTCAGCTCCTTCCCCCAGAGCACCGCCGTGGGCTCCTCCACCTCCGCTGCCGTTGGCAGCATCCTCAGCTCTCAGGGAGTGCCCATCAACTCCGGGGGCTTTGGCCTCTCGGGCTTTGGCAGCCGCTACTGCGGCAGCAGGTGCCTGCCCTGCTAAAGCTGCTGGAGATGGCCCTGGGGAAGGCCCCCAGGGACCCACAAGATGGTTCCGCACTGGGGACGCAGCCTTGGGTTGTTGCTTTCTGAGGGGCTGAGCAAGCCCAGCAGCCCTTGCAAAAGGACGGGCCCAGCCTGGGCTCTCAGAAAGCACAGCCCATGCCTGCCTTTCCCCTCTTCCACTCTCTCCTTTCTGTCCCGTGTCCGTGATCTCTTGTGCTCCCTGGGGCTGTGAGCAGCACAAAGGCAGCCTGGGGAGGACCTGCTGGCCCTGCTGCCTCTGTGGGGCAGGCAGATGGACACCTGGCAGCATCTCTGTTACAGCCATGGGTGCAGACTCTTCTCTACCCCTGCTGCTGCCTGCACTGTGGCTTCCACTCAGAGTGGCCTCTTTTTCCTCTTTGGACTCATTAAAGTTCTGTTGCATCCCAGCCTATGTCTCTGTGTCATCCTTTTACCTGCAGACCCTCTCCCAAGATGCCCAGGGAGAGAGGTGTTGCTCAGGGGTGGTTCTGGGAGGGTTTTCTGGGGGATGGTTCTGCAGTGACTGTTCACACAGGCTTGTTTTGAGCATTGTCTGGCCCTCTGCTTTCTGAAATTCCCTGCCTAGCTGGGTCTGGATAGAATGCCCTGATGCAGTTCAATGACCGTAGCTCCTCCAAAGATGGCTACAGATCTCCCACCAATGCATTCTCTGCTCCACACTCAGCACGCCCTGTGCCCACAGCCTCTAATCCTCTATCCCTTGCTCCCTAGCCTATTCGTCTTTATCAGGTGAGTTACGAGCAGAGTGGGAACATTGTCTCCCATTGACCTGCTGGCTCCACTCCTACTCATATAGCCCAGGATGTTGATGACAGTCCTTGGTGTCCAGGAACAGTGCTGGGAGTCCCACCACTTTTGCTGGGGTTACTGCAAAAGCACCTTCTCCTGGCCCTGTTTTGGGGCTGCTGCTTGTCAGGGGTAGAACAATCTGTGGAGAGACAGGGCTGGTTACTACCAAGCCGGCTGCTGTGTGGGGCTCTGGGTGCAAACGTGTCATCATGTCCAGCTGTGTTCTTCAGCAGTTCAGCTGCTCCCCTTCCTTGGCTGCAAGGCTTGCTGCTGCCTTTGCTGCTGGGCTCCACGCTGCTTTGGAGAGCTCATGGACAGTGCTTTGGGACACAGAGCCCACAGTCACTGCCTCTTTTCCTGCCCTGAGTCTCTCCCTGCCTCCCTGTCTCCAGAAACATTCCCACGAAACTCTGGGCACAGACAGGGAAGGAGCAAGACAAGAACATTCACTGCTGGGAGGCCTGTGGTGTGTGTTGACCAGCACTATACACCCACCACCGGTTCTCTCAAGCCACTGTCCCATTCAGATGGAAGGACAATTGGAAGAGCAAGAGAGTGAAATACCCGTGGGTCAAGAGCAGGACAGTCGAAGAAGGGAAGGGTCACAAGAGAAAACCAACAAGTGCTGCAGAGGCAATCACCCACCCCCTCGCACCAGCCGACCGATGCACAGCCATTCTCCAAAGGACAGCTACTTGGGAAAGACTGCCCACAGTTTTATTGCTGAGCATGATGTCTGATGGCATGGAATTTGCCTTTGGGCAATTCAGGTCAGCCATCCTGGCTGGGTCCCCTCCCAGCTGCTTGCCCACCCTTAGCCTCCACTTCAGGGGGTGCCGAGTGAGAAAGAGACACTGTGCAAGCATTGGGCAACAACGGCTAAAGCTTTGTTGTGAGATCTGCACTGTTTCAGACACACATTGGAAGCACAGCACCACAGGGGCTTCTGAGTAGAAAACTACCTCAGAACAGCGGCAGCCAGGAGAAGAGGAATTGCCGCCCCTCCTCTCCTCTCTCTTCCTCTCCCATCCTCGCACTTAAGGAATGGTCCCACGTGAACCTCAGGAACACCACCAAGGCCAAGTGGAAAGGCCTGCACCCCGGTCAGGGCAATCCCCAATATCAGCAAACACTGGAGCAGCCCTGCAGGGAAGGACTTGGGGACACTGGAGGTGGAAAGGTCGGACATGAGCCGGCAATGTCCACTCGCGGCCCGCAAAGCCAGTCATGCCCTGGGATACATGGAAAGAAGCGTGGGCAGCAGGTTGAGGGAGGTGAGTCTCCCCTTCTAGTCTGCTCTTGTCAGGCTCTATTTGGAGTACTACGTCTAGCCTGGGAAACAGTAGCAAACAGACATGAACTCTTAGAGCAGCTCCAGAGAAGGCATACAAGAAGGATCAGAGGTGTGCAATAGCTCTCCAGGGAAGAACCGATGAGCGAGTTGGGGTTCTGCAGCCTAGAGAAGAGAAGGCTCTGCGGACAACTTCTTGCAGACAACTTCTTGCAGACTTTTATTACATAAAGGGGACATATAAGGAAGTTGGAGAGAAACTTTTTATCGCAGCCTGAAGTGATCGAGCAAGGAGCAAGAGTTTAGGCTCAATTTGGGTAGATGTAGGTTGCACAAATGAAAAAATACATTGCAATACGGGTGGTGAGATACTGAAAAGGCTGTTCAGCGAATGATGGGATGTCTCATCATTGGAAGTCTTCAAGGTCAGCTGCCATGGAACTTGGAGTAACACTGATGTAGTGACGCATTTCCCTGCCCATGGCAGGAGCTTGGACTAGATGACCTTTAACAGTCTCATCCACTTCAAACACTTTTGTGGATGCATGATAATATGGTGCCATGATAAGGCATCTCACTGCACTCTGTTTCCCCCTGTGAGAACACTGTGGTTAGGATGGGTTCTCCTGGTGTCTCCTGGAAGCTAGTGCCTACCTCTTGTCAATACCACATCCCGTCCTGACTACTTGCATCACAGTGTTGAGCTTCCCAAGGGAAAAGAAAAGGTGTGAAAGACCAAGTGGATGGTAGTGACTGAAATGTGCCACATAATTCTAGCCAGACCCAAAATTGCAGATAAATTTAGTCACTGTATGTATGACAAACAATAGTACAAGCAACGTTATGTTAGCAGTCATTGCACAACCATTCCCACAAAAATGGTTGGGTATCTTGAGAGAGGGTCTGCAGGTAAAAGGATGACACAGAGACATGGGCTGGGATGCAGCAGAACTTTAATGAGTCCAAAGAGGAAAAAGAGGCCACTCTGAGTGGAAGTCACAGTGCAGGCAGCAGCAGGGGTAGAGAAGAGTCTGCACCCATGGCTGTAACAGAGATGCTGCCAGGTGTCCATCTGCCTGCCCCACAGAGGCAGCAGGGCCAGCAGGTCCTCCCCAGGCTGCCTTTGTGCTGCTCACAGCCCCAGGGAGCACAAGAGATCACGGACACGGGACAGAAAGGACAGAGTGGAAGAGGGGAAAGGCAGGCATGGGCTGTGCTTTCTGAGAGCCCAGGCTGGGCCCGTCCTTTTGCAAGGGCTGCTGGGCTTGCTCAGCCCCTCAGAAAGCAACAACCCAAGGCTGCGTCCCCAGTGCGGAACCATCTTGTGGGTCCCTGGGGGCCTTCCCCAGGGCCATCTCCAGCAGCTTTAGCAGGGCAGGCACCTGCTGCCGCAGTAGCGGCTGCCAAAGCCCGAGAGGCCAAAGCCCCCGGAGTTGATGGGCACTCCCTGAGAGCTGAGGATGCTGCCAACGGCAGCGGAGGTGGAGGATCCCACGGCGGTGCTCTGGGGGAAGGAGCTGAGGATGGGGCCGGGCAGGGTCACCACCACGGGGGAGGGCTGGATGACGACGGTGGAGTCCTGGCACTGCCTGACACAAGGCTCATTGCAGCTGTTGGCCAGCGGGGTGGGGCCGCAGGGCTGGCATGGCAGGCAGGGCAGGCACTGGTTGTAGCAGGACATGTCTTGGGGCTGGAGCTGCACCTGGGAGAGCGGGCAGGAGGGGGAAGCAGAGAAGGGGTGGGTGAGGAGCAGCCTGTCACTCTACTGTGTGGGAAACCAGCCATGAGCTGGAGCCATGAGCTGGAGGCTGTGTAGGCCACGGCTTTCCACTTCCCTCAGCCCAAACATTCTCTTCCAAAAGCCACCAAGCCCAGGGAGAACCCAATCTAGCCCATCCCTCACTTCAGCCAAGTCCCAGCCTCTTTCCGTGCCACGCCCTCTGCCCCCTTCCCTCTCCCATACTAAGCAGCCCCATGACCCAGTGTAGGACAAAACAGCAGGAATGCTCTGAGAAAACTTGAGCAGAAAGAGGAAGACAGAGAGCAAAACGGGCTTGAGACTCACCTGGGTCCCAAGCAGATGGAGGCAAGAGGAGTGGATGAGAGAGGGAGGGGAAGGGCCCGCTTTTATGCTGCTCCTGCACCGCCCCAGGCCCACAGTCACCGCACACAGGCAGTAATTTTCCAGGAGACTCACCTCCACAGCAAAATGTCCTACCTCATGGCACAGGTTCTGTTTTGGTTTCCGTCAAGACTGTCATTTCATTTCCTCCTTTCTGACATCACCTTTGGGCCTGACAGGCTCCTTTCAAGTTCTGAGATGAAAGGCTCAAGGATTTCCCGCTTAGAAAACACATCAGCCCAGGCAGATGATGTGCTCCAAGTGATGGAGGGGTCGGTGCAGACAGAGAATGTGGGTTGGGGGAAATCCGGAGAGGCTGTTTAACACCCCCTTGGCGGGAAGGTGCACAGAATCTCCCACCAATGCAGGCCTCTCCTGCCTGTGTCAGTTTGTTTGGCAAAGTTGTCCCCTGCTCACTACATGAGGGGTGTATTCTGGCTCGAGACAGTGCCTCGTTCCTCCCACTCTCCTCACCCCACCATGCACTTTGGCCATACATGTTTGGACACAGACCTGTGGGACAACCAATGGCCTGGTCTAGAGCTGTGTACTCGGGTACAGCCCGGTGCTCACAGCTTGATTTCCCAGGGCAGGGATGGAGCTGCCCTGGCCACAGGCAAATTCAGCCCTGTGTGGGGCACGGGCCTGCAGACAGCACGCACTCCTGGCTTGGCCTCACGCCAGAAGGATGACACACAGCCAATCCAGAATTAGAGTGTGACTCGCCAGGGGTAGCGAGAGTCTCTCCCAGAAGCTTGCCTACTGAAGGCATTCCCTTGCCCTCCTGGGACAAGTCCCAGCTTCCTCCACGCCTGCAGGGCAGGGAAGTGCAGCACCTCTGTGATGTAGTGTGAGAGCTGTGCTTGTACCCAGGGCCCTTCTGAGCACATTCCGTAGCTGAGCGTTCTTAGGCACGTGGCACTGCAGGGTGCTGCCAGCGCTCACTCCTCGGGGAGCTGCAGAACTTTTCTTGCCTCCCTGGTGTTGCTGCTTTTTGCTGCAGGCTGGGGAAGCCTTTGGGTCATGAGAGGGGAGGCATGCTTGAGGCCTAGTACCAGGTGAAGATCAATGGCCTGGGACCCAGGGATGAGTCCCGGTGAGGGGAGATATTTTCTGCAAGTCTTTCTTTGCCTCCACTGAGCATTCAGGAGAGGTCCTCACCACAGCCTGGGCTCTTTAGCCAGGAAGATGAGGCCTGTGTGTCCATTCCCTTCAACCACTGAGGTCTCTCTTCCGCAATGTTGACCCTGACCCCGTGGGCAGATCTACCTGGAGGAGGTCCGTGGGCTCTAAGATCATTGCGTAGGTCAGCGCCCAGAACGTTACTGGTGCACGAGGTTCCTCCTTTGCAGGTGCAGAACTCTCCATTCCTCACAGTCTTTCCCTACTCCAACATTGGGTCCATCCAATGGGAGAGAGCCCTTCACAAACCCCTCTGACATGAGTCCCTCCCAGCAGGTGCCGTCCTTCACAAACAGACTGCTCCAGTCTGGGCTGCCCACAGAGCCACAGCCTGTTTCATGCACAGCCACCTCACCTGGCGTGGGGTCCTCCATGGCTGCAGGTCCACGTGTGTTTCACCGTGCTCCTTCAGGGGATGCTCCCCTGTTCTCCTCTATGGCTTGCAGGGGGACAGCTGCCATCTCACCACGGGCTGCAGGGGAAGCTCTGCTCGGGCAGCTCCTCCCCCTCCTTGCTCACCGCCCTTGATATCTCTGCTCTGGCATTGCTCTCACCTCCCCCCCTCTTCTGCTTTGAGGTCTCACAGCAGTTCATTTCCCCTTCTTGAAGATGTTCATCGCAGAGGCACATCCACCATCTCTGATGCGCTCGGCCTTGGCCAGAGGCAGGTCTGGATTTTGGAGTCGGGGCAGCTTCCAGCAGCTTCTCACAGCAGTCAGTCGCAGGGACCCGCGTGCTACCAAAACCCCACCACACCATCCCAACACAGGAGGGCACAGCAACCCAGGGGAACTTGTGCATAGAAACTGGGAGAGAGAAGACATTGACTGCCCTCAGCCTGCTCTGTGTCCTCTCTTCAGAAATCAGCCACCCCAGCCAGCAGTGGGCCCTTCTTCTCGTCTCTCAGTCTTAGGTTACTCTTATAGCGGTGGCTCTTGCTCTTGATGCTTGTTGCCTGTTGCTGCTGATGCCCCTTGCAAGACTCGAGGCAGGCTGAGCTTTGGCTTTCCTAACAGCATCCCAAGATGCCGAGGAATTATTTGCAAATTCCTCCCTTGCAACTGATCCCTCCTTCCACCTGCAGGATGCTGCCTTTTGACGCCGTTGCTCTGCAGTGTTGACCCAAGCAGAGGAATGGCCTTCAGTGATCTCATAGCAAACCTAACGCAGCCCAGGGTGCTGTCAGACCCCATTTCCACAAAGGTGCAGTGGCTGCCTCATGGGGTCCCCCAGGACCCATGGCCTCAGCAGCAAAGTGCTTTTAAGACCCATTGGGGCCAGGCTGTTGAGGTTCTTCTTCCTCCATCACAGAAGGACTTTGCCTAAAGGGGTAAAACTCTAAAGGCCACAGTCTGGACCCCTGAGGGGCACCAGGAGTGACTGCCCACCAGCTGGACTTGGTGCCACTCATCACAACCCTTGGAGGCCAGCAGCCATGAGAGATTTCCCACCCCTGCACTGCCCTCTTCCCCAGCCTGTGTTCAATCAGTTGGTCTTTAAGGATTGTCACAGCAGACACTGTCAAAAGCCTTGGTTAGATGAGATTAACAACATCTGCTGAACTTCCTTCACCCACTGGAGCCAGGCACCTCGTCAAACGAGGACACGTGCTTCGCCTTATTCACTGCCAGGTGGGCTTTGGCTTTCCTAACCCCAAACCTCCTTTCTCCGTCCGATGGGCTGGCAAATGTTCTGCCCAGAGCACAGGCCTTCAAGAGGAAGGCAGCTGAAACCATCCTTCCCAGATATCCTTTGGCTTCTCATCCCAGCACTTGAAAGGATGCAGCAAGGCACACCAAGCATGTCAGAAATGAGGAAACAAAATGACCTCGTTGATGGAAACCAAAACAGAACTTAAGCCAGTAGGTAGGATATTTTGCCGTGGAGGTGAGTCTCCTGGAAAATTACTGCCTGCGTGCAGTGACTGTGTGCCTGGGGCAGTGCAGGAGCAGTATAAAAGTGGGCCCTTCTCCTCCCTCTCTCACCCACTCCTCTCACCTCCATCTGCTTGGGAACAAGGTGAGTATGAAGACCTTTCTCCTCCTTCTCATCTCCTAGGATGCTTAAAGCCCATACATCCACCGCAGGGAACTGCTTTTCTTGAGAAAGACAATGATGTCAAAGGCTTGAGATGGAGATAGGCTGGCACGGGACCGAGGTGTCTCATGAGCTATGGGCTAGGAGGGGACCTCCCTTGGCTTGGTCAGTAATGGCAGGGCTCCTTTGAGTGGAGGGGAAGGGGAAGCTTCTGGAGTTCCCTACATATCCTCTGGCTCTCACCTCCAACTCATAGCTTGGCTCACTCACGGTGGGCTGACAGGCTGCTCCTCACCCACCCCTTCTTCTCTGCTTCCCCCTCCTGCCCGCTCTCCCAGGTGCAGCTCCAGCCCCAAGACATGTCCTGCTACAACCAGTGCCTGCCCTGCCTGCCATGCCAGCCCTGCGGCCCCACCCCGCTGGCCAACAGCTGCAATGAGCCCTGTGTCAGGCAGTGCCAGGACTCCACCGTCGTCATCCAGCCCTCCCCCGTGGTGGTGACCCTGCCCGGCCCCATCCTCAGCTCCTTCCCCCAGAGCACCGCCGTGGGCTCCTCCACCTCCGCTGCCGTTGGCAGCATCCTCAGCTCTCAGGGAGTGCCCATCAACTCCGGGGGCTTTGGCCTCTCGGGCTTTGGCAGCCGCTACTGCGGCAGCAGGTGCCTGCCCTGCTAAAGCTGCTGGAGATGGCCCTGGGGAAGGCCCCCAGGGACCCACAAGATGGTTCCGCACTGGGGACGCAGCCTTGGGTTGTTGCTTTCTGAGGGGCTGAGCAAGCCCAGCAGCCCTTGCAAAAGGACGGGCCCAGCCTGGGCTCTCAGAAAGCACAGCCCATGCCTGCCTTTCCCCTCTTCCACTCTGTCCTTTCTGTCCCGTGTCCGTGATCTCTTGTGCTCCCTGGGGCTGTGAGCAGCACAAAGGCAGCCTGGGGAGGACCTGCTGGCCCTGCTGCCTCTGTGGGGCAGGCAGATGGACACCTGGCAGCATCTCTGTTACAGCCATGGGTGCAGACTCTTCTCTACCCCTGCTGCTGCCTGCACTGTGGCTTCCACTCAGAGTGGCCTCTTTTTCCTCTTTGGACTCATTAAAGTTCTGTTGCATCCCAGCCTATGTCTCTGTGTCATCCTTTTACCTGCAGACCCTCTCCCAAGATGCCCAGGGAGAGAGGTGTTGCTCAGGGGTGGTTCTGGGAGGGTTTTCTGGGGGATGGTTCTGCAGTGACTGTTCACACAGGCTTGTTTTGAGCATTGTCTGGCCCTCTGCTTTCTGAAATTCCCTGCCTAGCTGGGTCTGGATAGAATGCCCTGATGCAGTTCAATGACCGTAGCTCCTCCAAAGATGGCTACAGATCTCCCACCAATGCATTCTCTGCTCCACACTCAGCACGCCCTGTGCCCACAGCCTCTAATCCTCTATCCCTTGCTCCCTAGCCTATTCGTCTTTATCAGGTGAGTTACGAGCAGAGTGGGAACATTGTCTCCCATTGACCTGCTGGCTCCACTCCTACTCATATAGCCCAGGATGTTGATGACAGTCCTTGGTGTCCAGGAACAGTGCTGGGAGTCCCACCACTTTTGCTGGGGTTACTGCAAAAGCACCTTCTCCTGGCCCTGTTTTGGGGCTGCTGCTTGTCAGGGGTAGAACAATCTGTGGAGAGACAGGGCTGGTTACTACCAAGCCGGCTGCTGTGTGGGGCTCTGGGTGCAAACGTGTCATCATGTCCAGCTGTGTTCTTCAGCAGTTCAGCTGCTCCCCTTCCTTGGCTGCAAGGCTTGCTGCTGCCTTTGCTGCTGGGCTCCACGCTGCTTTGGAGAGCTCATGGACAGTGCTTTGGGACACAGAGCCCACAGTCACTGCCTCTTTTCCTGCCCTGAGTCTCTCCCTGCCTCCCTGTCTCCAGAAACATTCCCACGAAACTCTGGGCACAGACAGGGAAGGAGCAAGACAAGAACATTCACTGCTGGGAGGCCTGTGGTGTGTGTTGACCAGCACTATACACCCACCACCGGTTCTCTCAAGCCACTGTCCCATTCAGATGGAAGGACAATTGGAAGAGCAAGAGAGTGAAATACCCGTGGGTCAAAAGCAGGACAGTCGAAGAAGGGAAGGGTCACAAGAGAAAACCAACAAGTGCTGCAGAGGCAATCACCCACCCCCTCGCACCAGCCGACCGATGCACAGCCATTCTCCAAAGGACAGCTACTTGGGAAAGACTGCCCACAGTTTTATTGCTGAGCATGATGTCTGATGGCATGGAATTTGCCTTTGGGCAATTCAGGTCAGCCATCCTGGCTGGGTCCCCTCCCAGCTGCTTGCCCACCCTTAGCCTCCACTTCAGGGGGTGCCGAGTGAGAAAGAGACACTGTGCAAGCATTGGGCAACAACGGCTAAAGCTTTGTTGTGAGATCTGCACTGTTTCAGACACACATTGGAAGCACAGCACCACAGGGGCTTCTGAGTAGAAAACTACCTCAGAACAGCGGCAGCCAGGAGAAGAGGAATTGCCGCCCCTCCTCTCCTCTCTCTTCCTCTCCCATCCTCGCACTTAAGGAATGGTCCCACGTGAACCTCAGGAACACCACCAAGGCCAAGTGGAAAGGCCTGCACCCCGGTCAGGGCAATCCCCAATATCAGCAAACACTGGAGCAGCCCTGCAGGGAAGGACTTGGGGACACTGGAGGTGGAAAGGTCGGACATGAGCCGGCAATGTCCACTCGCGGCCCGCAAAGCCAGTCATGCCCTGGGATACATGGAAAGAAGCGTGGGCAGCAGGTTGAGGGAGGTGAGTCTCCCCTTCTAGTCTGCTCTTGTCAGGCTCTATTTGGAGTACTACGTCTAGCCTGGGAAACAGTAGCAAACAGACATGAACTCTTAGAGCAGCTCCAGAGAAGGCATACAAGAAGGATCAGAGGTGTGCAATAGCTCTCCAGGGAAGAACCGATGAGCGAGTTGGGGTTCTGCAGCCTAGAGAAGAGAAGGCTCTGCGGACAACTTCTTGCAGACAACTTCTTGCAGACTTTTATTACATAAAGGGGACATATAAGGAAGTTGGAGAGAAACTTTTTATCGCAGCCTGAAGTGATCGAGCAAGGAGCAAGAGTTTAGGCTCAATTTGGGTAGATGTAGGTTGCACAAATGAAAAAATACATTGCAATACGGGTGGTGAGATACTGAAAAGGCTGTTCAGCGAATGATGGGATGTCTCATCATTGGAAGTCTTCAAGGTCAGCTGCCATGGAACTTGGAGTAACACTGATGTAGTGACGCATTTCCCTGCCCATGGCAGGAGCTTGGACTAGATGATCTTTAACAGTCTCATCCACTTCAAACACTTTTGTGGATGCATGATAATATGGTGCCATGATAAGGCATCTCACTGCACTCTGTTTCCCCCTGTGAGAACACTGTGGTTAGGATGGGTTCTCCTGGTGTCTCCTGGAAGCTAGTGCCTACCTCTTGTCAATACCACATCCCGTCCTGACTACTTGCATCACAGTGTTGAGCTTCCCAAGGGAAAAGAAAAGGTGTGAATGACCAAGTGGATGGTAGTGACTGAAATGTGCCACATAATTCTAGCCAGACCCAAAATTGCAGATAAATTTAGTCACTGTATGTATGACAAACAATAGTACAAGCAACGTTATGTTAGCAGTCATTGCACAACCATTCCCACAAAAATGGTTGGGTATCTTGAGAGAGGGTCTGCAGGTAAAAGGATGACACAGAGACATGGGCTGGGATGCAGCAGAACTTTAATGAGTCCAAAGAGGAAAAAGAGGCCACTCTGAGTGGAAGTCACAGTGCAGGCAGCAGCAGGGGTAGAGAAGAGTCTGCACCCATGGCTGTAACAGAGATGCTGCCAGGTGTCCATCTGCCTGCCCCACAGAGGCAGCAGGGCCAGCAGGTCCTCCCCAGGCTGCCTTTGTGCTGCTCACAGCCCCAGGGAGCACAAGAGATCACGGACACGGGACAGAAAGGAGAGAGTGGAAGAGGGGAAAGGCAGGCATGGGCTGTGCTTTCTGAGAGCCCAGGCTGGGCCCGTCCTTTTGCAAGGGCTGCTGGGCTTGCTCAGCCCCTCAGAAAGCAACAACCCAAGGCTGCGTCCCCAGTGCGGAACCATCTTGTGGGTCCCTGGGGGCCTTCCCCAGGGCCATCTCCAGCAGCTTTAGCAGGGCAGGCACCTGCTGCCGCAGTAGCGGCTGCCAAAGCCCGAGAGGCCAAAGCCCCCGGAGTTGATGGGCACTCCCTGAGAGCTGAGGATGCTGCCAACGGCAGCGGAGGTGGAGGATCCCACGGCGGTGCTCTGGGGGAAGGAGCTGAGGATGGGGCCGGGCAGGGTCACCACCACGGGGGAGGGCTGGATGACGACGGTGGAGTCCTGGCACTGCCTGACACAGGGCTCATTGCAGCTGTTGGCCAGCGGGGTGGGGCCGCAGGGCTGGCATGGCAGGCAGGGCAGGCACTGGTTGTAGCAGGACATGTCTTGGGGCTGGAGCTGCACCTGGGAGAGCGGGCAGGAGGGGGAAGCAGAGAAGAAGGGGTGGGTGAGGAGCAGCCTGTCACTCTACTGTGTGGGAAACCAGCCATGAGCTGGAGCCATGAGCTGGAGGCTGTGTAGGCCATGGCTTTCCACTTCCCTCAGCCCAAACATTCTCTTCCAAAAGCCACCAAGCCCAGGGAGAACCCAATCTAGCCCATCCCTCACTTCAGCCAAGTCCCAGCCTCTTTCCATGCCACGCCCTCTGCCCCCTTCCCTCTCCCATGCTAAGCAGCCCCATGACCCAGTGTAGGACAAAACAGCAGGAATGCTCTGAGAAAACTTGAGCAGAAAGAGGAAGACAGAGAGCAAAACGGGCTTGAGACTCACCTGGGTCCCAAGCAGATGGAGGCAAGAGGAGTGGATGAGAGAGGGAGGGGAAGGGCCCGCTTTTATGCTGCTCCTGCACCGCCCCAGGCCCACAGTCACCGCACACAGGCAGTAATTTTCCAGGAGACTCACCTCCACAGCAAAATGTCCTACCTCATGGCACAGGTTCTGTTTTGGTTTCCGTCAAGACTGTCATTTCATTTCCTCCTTTCTGACATCACCTTTGGGCCTGACAGGCTCCTTTCAAGTTCTGAGATGAAAGGCTCAAGGATTTCCCGCTTAGAAAACACATCAGCCCAGGCAGATGATGTGCTCCAAGTGATGGAGGGGTCGGTGCAGACAGAGAATGTGGGTTGGGGGAAATCCGGAGAGGCTGTTTAACACCCCCTTGGCGGGAAGGTGCACAGAATCTCCCACCAATGCAGGCCTCTCCTGCCTGTGTCAGTTTGTTTGGCAAAGTTGTCCCCTGCTCACTACATGAGGGGTGTATTCTGGCTCGAGACAGTGCCTCGTTCCTCCCACTCTCCTCACCCCACCATGCACTTTGGCCATACATGTTTGGACACAGACCTGTGGGACAACCAATGGCCTGGTCTAGAGCTGTGTACTCGGGTACAGCCCGGTGCTCACAGCTTGATTTCCCAGGGCAGGGATGGAGCTGCCCTGGCCACAGGCAAATTCAGCCCTGTGTGGGGCACGGGCCTGCAGACAGCACGCACTCCTGGCTTGGCCTCACGCCAGAAGGATGACACACAGCCAATCCAGAATTAGAGTGTGACTCGCCAGGGGTAGCGAGAGTCTCTCCCAGAAGCTTGCCTACTGAAGGCATTCCCTTGCCCTCCTGGGACAAGTCCCAGCTTCCTCCACGCCTGCAGGGCAGGGAAGTGCAGCACCTCTGTGATGTAGTGTGAGAGCTGTGCTTGTACCCAGGGCCCTTCTGAGCACATTCCGTAGCTGAGCGTTCTTAGGCACGTGGCACTGCAGGGTGCTGCCAGCGCTCACTCCTCGGGGAGCTGCAGAACTTTTCTTGCCTCCCTGGTGTTGCTGCTTTTTGCTGCAGGCTGGGGAAGCCTTTGGGTCATGAGAGGGGAGGCATGCTTGAGGCCTAGTACCAGGTGAAGATCAATGGCCTGGGACCCAGGGATGAGTCCCGGTGAGGGGAGATATTTTCTGCAAGTCTTTCTTTGCCTCCACTGAGCATTCAGGAGAGGTCCTCACCACAGCCTGGGCTCTTTAGCCAGGAAGATGAGGCCTGTGTGTCCATTCCCTTCAACCACTGAGGTCTCTCTTCCGCAATGTTGACCCTGACCCCGTGGGCAGATCTACCTGGAGGAGGTCCGTGGGCTCTAAGATCATTGCGTAGGTCAGCGCCCAGAACGTTACTGGTGCACGAGGTTCCTCCTTTGCAGGTGCAGAACTCTCCATTCCTCACAGTCTTTCCCTACTCCAACATTGGGTCCATCCAATGGGAGAGAGCCCTTCACAAACCCCTCTGACATGAGTCCCTCCCAGCAGGTGCCGTCCTTCACAAACAGACTGCTCCAGTCTGGGCTGCCCACAGAGCCACAGCCTGTTTCATGCACAGCCACCTCACCTGGCGTGGGGTCCTCCATGGCTGCAGGTCCACGTGTGTTTCACCGTGCTCCTTCAGGGGATGCTCCCCTGTTCTCCTCTATGGCTTGCAGGGGGACAGCTGCCATCTCACCACGGGCTGCAGGGGAAGCTCTGCTCGGGCAGCTCCTCCCCCTCCTTGCTCACCGCCCTTGATATCTCTGCTCTGGCATGCTCTCACCTCCCCCCCTCTTCTGCTTTGAGGTCTCACAGCAGTTCATTTCCCCTTCTTGAAGATGTTCATCACAGAGGCACATCCACCATCTCTGATGCGCTCGGCCTTGGCCAGAGGCAGGTCTGGATTTTGGAGTCGGGGCAGCTTCCAGCAGCTTCTCACAGCAGTCAGTCGCAGGGACCCGCGTGCTACCAAAACCCCACCACACCATCCCAACACAGGAGGGCACAGCAACCCAGGGGAACTTGTGCATAGAAACTGGGAGAGAGAAGACATTGACTGCCCTCAGCCTGCTCTGTGTCCTCTCTTCAGAAATCAGCCACCCCAGCCAGCAGTGGGCCCTTCTTCTCGTCTCTCAGTCTTAGGTTACTCTTATAGCGGTGGCTCTTGCTCTTGATGCTTGTTGCCTGTTGCTGCTGATGCCCCTTGCAAGACTCGAGGCAGGCTGAGCTTTGGCTTTCCTAACAGCATCCCAAGATGCCGAGGAATTATTTGCAAATTCCTCCCTTGCAGCTGATCCCTCCTTCCACCTGCAGGATGCTGCCTTTTGACGCCGTTGCTCTGCAGTGTTGACCCAAGCAGAGGAATGGCCTTCAGTGATCTCATAGCAAACCTAACGCAGCCCAGGGTGCTGTCAGACCCCATTTCCACAAAGGTGCAGTGGCTGCCTCATGGGGTCCCCCAGGACCCATGGCCTCAGCAGCAAAGTGCTTTTAAGACCCATTGGGGCCAGGCTGTAGAGGTTCTTCTTCCTCCATCACAGAAGGACTTTGCCTAAAGGGGTAAAACTCTAAAGGCCACAGTCTGGACCCCTGAGGGGCACCAGGAGTGACTGCCCACCAGCTGGACTTGGTGCCACTCATCACAACCCTTGGAGGCCAGCAGCCATGAGAGATTTCCCACCCCTGCACTGCCCTCTTCCCCAGCCTGTGTTCAATCAGTTGGTCTTTAAGGATTGTCACAGCAGACACTGTCAAAAGCCTTGGTTAGATGAGATTAACAACATCTGCTGAACTTCCTTCACCCACTGGAGCCAGGCACCTCGTCAAACGAGGACACGTGCTTCGCCTTATTCACTGCCAGGTGGGCTTTGGCTTTCCTAACCCCAAACCTCCTTTCTCCGTCCGATGGGCTGGCAAATGTTCTGCCCAGAGCACAGGCCTTCAAGAGGAAGGCAGCTGAAACCATCCTTCCCAGATATCCTTTGGCTTCTCATCCCAGCACTTGAAAGGATGCAGCAAGGCACACCAAGCATGTCAGAAATGAGGAAACAAAATGACCTCGTTGATGGAAACCAAAACAGAACTTAAGCCAGTAGGTAGGATATTTTGCCGTGGAGGTGAGTCTCCTGGAAAATTACTGCCTGCGTGCAGTGACTGTGTGCCTGGGGCAGTGCAGGAGCAGTATAAAAGTGGGCCCTTCTCCTCCCTCTCTCACCCACTCCTCTCACCTCCATCTGCTTGGGAACAAGGTGAGTATGAAGACCTTTCTCCTCCTTCTCATCTCCTAGGATGCTTAAAGCCCATACATCCACCGCAGGGAACTGCTTTTCTTGAGAAAGACAATGATGTCAAAGGCTTGAGATGGAGATAGGCTGGCACGGGACCGAGGTGTCTCATGAGCTATGGGCTAGGAGGGGACCTCCCTTGGCTTGGTCAGTAATGGCAGGGCTCCTTTGAGTGGAGGGGAAGGGGAAGCTTCTGGAGTTCCCTACATATCCTCTGGCTCTCACCTCCAACTCATAGCTTGGCTCACTCACGGTGGGCTGACAGGCTGCTCCTCACCCACCCCTTCTTCTCTGCTTCCCCCTCCTGCCCGCTCTCCCAGGTGCAGCTCCAGCCCCAAGACATGTCCTGCTACAACCAGTGCCTGCCCTGCCTGCCATGCCAGCCCTGCGGCCCCACCCCGCTGGCCAACAGCTGCAATGAGCCCTGTGTCAGGCAGTGCCAGGACTCCACCGTCGTCATCCAGCCCTCCCCCGTGGTGGTGACCCTGCCCGGCCCCATCCTCAGCTCCTTCCCCCAGAGCACCGCCGTGGGCTCCTCCACCTCCGCTGCCGTTGGCAGCATCCTCAGCTCTCAGGGAGTGCCCATCAACTCCGGGGGCTTTGGCCTCTCGGGCTTTGGCAGCCGCTACTGCGGCAGCAGGTGCCTGCCCTGCTAAAGCTGCTGGAGATGGCCCTGGGGAAGGCCCCCAGGGACCCACAAGATGGTTCCGCGCTGGGGACGCAGCCTTGGGTTGTTGCTTTCTGAGGGGCTGAGCAAGCCCAGCAGCCCTTGCAAAAGGACGGGCCCAGCCTGGGCTCTCAGAAAGCACAGCCCATGCCTGCCTTTCCCCTCTTCCACTCTCTCCTTTCTGTCCCGTGTCTGTGATCTCTTGTGCTCCCTGGGGCTGTGAGCAGCACAAAGGCAGCCTGGGGAGGACCTGCTGGCCCTGCTGCCTCTGTGGGGCAGGCAGATGGACACCTGGCAGCATCTCTGTTACAGCCATGGGTGCAGACTCTTCTCTACCCCTGCTGCTGCCTGCACTGTGACTTCCACTCAGAGTGGCCTCTTTTTCCTCTTTGGACTCATTAAAGTTCTGCTGCATCCCAGCCCATGTCTCTGTGTCATCCTTTTACCTGCAGACCCTCTCCCAAGATGCCCAGGGAGAGAGGTGTTGCTCAGGGGTGGTTCTGGGAGGGTTTTCTGGGGGATGGTTCTGCAGTGACTGTTCACACAGGCTTGTTTTGAGCATTGTCTGGCCCTCTGCTTTCTGAAATTCCCTGCCTTGCTGGGTCTGGATAGAATGCCCTGATGCAGTTCAATGACCGTAGCTACTCCAAAGATGGCTACAGATCTCCCACCAATGCATTCTCTGCTCCACACTCAGCACGCCCTGTGCCCACAGCCTCTAATCCTCTATCCCTTGCTCCCTAGCCTATTCGTCTTTATCAGGTGAGTTACGAGCAGAGTGGGAACATTGTCTCCCATTGACCTGCTGGCTCCACTCCTACTCATATAGCCCAGGATGTTGATGACAGTCCTCGGTGTCCAGGAACAGTGCTGGGAGTCCCACCACTTTTGCTGGGGTTACTGCAAAAGCACCTTCTCCTGGCCCTGTTTTGGGGCTGCTGCTTGTTAGGGGTAGAATATTCTGTGTAGAGTGTTATGGTTTTGGAGACCTGGGCACGGTGTTGGACACCTAATAGAGAGAGAAGATCCTTAGTACCTTAAAGACTGGAAGGGGTCGGTATTGATGCACACTTCCTTTCACAATCTATAAAAGCCAGGGGAGTCGGAAGCCAGTCTCTCCTTCCTCCTGCTCTTTTCCTTCTGCTACGTCTTCTGATAGCTTCCTTCAGTGCTCTGAGGTGCCGTGGACCTCTTCTTGACTGGCCCTGCATTTCCCGTATCTCTGTGATCATCGAGATTGGTTTTGTATAGTTGTATATAAATATGTACCTGTTTTTCCTCCCTACGTTTTACTTGTTTTCCTTGTTTTATAGTAAATTTGTTTCTAGTTTTAATTTCCAAAGTTGAAGTCTCTTTTTCCTATTCCCCTTCTATCTTCCCTTGGGAGGATGGAGGGCGGGTATAGAGAGCAACTCTTTCCTCTGTTTTTTGTGGTTAGCCTTTAATATCTTAACCAGAACAGGAAAATTGGAGCCCAACGTGGGGCACGAAATGTAGGTTTTATTTTGAAGGATTGTAAATATTGAAATTGAAACTGAAAAAAAGAAAGTTTATTTTGAAATGGTGATTCTTATGTGGATTGTTTGAAACCTGATTTTTCATATAGGCATGGCTCTTGTTGTGACAGAGTTTCAGGGTTTTTTGTTATATGTACCTGGTTTCTTACTTTCTCAGTGTTGTCAAGCATTATGTGCTGCTTGGCGGAGTCTGGCTGCAGATAGGCTTAAGTTGTTCAGGAGCCATTCTATGATTTTTGCTGTCATGCAAAATTATTCTGTCCCTTTTTCTAGTGTCACGGAAAATTACTCCACGCCTTTCTCTGGCAATTTCACTGTGCCAGAGTCTGGAGGCTTCGGGAATGTCTGTTACTTGTTTTTGGTAATATCGGTGTGCCTGAATGTGTACCAGGGGTGGTCTATAGTTAAAAACTGGTATGGGAAAATGGTTGTGAGCAGCGGCTGCCTCATGGCGGCAGCGCAGGAAACCAGAGCCCCGGCAGCCCCTCCCGTTGCCGCCGCGAGCTGCAGCCGTCCCGTGCCGGCAGCGCAGGAAGTGCTGCCTCTGGCGCTGCTGTGGCACCGGCGGCACCCCTGGTAGAGAGTGGTACCACCCCCCCCTCAGCCCAAACTGGTCCTGGTCACTCCTGTAACAACTCGGAGGAAACATCTAAAGAAGTCCAACCACTGCATTAGTGATGAGAACTTGGATAAAGGGCGAAGGGCAAACGTTGGGTACAGAGAGGGTCAAGCTGAGGCAGGAACAACACATGATAGCAACTCGGACCCTGAAATAATTGTTAAGTCTGTGCCCATGAAAGAGTTAAGGGACATAAGAAAGGATTATACTCGTAGGGAGGAAGAGTCACTGATTTCATGGTTGTTGCGGTGTTATGACTTGGGAGCTGATGGGATAGACCTGGAGGGCAGGGAAGCTCGGCAGTTGGGATTGATAGCCAGAGATTCAGGCATCAATAAGATGATTGGGAGGAAAAACGGTACTCATCATCTCTGGCACCGCCTGTTAATGACTGTCAAAAGCTGGTATCCCCATAGGGAGGACATTGAATGCCGACCCAGTAGGTGGAACACTGTCGATAGAGGGATTGCTTATCTGAGAGAGATGGCAGTCCGGGAGGTCATCTACGGTAATGGGGACACACCTGAAAGCCCTGATGAGCTGCCATGTAGTAAGCTTATGTTAAAGAAGCTCGCACAGTGTGCTCCTCCTATGTATTCCACCATTTTGGGAGGAAGGGTCTTTACAGGAGACAGTGAAACACTACCAACTGTGGATGAATTTGCTAACCAGCTAAGGCAGTATGCAGACAATATCTCTAACCCCTTGAATGCCCGTGTCTCGGCTGTGGAAAAAATGGTTGAAGAGTGGAAGACATCAGGTGATAGGGTATCCAGACTGGAGAGGGAGAAAAACACCTATTCCTCTCCTGAATGGAACCATGTATCAGCCATTAGAAACAGGGGCCCTCCTAGGAGACCAGTTCAGGTTGGGCAGAACCCAACACGGAGGTCTCTGTGGTCTACTCTGCTCAATTATGGTGAGGACATGAGCAAATGGGATGGCAAACCCACCGCTGCTCTGCATGCAAGAGTACAGCAGCTGCAGGGTGGTGCCACCAGAGATAACTGTCCCAGAATGATGACTGCTCCAGTCTCCCAGGAAGTAACCGCTGGTTCAAGGAGATCAAAGACTCTCCTCACTTGCTCATCTACTCCTCTCGCCTCCATCTCCTTGGGAATAAGGTGAGTCTGAAGCTCTCTCTCCTTTTGCCTGAAAAGGAGAAGCTTGTTGAACTAACTCCCTACAATGGCTCCACATCGTGTCAACAGCTCATAGTTTGGATTACAAGTAGAGGGATGACAGGCTGCTCCTCACCCACCCCTTCTTCTCTGCTTCCCCCTCCTGCCCGCTCTCCCAGGTGCAGCTCCAGCCCCAAGACATGTCCTGCTACAACCAGTGCCAGCCCTGCCTGCCATGCCAGCCCTGCGGCCCCACCCCGCTGGCCAACAGCTGCAATGAGCCCTGTGTCAGGCAGTGCCAGGACTCCACCGTCGTCATCCAGCCCTCCCCCGTGGTGGTGACCCTGCCCGGCCCCATCCTCAGCTCCTTCCCCCAGAGCACCGCCGTGGGATCCTCCACCTCCGCTGCCGTTGGCAGCATCCTCAGCTCTCAGGGAGTGCCCATCAACTCCGGGGGCTTTGGCCTCTCGGGCTTTGGCAGCCGCTACTGCGGCAGCAGGTGCCTGCCCTGCTAAAGCTGCTGGAGATGGCCCTGGGGAAGGCCCCCAGGGACCCACAAGATGGTCTGCCTTGGGACCTCCACTCAGGTGACCTCATTTTCCTCTTTTGATTCATTAAAGTTCTGCTGCATCCCAGCCCACATCTCTGTGTCATCCTTCTCTCGCTTCTCTCTGCAGACCTTCTCCCAAGATCCCCAGGGAGTGAGGTTTTGCTCAGGGGTGGTTCACGGTTGGGGGGAAGGGATGCTGTGGGATGGTTCTGCAATGGTTGGTGACAGCATTCTACTGGGTCTTCCAGGGATGGAATTTTCAGCACTTTAGCCCTTCTGTTAGCCCTTCTTTGTAGTTTAACCTAGAATGTTTTCAGTAACACACAAAAGTTTTGGTTTTGCTGGGCAGTGCTTCTATCCTCCTCTGGGTTTCCTGTGGAATCTTCTTAGAGTGACACTGAAGGCAAGGAGAGAGGTAGGAACTTGTGGCCAGTCTTTCTTTAAGGGGAGTTTGGACACCTTCCAAAGCAGTGCTCTCACTAGCAGAAAAGACTGCACAGAGGAAGTAGAGGAAAGGGAGCTGCTCAACTGCTTCAGAACACTCCTGGCATGGAACAATGCAGGAACTTCTCAGAGCCCTAATTGGCACTTGGTTTGGTAGCAGACACACTGTCAACTTTCTCCATACACATTTTCCAGCCCCTTGCAAGCAAAAGCTCAGATGTGAGTCAGGAAAACATGTTCTGCTGGAGAACTCCATAAATACAAACATGGCCTCCTCTGGAGAGATCTTCCCACTGGGGGCAGGTGCTAATCAGTCTAAAAGTGAGCAGACACACATGGCTCAGCTTCCTCACCAAAAAGGCTGGCCATGTTCATGATGTCTTCTGAATTCACAAGAACATGTACCCCTGAATTTGGGAGAGTCTTTTCACTATCCCCATGGTTGGAGAGCAGCGCATTCAGCACTTCAAGGCTTGTTTGGACAGAATGTCATAAGCAAGTGAAGAGCTGCTTTCTCTCTGCTTACCTTTTCTTCAAGAAAGAAGAGATAAAGATCGAATATGGAAACAAGAAAGGAGAAGGCAAGGCAGGATTCCAGGAATTCAGGGTGAGTTTTGCAGAAGTCACATGTCCTCTGTCACTGAGTGACCTGTGACTGTGAAGAAACAATTTCCTGTCAGAAGTTCTCCTAGTCACTTTGAGAAGGAAGTTGTTGGGGTTTAGGCCCAGCCAGCAACAAAGAACCAGGCAGCTGCTCACTCAACCCCCACCACCTCCCCCATTGTGGGACAGCAAGGACAAAAACCAACTAGAAGCTCATGGGTAGAGAAGGACAAGGAGGGTTCACTCACAAGTTATGGTGATGGGCAAAACAGACTCAAGTTGGGGAAAAAATCCATTCCATTTAACACTAATCAGATGTAACCAGGACAAATCAAAACCAAACCAGAGCTTAAATACCTCACCTCACCCCTCCCTTCTTCCCAGGTACAAATTACTTTGATCCCAATTTCTCCACCTCCTCCCCCCAACAGCCCAGGAGGCAGAGGATGGGGTTCAGAGTCAGTTCATCACATGTGATTTTCTGCTTCTCCTTCCTCCTCAGGGAGAAGGATTCCTTAGCCCTCCCCTGCTTTCCCATGGGGCCCCTCCCATGGAACAGGGTCCTTCACAAAGCCCTCCGACACAAGTCCCTCCCAGCAGGTGCCATCCTTCATGAACAGACTGCTCCAGTGTGGGCTGCCCATAGAGCCATGGCCTGCTTCATGCACAGCCACCTCTGCTTGTGCAGGGTCCTCCATGGCTGCAAGTCCACTTCTGCTCCACCATGGTCCATGGGCTGCTCCACCGTGCTCCTCCATGGGTTGCAGGGGCACAGCTGCCACCTCACCATGGGTTGCAGGGGAACCTCTGCTTGGGCACCCCCTCTCCCTCCTTGCTCATCGCCCTTGGTATGTCTGCTCTGGTATTGCTCTCACCTTCCCCCCTTCTCTGTCCTGAGGTTTTATGTCAGTTTGTCCCCCTTCTTGAAGGTGTTCACCACAAAGGTGCATCCATTGTTGTTAATGACTCAGGTCTTAGCCAGAGGTGTGGCCGGAACTGGAGCCAGGGGAGCTTTCAGCAGCTTCTTACAGGAGCCACCTCTGGGGCCCCTCATCCGCTACCAAAAGGGCACCAAACCAGCACAGAAGCACAGCCCGTCTCTGTAACAGCAACGGCTTTAGGTTCTGCAGCCCAGCACACAGGTCAGGCCAGACATCCAAGACACATGTCAATCATTTCCTGACTTTGAAATATTCTGGAAATAGGGCTTTAAAGGGTCATTCATGTGTGTTATATTTACATAACTGTCAGAGCTGTTTTATGATCTGCATTGGTGCTGATGAGAAACACACCATTGCATGAGCATGTATGCAGGGAGACACCTCAATCCTTTGACAGATTCAGGATTTCTCAGGCTCCTGGAAACAGTTTAAGATTGTATGTAGTTTTAAAGATAAAAGGACAGGAAGAGTCAAGCCTCTATCTACTTGAAAATATCTGTTGTTAATATTTCCGTTCAAAAGAGGATTACACTCTTCTCCTGATCTGCTGTTATGATTCTGTAAAAACAGTCTTTTGTACCTTCAGATGATTCTGCTGTTGCTACTACCAGAGAACATTGGTAGTTCTTCATTTACCTCCTGGAATTAAATTAGGACATCATCTACTGCCAGAAAACCTTGTCCAGTAGCTCCTAACTAAAACAGTGGGAAGCCCTCTAGAATACCTTTTTCCCCTCAAGGAAATCAGAAGATTGAAGGTCAGTTCCTTTTGCTTGTATCCATATAAGTCTCCTCATTTGAAGTCAGTTCCAAGAAAAGGCTGTTACCTTGAAGAGACATGGGATGTGGGATGTGAGCATATATTGTCCAGGGAGAGAGAAACAGAGGAAGAATGATGGCACAAGGGAATGTTTTCAACTCTACAACAAATGATGCCAAATCTCATTTAGAGTGAGAAAGTTATAAAGTGTTGTTCTTTTTGCAGAAAAACTCCCCAGGTTCTAAATCAAGAGCCATCCACCTGCCCATCCCTTGCCTGTCTCACTACTGAGAAAACCTGTTCAGCTGGAGCAGGAATTCACTTTAGATGGAGTGGGGATGTGTCCGAGGACATACCAATGCAAAGCAAGTTTTGTAAGAAAATGCTGGCCACGATGATGCTGGCCAGACTCATGTTGGTGCAGCATATAGCAGAGCAGTGATCATGAATATCACTGTCATGGATCTAATCTTCACAGCAGGATCATGGAATCATGGAATTGTCAGAGTTGGAAGGGACCTCTAGAGATCATTTAGTCCAATTTGCCTGCTAAAGCAGGATCACCTGGAGCACATTACCCAGGACTGCATCCAGGCAGGTCTTGAATATCTCCAGAGAAGGAGATTCCACAGCCCCTCTGGGCAGCTTGTTCCAGTGTTCTACCACCCTCATAGTAAAGTTTTTCCTCATATTTCAATGGCACTTCCCATGTTCCAGCTTGTGCCCGTTGCCCCTTGTCCTGTCCCTGGGCACTACTGAGCAGAGTCTGGCTCCATCCTCCCTGCACTCACCTTAGATACTTCCAGGCATTGATGAGGTCTCCCCTCAGCCTTCTCTTCTCCAGGCTAAAGAGTCCCAGGTCTCTCAGCCTTTCCTCATCAGGGAGATGCTCCAATCCCCCAGTCATCTTTGTTGCCCCCCCTGGACTCTCTCCAGCTGTTCCTTGTCTCTCCTGAACTGGGGAGCCCAGAACTAGACACAGTTCTCCAGATGTGGCCTCACCAGAGCAGAGGGGGAGAATGACCTCTCTTGACCTACTGGCCACACACTTCCTTATGTACCCCAGAATTCCATTGGTCCTCTTGGCATCAAGGACACATTGCTGGCTCATGGATCATTTACTATCTACCAGGACTCTCAGATCCTTCTCCTCACCTGTATTAGTGCGTGGGGTTCTTCCTCCCCTTGTTGAACCTCATTAGGTTATCATAGAATACATAGGCTATCATAGAAAGGTTAAGGTTGGGAGGGACCTTAAAGATCACCAGGTTCCAACCTTCCTGCTATGAGCAGGGACACCTCACACTAGACCAGGCTGCACAAAGTCTCATCCAACCTGGCCTTAAACACCTCCAGGGAGGGGGCATCAAAAAACTCCCTGGGCAACCTATTCCAGTGCCTTATGACCCTAATGGTGAAGAATTTCCTCCTGATGTCTAACCTGAATCTACCCTCTTTCAGTTTAAATCACTACCCCTTGTCCTATCACTATCGTCTCTGGTGAAAAGTCCCTCCCCAGCTTTCCTCTAGGCCCCCCTTCAGGTACTCTAGCAGAGCTCCTCCAGCCTTTTGATCATCCTCGGGACCTTCTCTGGACCTGCTCCCATACCTCCATGTCTTTCCTGTGATGAGGGCTCCAGAGATGTACACAGCACTCCAGGTGGGGTCTCACCAGAGCAGAGTAGAGGGGCAGAATCCCCTCCCTGGCCCTGCTGGCCACACTTCTTTTGATGCAGCTGAGGAAACAATTTGTCCTCTGGGCTCCAGTGCTCACTGGTGGCTCATGTCGAGCTCCTCATCTATTACCACACCCAAGTCCTTTTCCTTGGGACTGCTCTCTAGCCGTTCTCCCCCCACCCTGTATTTGTGCCTGGGGTTGGGCCAACCTAGGTGCAGGACTGTTGCGAGCCGATATCAAAAGCCACCAGCTGTCAGGATGCTTTTGCAACTTTTCCCCGCGCCCAACAGAGAGGTTTGTAAATGAGACCACACACGTGGCCACTGTGGGACTGTATCTTAGAGACTGGAATGCCCCCTCACCACGCTCACAAATTGTTACTGAGACCAATGTTTAACTAACAGGTTTATTAAGGGTTAATACAAACTGAGGGCCCAGCGGCTTCACCGGCACAGCCCGCCTCCCTTTAGAGAACATTCTTTTTCTTTAATTTGTGGCTAAGTGCCCAGTCTCTCAGAGGCAGCCTGCTATCTCTATTGTCTGCCAAGTCTGTTTCAGTTTGTCCTTGCCTAAATCAGCAAGAAGCACTCAGCTGGCTTGAAAGGCATTCCATTTAGTCTTGTGTGGGGGGAAAAGGAGAAATAGTCCGTGCCCCACAAGGACCTTGCACTTGGTCTTGTTGAACTTGATAAGGTTGGCATTGGTCCACCTCTCCAGCCTGTCAAGGTCCCTCTGGATGGCATCCCTTCCTTCTAGGGTGTCAACAACACCACACAGCGTGGTATCAACAAACTTGCTGAGGATACACTCAATCCCACTGTACATGTCTCCGAGAAAAATGTTGACCAGCACTGGTCCTAGTACTGACCCCTGAGGAACACCACTCGTCACTTGCCTCCACTTGGACACTGAACCATTGACCACAAGTCTCTGAGTGGGGCCATCCAGCCAATTACTGATCCACTGAGTGGTCCATCTCTCAAATCCATATCTTGTCACTTTGGAGACCAGGTTGTCATGTGGGACAGTGTCAAATGCCTTGCACAAATCCAGGTTGATTACATCAGTTGCTCTGCCATTATCCACCATCCTTGCAGCCTTGTCATAGAAGGTCACCCAATTCTTCAGGCATGATTTTCCCTTAGTGAAGCCATGCTAGCTGCCACCAATCACCTCCTTATTTTCCATGTGCCTTAGCAGATTTTCCAGGAGGATCTGTTCCATGATCTTGCCAGGCACAGAAGTGAGACTGACTGGCCTGTAGCTCCCTGGGTCTTTCTTTTTCCCCTTTTTAAAAAAGGGGCAAAGTTACCTTTTTTCCAATCAGGAGGAACCTCACCAGACCGCCACAACCTCTCACATCTGACAGACAGAGGCTTAGCAACTGCAGCTTCCAGCTCTCTCAGGACCCATGGATGGACCCCATCAGGTCTCATAGACTTTTGGACCTTCAGGTTCTTTAGATGGCCATTAATCTGTTCTTCTCCTACAGTGGGGGGTACTTCATTCTTCCACTCCCTGCTTTCACCTGCTGAGGCCTTTGTGATCAGGCTGGAGCACTTGCCAGAGAAGACTGATGCAACAGCTCTCCAGCCTGTCCAGGTCACACTGAACAGCAGCAGAGCCCTCTGGAGTGTCAGCCACTCCTCCCAGTTTTGTATCATCAGCAAACTTGCTGCGGTCACACTCTGTCCCCTTGCCCAGGTCACTGATGAATATGCTGAGCAAAACCAGACCAAGTATTGACCCCTGGGAGACACCACTAGTAACAGGCTTCCAACTCAACCTGCTCACAACCTGCTCAACCTTATCACAACCCTCTGAGCTCTGTCACACACCAGCTCTCAATCCACCTCACTGTCCACTCATCCAGCCCACACTTCCTGAGTTTCCTAAAGAGGATATTATGGGAAAAAGTGTCAAAAGCCATGCTGAAGTCAAGGTAGATGATATCTGCTGCTCTCCCCTCATCCTGCCAACCAGTTACATCATCATAGAAGGCTAGCAGATTGGTTAAGCATGATTTACCCCGGGTAAATCTATGTTGACCACTCCTGATAATTTCCTGTTCTTCAACGTGTTTAGAGATGACACCCAGAACAAGTCGCTCCATCACCTTCCCAGGGACAGAGGTGAAACTAACCGGCCTGTAGCTCCCTGGGTCCTCCTTCTTGCCCTTGTTGAACACTGGAGTGATATTGTATTGGCCTCCCTCCAGATGATGGAGAGTGGCCCAGCAATAACATCTGCCAGGTCTCTCAGCACTTGTGGGTGTATCCCATCAGGCCCCATGGACTTATAGATGTCCAGTTTGGCCAAGTGGTCCCTAACCCAGTCCTCCTCTACTGAGGGGAAGTCTTCCTCTCTCCAGACCTTTTCCCTTGCCTCCAGGGTCTGGGATTCATAAGGGACAGCTTTAGCAGTGAAGACTGAAGCAAAGAAGGTATCAGTAACTCCACCTTCTCTGTGTCTTCCACCACTAGGGTGCCCACCTCATTCATCAGCAGACCTACATTTTCCCTGGTCTTCCTTTCTCTATTGATATACTGAAAAACCTTCTTCTTGTTATCTTTAACCGCAGTGGCAAAGTTGAGTTCTGCTTGAGCTTTGGCTCTTCTAATTCTCTCCCTGCAGAGCTTCACTACATCTTGGTATTCCTCATAAGTTGCCAACCCTCTTTTCCAAAGGCTGTAAACCTTTGGAAACCTACCTTTTGTTCCTGAGGTCCAGCTAAAGCTCTCTGTTTATCCAGGTTGGTGTTGTTCCCTATTGGCTCATCTTTCGGGACATGGGGATGGTCTGCTCCTGTGCCTTTAAGACTTCCTCCTTGAAGTACGACCAGCCTTCCTGAGCTCCTTTGCCCTTCACTACTGTCTCCCAAGGGACACTCTCAACCATGCTCTGAAACAGGCCCGAGTCTGGCTTTGGAATTCCAAGGTGGCAGTTCTGCTAGCTGCCCCCCTTGCTTCTCCAAGAATTGGGAACTCTTATCATTTAGTGATCACTCTTCCCCAGACAACCTTCGACCTTTACATCCCCCACAAGACCTTCTCTGTTAACAAGCAGCAGATCCAGCAGGGCACTTTCCCTAGTCGGCTCCCTCACCAGCTGTTTCAGGAAGTTGTCTTCCACACACTCCAGGAACCTCCAGGACTGTTCCCTCTCTGCTGTGTTATATTTCCAGCAGACATCTGGGAAGTCCCCCACGAGAACAGAGTTAATTTTGGCCTTTTCAAGGAACTGCTTGGAGAAATCCAAGGGGATAGGGTACTGGAAGGAAAGGGGGTCCAAGAGGGTTGGTTAATATTCAAGCATCCCCTCCTCCAAGCTCAAGATTGGAGTGTCCCAAAGAGTAAGAAATCAAGTAAGAGAGCCAGGAGACCTGCATGGTTGAGCAGGGAACTACTGAACAAACTTAAGTGGAACAAAGAAGTTTATAGATCATGGAAGAAGGGGTTGACCATTTGGGAAGAATATAAGAAAGTGGTCAGAGGGTGTAGGGATGCAACAAGGAAAGCTAAGGCCTCTTTAGAATTAAAACTGACAAGGGAAGTCAAGGACAAGAAGAAAGGCTTCCTCAAGTACATTGGAGGCAAAAGGAAGACCAGAGGAAATGTGGGCCCACTGCTGAATGAAGTGGGTGCCCTGGTGATGGAAGATATGGAGAAGGTGGAGTTACTAATGTCTTCTTTGCCTCAGTCTTTACTGCTAAGGCCAACCCTCAGGATTCCCAAACCTTCCAGACCACAGAACAAGTCAGGAGTGAGGAAGACTTTACCTTGATTGAAGAAGATTGGGTCAAAGATCAATTAAGGAAACTGGACATCTACAGATCCATGGGCCCCCCATGGGGTGCACTCGTGTGCTGAGGGAGCTGGCAGAAGTCATCGCTAGAACGCTCTCCATCATCTTTGAAAACTCCTGGAAAACTGGAGAGGTGCCTGAGGACTGGAGGAAAGCTAACGTCACTCCAGTCTTCAAGAAGGACAAGAAACAGGACCCAGGTAACTACAGACCGGTCAGCCTCACCTCCATCCCTCAAAAGATGATGGAGCAGCTTATTCTGGAGATCATCTCTAAGCACATGGAAGAAAAGAAGGTTGTGAGGAGTAGCCAGCATGGATTCACCAAGGGGAAATTATGTCTGACTAATCTGATAGTCTTCTATGATGATGTGACAGAATGGACAGATGCAGGGAGAGCAGTGGATGTGTCTTCCTCGACTTTAGCAAGGCTTTTGACACTGTCTCCCATAACATCCTTGTGGATAAGCTCAGGAAGTGTGAGTTAGAACAGCAGACAGTGAGATGGATGGAGAACTGGCGAAACAATAGAGCCCAGAGGGTTGTGATCAACAGTGCAGAGTCCAGTTGGAGACCTGTGACTAGTGGTGTTCCCCAGGGGTCAGTACTGGGCCCAGTCTTATTCAACATCTTCATCAATGACCTGGTTGAGGGGACAGAGTGTGTCCTCAGCAAGTTCGCAGAGGATAAGAAGCTGGAAGGATTGGCTGATTCACCTGAAGGCTGTGTGGCCATTCAGCAAGATCTGGACAGGCTGGAGAGCTGGGCAAAGAGGAACCTAATGAGGTTCAACAAGAACAAGTGTAGAGTCCTGCACCTGGGAAGAAAAAACACCATGCACCAGTATAGATTAGGGGTTGACCTGCAAGAAAGCAGCTCCATGGAGAAGGACTTTGCTGTCCTGGTGGACAGCCACCCCAACATTGGGACAGCAATGCATCCTCATGGCCAAGAGAGCCAATAGTATCCTGGGATGCATTAAGAACAGTGTGGCCAAGGGAGGTTCTCTTCCCCCTCTACTCTGCCATGATGAGACCACATCTGGAATATTGTGTCCAGTTCTAGGCTCCCCAGTTCAAGAGGGACAGGGATATGCTGGGAAGAGTCCAATGGAGGACTACAAGGATGATTAAGGGACTGGAACGTCTGTCCGATGAAGAAAGGCTGAGACACCTGGGGCTGTTTACTCTTGAGAAAAGACTAAGAGGGGACCTTATTAATGTCTATAAATATCTGAAGGGGGGTGTCAAGAAAGGGCCAGTCTCTTTTCAATGGTTCCCTGTGATAGGACGAGGGGAAACAGCACCACATTAGAACACAGGAAGTTCCACCTCAACATGAGGAAATTCTTATCCTGAGGGTGACAGAGCCCTGGGACAGGCTGCCCAGAGAGGTTGTGGAGTCTCCTTTTTGGGAGACTTTCAAGACCCACCTGACCATTGGGCCAAGGCCAATGGCAGGAGTTTCAATGAGGCCAAATGTCAGGTCCTGCACTTTGGCCACCACAACCCCCAGCAGCACTGCAGACTTGGGCAGGAGTGGCTGGAGAGCTGTTCAGGAGAGAGGGACCTGGGGGTGCTGGTTGACAGCAGCTGAACATGAGCCAGTGTGTGCCCAGGTGGCCAAGAAGGCCAACAGCCTCCTGGCCTGCATCAGGAGTAGTGTGACCAGCAGGACCAGGGGGGTGATCCTGCCCCTCTACTCAGCCTTGGTGAGGCTGCACCTCGAGCACTGGGTGCAGTTTTGGGCACCACATGATAGGAAGGAGATGGAGGTGCTGGAGAGGGTGCAGAGAAGGGCAACTGGGCTGGTGAGGGGTCTGGAGAACAGGTCTTCTAGGAGAGGCTGAGGGAGCTGGGGCTGTTCAGCCTGGAGAAGAGGAGGCTGAGGGGAGACCTCATTGCTCTCTACAACTACCTGAGAGGAGGTTGCAGTGAGGTGGGTGTTGAGCTCTTCTCCCTGGTGACCAGTGATAGGACAAGAGGAATGGGGTCAAGTTGCACCAGGGGAGGTTCAGATTGGATATTAGGGAAAATTTCTTCACAGAAAGATTGAGGTCTCGGAACAGGCTGCCCAGAAAGGTGGTGGAGGCATCATCCCTGGAGGTGTTCAAAAAATGGGTAGACATGGTGTTTCAAGACATGGTTTAGTGGTTGGGGGATGTAGGGCATACAGGTGGACTTGATGGTCTTGAAGGTCTTTTCCAACCTTGATGATGATTCTATGATTCTACGATTCTAACCTCTGCCAACTAACGGACATTAGTTGTGCATTTCATTGCTGTCCAGGTTTGAGCCAGGATGAAGCCAGTTTTCTTTTTACTGATTTTGTTTTCTTCAGTGAGCTCCCTTTTAACTAGCAACAACTTTTCCAGCTAGTGGACTGATAACACCTGAATGTTTATGTTACTGCTGAGATGCCAGGGTCACTTTGCTCTACTTGTTGAATCTGCAGCCACAGATGCTACAGGAGCAGAAGAGTCGTATCTGCAGCCCTCTCATAGGGCGGAGTGGACTAGATGGACAGCAAAATTGACCAAAGTATTCCATTCCATATATCTACCTTTTGCATTATTGCTTTAACATTCTGTTCTGCTGCCTTAATATCCCAACTCCCACACAATTTGGCTGTGTTTTTCTTTGGTGGTTCAGTCTTTAAGACCCCAGTGCTGTTCGCAATAAATCTTGTTTTCTGCAGATACATCTCATCTGCTACCTCGCCCTGTTTGGGACAGTGTGCCCTTGGTCCTGAAGCACTTATGCCTGACCAGAGTAGCTGTGTCCCCTGACTTGACATCTACAGCAGAGAAACCATGGGGTAGAGGAGTTTGTTTTCACATGGTCAATCAAATGGAACGTTAAAAAGCTTTTCATCCACCAGAAACCTCAAAGCCTTTTTGTAGGGCTGTTCTCAATCCCTTCATCCCCCAGCCTGTGTTGATACTGGGGATTGCCAAGGAGGACCTTGCACTGTCCACACTGATCTCCAAAGGGCAGCTAACAATTCAGATGTTGGTTGTCTCTTCTTGCCCTAGGAAAAGTGGGGACAGAAGGTAAAAGCTAAGACTGACCATATGTCAGGGGAAAACATACCTCTTCTTCCAGTCGTTCAGGTTTCCTTTTCTCTGAAAGTCACTATGTAACATCAGGACAGGGATTCTCTCATGGATCTCCTCCCCTGGGGCGCTCACGAGCCCCATTACCAGCCATCTTACACATCCATGCTCTCCAGGTCCGTGTCCCCTACTCTACAGCAGCACAGGTGGTCTGGACGTGTGCTCCTGAACCCAGTCCACAGAGCCAGTGCTCAGGCAGATGCTGTGCTCTAATCACAGGGCTGCACCCCCGTCCCACAGCTGAAGGGACCTGGGTGGTGGCTTGAAGAGTCCAGGTCCTTGCATCACCAGCATTCTGCTTTGAAAAAGCATCTCTGTGTTCATTTCTACATCCACTGAATATTTATATTTTTGAGGCAATAATGAGGCAAAAGTGAGTGGTTTTGAACCCAGCAGTGTGGGGAGACAAAGCAGCGGGACTCCTGATTTAATTTGACAGTAAAACCTCAGGTTTCTTTCCTCCTGCATTTTGTGAGTCCAAAAGCAGGGTGTATAAAATGTGGCTTTTGTTCAAAGCTGGGTCTTTTCTCAGAGCCTTTGAAGTAGGAGATTTGTGGGGGTAGAAATCAAGTGGGGCAACCAAGTCACTTTGCTTCAAACAGTTGGAAACAGCCTACCAGGTCTGCATGGCACATTGCTCCACAATTGCTACCAGTTCCCTCAGCTGCTTTCCAGCTCCTTCTCAATGGCAGCCTCCTGCAAGACTTCCAGGGCAGGGACACACTCTCTGTACTTTGGGGTTTCAAGTTTTCAGTCCCCACCTTCGGTGACAGTGGTGAGGAGGGCCCTGGCGCCAGGCCAGCCTTACTTGAATCATGATTTGGTCTGGAGGAACTGAGCTCCCCTGTACATGTCCAGGGAAGGGCAAGGGAGCTGGGGAAGGGGCTGGAGCACAAGTGTGAGGAGGAGCAGCTGAGGGAGCTGGGGGTGTTGAGCCTGGAGACAAGGAGGCTGAGGGGAGACCTTCTGGCTCTGCAACTGCCTGAGAGGAGGTTGGAGCCAGGGGGGGTCGGTCTCTGCTCCCCAGGAACAAGTGGCAGGACAAGAGGAACCGGCCTCAAGTTGTGCCAGGGGAGGTTGAGGTTGGATCTTGGGAACAGGTTCTTCCTGGCAAGGGTTGTCAGGCCCTGGCCCAGGCTGCCCAGGGCAGGGCTGGAGTCCCCATCCCTGGAGGGGTTTCCAAGCCGTGTAGATGAGGGACGTGGGTCAGTGGTGGCTTTGGCAGGGCTGAGGAAACGGTTGAACTTGGTCTTAAAGGTCTTTTACAACCCAAACTATTCTATGGTTCTGTGATCAGAACAGACCCAGGCCGCGCCGTTGCCGCGGCAACCGCGCCCCCGCGGGGGGGGGGGGGGGGGGCGGTTGCCCGGGAGGTCCCGCGGGGGCAGCGGGGCCGCGTTATGTCGTCACTGGAGGAGCCGCCGCACAGGCCCGACCCCGCCCCAGTCACAGCCCCGGCCACAGACGCAGTCCCAGTTCCGGTCGGGCCCGAGTGCCGCAGAGCCCTTTCTCCACCATGGAGCTGGAGGATGAGCTGGGTGAGGGTCGGCGTGGGGTCTCTCGGGGGGAGGGGGAAGGCGGCCGCCCTGCGCTGCAGGCAGTCCTCGGCCCGGCGCCGCTGCGCTGGGTCTGCGCTTTGCGTCCGAGCCGAGCAGGCCCCGGTGTCCTGCTCATTGTTTTAACCAGGCCAGTGTTGCACGTGGTTAAAACACCAGACATGCTTCTGCTGTGGATGGGGTCTGGCCTTTGGGAAGTGTCTGAATAAAGGGATTTAATTGGGTTAAAGTGTTGCTCCGGCCTGTAGCTGTTGCCTTAGCTGACTGTAGACATAGATGGTTAGGATTGTTGCGGGTTTGCGTTTGTGTGCAGGATGCCCAGGGACGGGATCTCGGTTGCACGTGGTATTGCTGTGGTGCCGCCGAGGTTTCCCTCATTGCAGCCTCGTGTTACCTGCATCTATTTACCTGATCAAGCCAGCTCCTGGGGCTTTTGTGTTGGCTGTTTTATGTACTGTGGTGAGGGTTTTCCTCTGCCTCTGGTACTCGTTTCTGTCTCCTTCCTTTTGCTGGTAATACACTTGGTCATGTTACCATAAAATTCAGTCGCTGACAGAGCCCTCTAACGCTTGTCTTTAAGTTTTAGAGGGCACCATTCTTCATTGCAGCGCTGGACGCACAAGAGATAGTTCTCAAAGTCGTGCGGGCCTTAAGTGACAACAGGCGAGACTTACATTGTCCTACTAGATACATATGCATCAGATTTCCTGGAACTTATTGTAGTAATTGTTTTTTTCCTTATCCATGCACTTTAAGCCTCTCAGGTGGGGGTCTTAAGGTGGTCTTCCTCAGGGTCGTTCTGAGCTCTGCTTTGGTTAATCCCTCCTCCGACGCATGCATAATGTTGGGCTGCAAGCCCCGCTTGTCTCGATCAATTTCCAACTGCAAGGCCCCAATTCCTTGAGTTTGTTCTTTATTTACATGCAAAATGCCTGGAGACTGCTCAGGTAAACACAATCAACATGACCAGAAAAGGGATGACAGAATGGTGCCCGTTGTTTAAGGTATCAGTCTGATCGTGTGTTGAGCCGGTTTACAGAGAGAAACCGCTTCTGATTGCTTTTCCAGGGGCAGCTGAACCGATACAAAGCTTGCCGATCTTTCTCAGTGATTAAGAAGTTCTCAGTTTTCAGCTGTTCTGATGGCCTAAATTGGTAATGGAGGCGGGGGCTGACCACAGGTGGCAGAGCTGGCAGCAGCAGCACTGCAGAGCTGAGATGGAAGGGTGAGGTCTATCCTTCCTTCCCAGTGGCTCCCAGCAGTAAGCTCAGTATGACTTGTGGAACAACATCTTGAGCACAGGCAGACAGAACAGAGCACCAATGCATGTGTAAGAGAAGAGGATGTGATCTTAGATCTGTTTAAGCTACTGTGTAATCAAATCCTAAACATGCTAAAAGCCTCTGCAAAAAGAGTGACAGCAGAAAGGATGAAAGGAGCCTAGTCTGGCTCCCTGGCATGTACCCCACAAACAGACCCCCAGGCAGCAGAGGGAACCTGGGTTTCCCTCTAGGTGCCTCTTTTCCTCACTGAGAATACAGAAATGTGGTTTTTAAATAAATATATTAATATTTCTATTTTTATATATTCTATCTATAGATAGATTAAAATATTGCATCATGTATGCACGCACTTAGGCCGCTTCACTGTTCAGTGCATAGATTCTTAGGTGGTTTATTTGGTTTAGTAACTCCTCAGCTCCTAAATAATTGCATGGCTTATGAAAAAATTCACTTAGAAGTCACGTGCACCATGAGAGGCATGCTAAATTGTCTGACATTTTTCCTCTAGCAAAATGAGCTGTTGATCAGAACAGATCTAGCTCAGACTGAGGATGCTCCTGAGGACACTGGTGGGAGTGTCGTAATCCCACTAATTCTCCTCTAAGACAGCTGGAAAACTGCTCCTGTCCTCATTCACTTTTAGTAAAAGTTATCACATAATAAGGTCACTTAAAGTGTTGTTATGCTCAGTGCTACTATTCTGTTTTGACTAACATCCTGCTCACCACACACTTCAAAACTAATTTGGTTGTGCAAAACAGGTGCCTGCCTCTAATGAATGGTTTCAAACTAAGAACTGGTTTAACTCCCTAAGATCACAGCCCTGATGTGGCAGTCTGGTTTTTTTCCCATTTTGCTGTCTTAGTGTTGCTAGATCTTGTCTTTCTAACCTTTTTCTCTCTGTTCTTCCCTTCTGCTAGATGCTTTGGACCCAGAGAGATTGATGCAATGTCCATATAATAAGCACCATCAAATCAGAGCCTCTCGGTTTCCCTATCACCTGGTGAAGTGCAAGAAGGTGAGCTGGACTGCCAGGGGGCCCTGAGTGGGAGTAATTCTGTACCTGTAAACATCACATGTGTATTCTCACTCTTCTTGCATTTGCTGGCAAATAGCCTTTTTTAGCCTTCATTTCATACAATATTATTATTTGTTTAGTAATAACTTCAAACACATGTTAATTCACCCTCGACCAGTGTGGCTGTCTTGAAAGGAGACACAAATTCTTCATGTTAAGGTCAAGGAGGAAGTTCTGGTCTCTTCCAGCAGCTCACATGGAGGTCATAGAATCATAGGATCGTTAAGGTTGGAAGGGACCTTAAAGATCATCAGGTCCCAACCCTCCTGCTATGAGCAGGGACACCTCCCACCAGACCAGGCTGCACAAGCCTCATCCAACCTGCCCTCGAGCACCTCCAGGGATGGGGCATCAACAACCTCCCTGGGCAACCTGTTCCAGTGCCTTACTGTGCTCATGGTAAATAATTTCTTCCCAATATTTAACCCAAATCTCCCCTCTTTTAGTTTAAAACCCTTACCCCTTTTGTCCTATCACTGCCTTCTGGAGAAAAGTCCCTCCCCAGCTTTCCTGGAGCCCCTTCAGACACTGGAAGGTGCTCTTAAGGTCTCCCTGGAGCTTTCTCTTCTCCAGGCTGGACACCCTCAACTCTCTCAACCTATGTGCAGTTGCAAGATATAACAAATGATCACTTGGGCAACTGATAGGAATAGTTTACGGAAGTAATTTGGGCTTTTTTTATCTGTAAGATACATATTTCCACTTCAAGTTGCAGAACTCGGTGTGAGTTATGTGCACCCTTCTGGCTAGTCAGAGAAGGGGTGTTGTGATGTTGCAATTCATTCTTTAAGTGCTGGAAGTGCAGCTGCATAGCAGAGAGGGGAGTGTTGTTTTGTGTTGCTAATAACTTTAATGTGCCTCTGGCAGAAACTGCACATCCAGGGCTCAGCCCATATGGGAGAGGGTTTTTCTCTCCATCTTTTATCCAGAATTTGAATACAAATCATGTAATAGGAAGCATTCCTTCCTCTCTTCTACTCAGTTGTCCTCCTGGTTTGTTTGTTTGCATTTAATTGAGCTTTGGATTTTTGCTGAGACCTTTTGAAAACCGATTGTTCCTCTTGAAGTTGGGCAGTATGTTCTTAAAACAATGCAGCAGTGCTGTGCCTTCTAGTTCAGCTGCAGCTGTAGGGTGTGTGTCCTGGGATCAGTACTTACAAACAATTCATTTTGATGGAACTGGTGCCTTAAAAAATCCTAAGAAACAGGTGAAAGTGGTGAGCAGAGCTAAGTTGCAAGTACCTCCATCTTTTCAGCATTCGAGAGGGTTGAAATTTTCCTTTTTGTGCCTCTGCAAATTCTGTCAAGAGGGGACATGTGAGCCAGGGCAACAGTGCTGGCAAGTGAACTTTTAACCATGTTGTTTTTTTCCTGGAGTTTTTTTCCTGACAGTTTTGGCAAGCTTACCTCATTAGGCAGATGAGGTAAGATAGTGATAGCCAGTTAATTAAACAAAGTTGGTGTCCTTAAGTAATTAGCAAAAGAGGGGCTTGGGGATTATTGTCTGATCCATCTGAAGATGCCACTGTGTGGTTATTTACAGTGGCAAGAGTCTGGGTGGAGAGCATCCTTCTTGCTTGGTAGTTTGTTGAATTCTCTTTGCATACCCTGTGCATAAAATCCAATCAAATCCTTCCAGCTGCCTCAGCTTCCCATTCCTTTGTGCATAATGAAGCTCTCCCCACAAAGGGGACACTGCAAACAGAGTAAGCTCAACCCTGGTAGTATGAGCTGCGGTGGTGTTGAGAAGCCTCTGCTATTTGGCCAGAAGAGCTTGCTCAAGGTAGCTGAAGCAAATGGAATCATAGAATGTATTGGGTTGGAAGGGACCTTTCAAGGTCATCTAGTCCAGCCCCCCTGTAGTGAGCAGGGACCTCCTTAACTGGATCAAGTTGCCCAGAGCCCCATCAAGCCTGACCTTGAATGTCTCCAGGGATGGGGCCTTTCTGGGCAACCTGTTCCAGTGCTTTCCCACCCTCATGGGAGAGAACTTCTTCCTGATATCCAATCTGAATCTACCCTGCTCTGGTTTAAGGCCATTGCCCCTCGTCCTATCACCACACACTCTTGTAAACAGTCCCTCCCCAGCTTTTCTGTAGGCCCCAAATGATGGACACAGAAGGGCTGAGCAGCCTTGGCTGTATGGACCTGGTAACAACTGCGTCAAGCAGCATCTGGACAAGGCACTTCAGCCTCTGTCACAGAATCAAAGAATCACAGAACCTTAGAATGTCAGGGATTGGAAAGGACTTCTGGAGATCATCAAGTCCAACCCCCTGCCAGAGCAGGACCATCAGGGGCAGGCCTCACTAAAACGCATCCAGGCAGGTCTTGAAAGTCTCCAGAGAAGGAGAGTCCACAATCTCTGGGCAGCCTGTCCCAGGGCTCTGTCACCCTCACAGGAAAGAAGCATTTCCTTATGTTGAGGTGGAACTTCCTGTGCTCCAGTTTGCGTCCATTGCCCCCTGTCCTGTCACAGGACTACCACTGAAAAGAGCCTGGCCCCTCCTTCCTGACACTCCTCTTCAGATATTTATAGATATTTATAAGATCCCCTCTCAGTCTTCTCTTCTCCAGACTAAACAGCCCCAGGTCTCTCAGCCTTTCCTCATCAGACAGATGTTCCAGTCCCTTCATCATCCTCGTAGCCTCCACTGGACTCTCTCCAGTATATCCCTGTCCCTCTTGCACTGGGTAGCCCAGAACTGCACACAGTGCTCCAAGTAAGCCCTCACCAGGACAGAGCAGAGGAGAGAACCTCCCTCGACCTGCTGGACACGCTCTTCTTGATGCACCCCAGGATGGCATTGGCCTTCTTGGCCACTGTGAGAAATGGTTTGTCGCACCAGTGAATAGGCCCAAACATCCTTCAGTGAAGCACAGTTTATTTACATTCTTGCAAGAATGGGTGACCTAAACAAGTAGGCACCCCCATAGTAAGGTGAGTAACAGTTTATATTCCCTATTCCTGATGCAACATTCCCTCCCCTGTTTCCCCACTGGCTGGGTAGTCCAGGGTTTACAGACTATCTGATGCTTCTAATTATCCTATAAGTTTCCCACCCCTGTTTATACATTCCATTCTAGGGGTTTACTTTTTACCTTAAAAGGTAAAATTCTGACCTTTCTTGACCCTCTGGCTGTCTTTCCAACCATTAAAATGATCTCATACCATCTGGGGCCATAATTGGCTTTGTTCTGTCTTATCTTGGGCCTAGAATGTTTAGGTATCTCATCTCCCCCAGTTACCACGGATGGAGCTCCAATTGAGTCCCTCAGTTAATCACCCAGGTGTCCTTGGGATGCTCAGATATCACAAGGCCCAATTAAGTCCTTTCCTTTATGGCAGGATCAAACTACTATCCTAAGAATCCACTATCCTAATATCAAGATGTCACTTTTCTGTACGGCAGGCCTAACACTAAGGTGTAAAAACAGCACTACATCTCCTAAGCAAACACAACACTACATTCTTAGCCAACTAACATTACGGTGCAAAACCCAACTCTGCATTTCTAACAATTGCAAAAACAACACTACATTCCTAACAGCCACTGTCTCAGGTGGGAGTCTGTTCCCTGACCAGCAGAGCTGCCTCAGCCAGGCCCGGGGAGGCACAAAGTTGTGCTTTTCTCAGTTAAGGCTGCTTCATTAGCAGGGGCTAAATTAATTAACTGCAGTGACAGCTGAGCACTGCCAGTAGGAGCTGTGTGGGTGATTAAGTTTTACTTGAACAATAATCCTGTAGCACCAAAGTCTGTGGTTGGGATGCTTACCAACTCCTTCCAGTTTTGAAAGGTTTAAGGAATTTCTCTGCTGTTGTGCCTGCTTACTTAAAAAATACCTGAATGGTTTAGAGTTGCGTAACATCTCTCCCCTGTTGTTTTTAAAATAGTTTAATCTGTGCTGTAAACCATGCAGCCGTATTGTCAGTGTTGCAGAAAACTGCAGGGAGTTTACCTGGGGGCATGTTTCATTTCAGGCAGCTCAAGGGGGCTCAGTTTCTCAGTGAATTCTGTTTTAAAGAACAGTCATGTTACCTTCCCCCTGGCATTTTTAGTGTCTGAACGATATATTGCTATTCCTTGTTTAGTCTGTTTTTTTTAAAGCAACATCACAAAGATCCTCAGGTTTTTTTTCTATAGATTAGCAAGAGATAAGTGAACGTGAGTGCAATGGCACATGATTTTGGTTTTCTTTTGTCTAGAACTACCCTGACGTTGCAAAGGAATTGGCCACGTGCCCCTTCAACGCTCGCCATCTGGTTCCTCGGGCTGATCTCTCCAATCACTTAACGAAGTGCAATGACAGAGGGTTCATTGAGCAAGACATAGGTGAGAGGACCACCCTGCTCCGAGGTGTTTGTTCATGCTGGGGACTGAGGTTTTCTGTTTGTAAGGATAGTGCATAGAATAACTGAAAAGTAGGAGTAAAATTATTGTCTATAGTTTTGTGTGACGCAGCAGCTTTGGGGAAACTTGAGTCTTACTTGCTTTGATATATTGTGTAGGTTCATGAGATTATTGCTGGTGCTCCCAGTAGGCCTTGCACTTACTTTGTTACAAGGTTTGTTGAACAAAAAGGTTGTACCTTGGACTATGCACATTGAAGTACCTCTAGCAGGAGCTGGGATACTTTAATGACCAGAAGGACAGGTCCTGTTTCTGTAGAGCTCATCTCCCTTTGTTGAGGCTTGACCACTGGTGCCATGTGAAAAGCTGATTTCTACCAAACGGGTGTCTAAGCTATGGAAGCCCCTCAGCTCTTCTGCTCCGTGGCAACCTCAGTGGTTCACTCCCACCAACAGATGGGGCAGCTCCTCCTCCAGGCTGCCCCACTTGCTTCATCTGCCATACAATTGAGATTTCAGTCTCCTGCCCAGTGAGACAAGGTGGGAAGGAGGCTGTCCAAAACCTCCAAAATATTTAGGAAGGCATTCTGTGCTATGCAGTGTCTTTCCCATCCCCTGCAGTGGCTTTTTAGCTATTGCTGCACTACAGAACAGCCAGGTGGTTTCTGTCACCTGTAGAGTTGCCGCAAGGCCCGCGGTGGTGGCTGCGTTCCTGTCAGCAGGTTTCCTCTTCGCTTGAGCATCCCTGCTGCAGGTCCCAGGGAGCAGAGTCTTTTCCTGTTCATTGAAAAAGGCAGAGTCAAAAGTTGCTGGATTTCAGGTCAACACCTGGCTTGCATTGGGCAGGGTTTCCTCTAGTGCCAAAAGCTGTTTCACAGCTTGATCCAAAGCACTTAAGTGTCTCTGAAGTGGACCTGACTGCTGATTACCAACTTTTTTTCTCTTCCTGAAGTGAATCAGTCCACTGGCTCCCAGAGAAAGCAGATGAATGCTGTGAGCACATGGCAGGCACCTCCGTGTGCTGAAGACTGGGAAACAGGTGAGGAACTTCCCTGTCTGCCACACTGCTGCCTTCTCCCTGGTCCTGTCCTTCAGTGCCCCTTAGGACAGTGTGAGTCCAGAGGTGCTGTTCACATAGGTCTCACTTGTAGCACACCGTGTGTGTGCTCATTCCTGAAAACATGCACCTCTCCAGCCAGCAGGCTTTTCTTGCTAGAGAGAACAATTCAGCATGCCTGCCATAATTGACATGGACATATGTTCCTAAACATCTGCACCTTCCTGTGTAAGCTTTTGTACCTTATGTGCAATGATCATAGAATCACAGACTAGTTGGGGTTGGAAAGGACCTTAAAAATCATCCAGTTCCAACCCCCCTGCATGGGCACTTCCCACTAGACCAGGTTGCTCCAAGCCCCATCCAGTCTGCCCTTGAACACTTCCAGGGATGGGGATGATGACAATCGAAACATGGTAAGTTTTATGTTCCTCATTTAAATGACTGAATCAGACACATTCATCATTAGATCAACTTCTACTCCCTCTTGAACATGTAGAAATATAACAGAGATATTCCTGATCTGATGGTGGTTGCTGGAGTTCCTTAGTTCTGAGCCACATCATCTGTTTCCTTTTTCAGATTCGTTGGAGCAGTCATGTTCTCCTTTTGTTTGGGGTGTGACCAAGTCTGACAAAAAAAGGTAGTGAATAAGACTTTGATTCCTCACAGCCACGTTTGGTACCAAGTACTGCAACCTGCTCCAAACCCAGCCTGGATGGCTGGATGTGCTGCTGTGCAAACCCCGGGAGGAGGGATGCTCATAACAGGGAACATTCCTAGGGTGCTGGTTACTTCCTTCTCACATGACTGTACAAGAGGAGGAAGCCTTAGGAAGGACTAGGGGCAATGGGCACAAGCTGGAGCAGAGGAAGTTCAGGTTAAACATAAGGAAAAACTTCTTACTGTGAGAGTAACAGAGCCCTGGGACAGGCTCCCCAGAGAGGGTGTAGAGTCTCCTTCTCTGGAGACATACTAAACCCATCTGGATGTTTCCCTGTGTGATGTGCTGCAGGTGACCCTGCTCTGGCAGGGCGGTTGGACTAGGTGATCTCCAGAGATCCCTTCCACCCTTGATGACTCTATGACTCTAGGAACACAGATACTTTCTGCTCTTGTGTGCATGTCGCTGGGTGCTTTTCCTGCCTGTAGCCTGTGTTGGGTTCCTGCAAGATGTCTGGCTAATGTGCAGGGGAGAAAGGTGCTGAGCCATTATGCTGACTTTGGAAATGTTGCCAGGTGCCTCCTGTGGAGCTTTTTCAAAGAGTTACTGAGTTTCTGTGGAGCTAATGGTTAGCCAGCAGTCCCTTGTGACCTCCAGTGACCTTAGATTGGGTGGGTGTGCTGGCATTAGGGCCCTGTGTTAGCAGAAACGACCTCCTCTTGCCCTTTGCAAAGTGTAATCACAGTTTGGGTTTGGGGGACTGAGGAACATAATGGCCAGCTGCAGACTGGCTGGAGCTGCCCTGGCTGGTTTCATGGATCCAATAGCAGATTGTGATTGTAGGCTGGGTACAAGATGTGATGGTGCCACTAGAGTTGCCAGAGCACGTTGTAAGGGACCAGGCCTGCACCCAACAGCTCTGCAGTTCTGTGTGAGCTCAACCATGATACACCTCTCCTGCCAAACCAATGGCCTCTGGTTTCACTTCTTACATTTTTTGGAAGACTTTCTGTTGTTTAGAGCCTCTATGGCTCTTACAAGCCCACCACCTGCCAGTGGCCAAGTACCATCCCCTTGTGTCCCTGCTCCCCTTCATGCTAGAGCAAAATGCATAAATTTGGGCAAGTGAGTTTGTCAGGAGAAGTGAATGAAGTCTTTCAGTTCCAGTACCACCTCTGAAGAAAAGAACTGCTTGCCTTCAAGATTGCGTGCCCCTGAGTTCCTGCCATACACCATCTCATGGAAAGGCTGTAAGTACTGTGTGATTTTTGAGACTGTGGCTTCTGTAGATGGTGATAGTGGTGAAATCTCTGGCTGCAGCAGTGCTTCATGGCCACTGCATGGACAGGAGGGGTGGTATGTAACTCCTGCCTCCTGGAGAGCAGATTCTGCGGGAATCTGATGCTTGCATCATCCTCTGTATCTTTTCTTTTAAGCATCCTCTGTGTTCTTTATTTCATATTATTGATTGTCCCTTCATTACAGCAGTCCAATTAAAGCAGCCCTGCTCCCCAGTCGTTTTGGCTCTGGCTCTCTAAACAAGTCCTTCCACACCATCTGCACTAACCTCTTTCACCTCTCACCCCCCACGTAAATCAAATTATTTCCTTGCTTTGTGCCATTCTGCTCACTGTCAAATGCAGCAAAGTCAGAGCAGGGCTAGAGCTGCTTAAACCAACAGTACCCAGGGGCAGAAAATGTCTCAAGCTACACCTGGAGGTGGGAGGAAGGGAGCTTCGCCTGTTGAAGTGTCCCAGTTAGCAGCAAAGCTTAAGCTTCGAGGTGCTTTGAGGAATGACTGACATGTTTTACACTTGGAGCACCTAAATCTGTTGCTCTTGGGGCTCTGCAGACATGGCCTCTGTGCAGGGCAGTGACTGCAGTTGCCACGGGGTCAGGCTGAATGTGCCAAGCCAAATTAACGTGTCACCTGTAGAGAAGTGTTGTTGCCAAGGTGACAAGTGCTACTTCAGCAAAAGCCACTCTCGTTTGGGACAGTGGAGGAAATCTTCTGTTTTTCTCCCATCTCGTGCTAAAAATGTGTCTTGCCCTTTTCAGAGTTTGGAGTATTAGCGTCTCTTCCCTCTGGAAGTTCATTCCCTCTCAGCACTAAATAGTTCTCTTTCTAGGACCTTGGAGCTCCTGTGGATGGGAGATACTCCCTGGAGGTGGTGGCAGGACTCTGGACTCAGCAGTTGCTGCAGGACGTGTTTTTGCAACACCTGATGTTTTTAAAATGTCTTGGTTGTAAAATCTTCTTGTCCCGGAGCATTTGTTTCATAAGTTAATCTTCAGTTGGTGATCTTTTTATTGTTACTGAGTAAATGGGGTGATAAATTTAACCAGCAGTTCTTCTTAGCCAGCATTGGGTACTTAACAGGAAAAACTGACCAAAAAACCAAACTGCAGGAACTGGCAAAAGTTGGTTCACTTGTCCAAGGGGAGTGAGTGCTGATGATCTGTGAAGTTCTGTTTCCTCCAGTGATTTGGAAAAAGCAGGAGAACTTTTGAAGTAGTGATCAGTTTTAAGTGGGAGGGGTGGGGAAGGGGGATGAATCAAGAGGAGGAGGTGGGTCTGATCAGGTTCCTATTCATGGACATGACGGTGGGAAACAGAACAGCAGCAGGGGGTGCTGCTCATACCACTAGAATCTTGTCCCTTGGCTTGATGGTTTAAAACCAGCATGTGGGTTTGCAAAAGAGGCTCCTTCAGCATTGCCTACGTGTGATGTTTCATACTAACTGTAAAAGAAGGGAAGCAATTATGTTTAGGGGGGAAGGGAGGAAATGCCCTGCAAAAATGGCAGGTTTGTGTCAATCCAGGCCTTGGTGTAGCAGGACCTGTTGTAGTCCCATTTCAGTGGAAGTCAGGAACCAGAGAACAGTCTATGCAGTTTTGGGAGTTTCTCCAGCCTGTGAAGAGGATGGGACTTCCAACTGCATAATGTTTAATTAAAATCATCTGGATCAGGCCAACCTGGAAGTATTTTTATGTGTATGCACTCATTGCTTGTTATCTTTTCAGCATCTCTGAGTTTGCCCACCTAGTTAGTGCATGTGAAGTGGACAGTTTGGGTCTTGTTTATGTTGTAATTTACAGACTTCTGTCTTCCTAGAAATTATCTTGATGGTGCCTTTGGAGCTTCAAGCCTTCAGCCTTAACTTTCCCACGTGGGTGTGTGGTGCTTCAAGCCATACAATCATGGGGAATCCTCTGTGAATGCCTTACAATATGCATAATACCAAACAGGTGAAGTTTCAAGAGTACACTGGCATACTTGTCTAGTTCCCATTAGGGTTAAAACAAGTTTGAGAAGGTCTAATGTAACTGTTGTTTGTTGGGGAGTTGGGGGGGAGGAGACAGGAATGGTTTAAATCACTAAAAATATGTTTGGGACTGTGAAAATGTTTGGATCAAGCAGTGTACTTCTGAAAGTGGATGCCAAGTCCGAAATGGGATCTTAATATACAAACACAAAGAATTAAGAAACCAGACATGATGTTTGTCTTGAAAGAACTTTGACTTTCATATTTTGAAAAGGTTGTTCCTCCAGATACTTCATTTTTGCCATTTGTATTTCTACCCCTGTAAAATAATGCATGTTGACTAGAGTGTGGAAAATTAGCGTTGTTTTGAAGTTTGGTTCTGTCAAGGTTTTTGCTGGCATTTTAGAATAAAAGGGTTATGAATACTCTTGGACCCATTTTATGTTTCTTAAAGACTTCTGTGGTGGTATGTTACACTCTTGTTATGCTGCATAAGTAAGTGCTTACACAGTAAGCCCTCCACTCAGCCTTCATTTGATTATTGTTCTTGTCACTTTGAATACATGTCAGCTCTTTGGTTGTTTCTGGTCTGACTGTAGGAGCTTATTTGCAGGATTTGTGGGCCAGAGCACTGTAATTTTACAGACAGATGCTAAAATTTGGCCTCATTATCCTGAGCTCTTGTAAGTGCAAGGCTGGCAGAACTTAGTGCACTAACTGCCTGTTTTCTGTTGGGTCTCAGGGCTTGTCTGCACTGCAGAGGGGGTGAGTTTTGGATGCACCTGCTCCCAGGAGGCACCTGGAAAGGTCAGGGTTGTAACTTCAAAACATCCCCTGGCCACAATAATTGGGGGATAAGGGACCACGAGAAGTGGGTTTATCCTGTAGGGTAGGTGCAGCCAACACCTGTCAGAGCTCTGAGATCTGAAATCCCACATTCTTCTGGGCAAGTTCCTCAAGCACGTCCTGCACATGCCCCTGCCTGTGAGGAGCAGGAAACCCATAATTTTTGTGTTCCCTGCAGGGATTTGGGAACGTGAGGTTAGGCTTTAAGGATGTAACCCACAAAAATTACCCTCCTCCAGCCTTATGACTATTTAAAATCCCAGTATCTTCTGTCATTGGGCTGTTGGGATGAAGGTCCCTCTGGTTGTTGTGTATTTACCACAGGACATGGAATATTTTTTTAAAGTGCCAGCCTACTCCAAGGTGGCAGAGCAAGGACTTTGATGCAACTACCACTGCAGTCACAGCCACACATTCCCCATGTTAAATCCTCAGTCTCTTTTGTGGGGGGGCTGGAGCCTTCACCCCCATCCCTAGGGGCTGGATGTGTCACTTGCCAGGAGAAGCTGACAGAATATAGGGAAATACCAGCCCCCTTTGGCCTGTCTGGGAGCACACGCCTGGGTGACTCCTCCAGCCTGACTTCTGGTAGTTCAGGGGTGCCTGTGGGTGGACCCTGCCTGCTGGGCCATTCCTGCCTTGGCTGGGCCACCAGCTCTGTGGCAATGGGACTGGTCTGACTAGAAATGCCTATGGAAATTTGGGATAGAAATGGTTGTGTCTGCAGTTGTCACTTGTGACTCAGGAAGGGAGGAAAGGAGGCAGCGTTTACCTTTAGGCACAGATTCCTCTGTGTTGTGGCGTCTGGACACGCTGCGCGTTCCTTGTTGTTTCTCCACAGCCCTGTGTGGTGACCAGTGGGTCTCCCCACCCCTGGTTTGCTCCCGGCCACAGAGGTGCAGCAGCTCTGCCCAGTGGTGAGCTGCAGCTCCTGGACCCACAGACACCTCTGCCTTGTCCCTGTGGCTCATCGTGTGGCTCTTCACAGCCTTTCTCCCCCTGAAGGGTTGAGCCAGCGCTGCAGGACACCCCATGGGCTGGAGCACAGCAAGGGGTGCAGGCCTGTGTGGGTGGGTGAGGACCCAGATTGCTTCCCCCAGCAGTTCAGACTGTGCTGCCTTTCCTTTGCTGTCTGCAGTTCATGGGGATTCGGAGTAGTTGCATTTGTTCCCAACCAATATCCAGGAGACCAGCACTGTCCAGTGTCCCCCCAGCAAGGCTCCTTGTTACTGCAGATGAGCAGCTTTGATTCTGATCAGTTAAGTCCTGCTTGGTCACTTTTGTAACCAGATCATCACACAAAAGCACAGGGTCCTGAACTATCTTGGCTCCTATCCAAGGGAAAAGGGAAGAGAGGGAACAGAAACATAGGATGCCAGGTTGGAAGAAACCTCAAGGTTTTTTTCTGGTCCAACCTTTCTTGGTAGGAACAGGGTTTAGGTGAGATGGCCCAGCATCTCATCCAAATAAGATTTTCCATCATGGGGGTGTTTTACAAGCAAACTTAAGTGCTGGAGGTGGGAGAGAGATAAGGAAACAGATCTACCTGTCTGGGCATGGAAACACCAGCTGCAAAAATGCCCCCTCACACTTCTGGGTGGCGAACATGTTCTGGTATTGTTTTGTCTTTAGAGCTCAGTGTTCAGCTCCTTTGTGCTGTGGTCAGGAAGGCTGGAGGAGAAAAGCTTGGGAGGGGACTCTCTAGACTACAGCCTTCATGTTCTAGGTGGACCCCTCATTGCAGTAGCAGTTCAGCCTGAATTGTGCTGGTTGTGTGTGATGGTTGCTTTTAACTCCCCGAGGAACCACCTCTTGCTTGTGAGCTTCAGGTTCCAGTGGGCGGGAGCCTGGGGCTGCTGAAGGCGGCACAGAGTCTCCTGTTTCTGGCAGATCAGGCTCTGGCCCCAGATCTCAACTTTACAACCAAACCACATTTAAGAAGTAATTTCCCCTTTCCTGGCTTTTAGTCCAGATTGTAATGTATGAAACCAAGAGTGTGATTTCAACTTGGAGATAATTTACAAGTGCTCTCTCAGCAAGTAGGCTGGAAATGGGAGCAGTGACTGCCTGGGCTGCCCACACACCTGCAGAGCTGAGCCCATTTTTCTCGACCCATTGGCCAAACCCTGCAGACAAAGGGTCTCCTTATGCAGGTCCATGGAGCACATTCAGGAGCAGGCAGATTGAAACAGCCCGTTCACCTCCCATCCAGTGTCTGGGAAGGACCTTACCACACAGAGCTCCCAGCCCTGCTAGTGGCTGGGTGCCCCATGGCAGCTGTTCCTATCCCCCCGGGGTGCACAGGTCAGTGTGGAGAGGACCATGGCTCTCACATCCCATCCTTGCTGCTGTGATGTCCTGAGAAAGCTGCCATGAGGCACTGGGTTAGTGGGAATTGGTTGCTCCATAGGCAGCAGTGCCATTGCCCCCAGCTAGCTCCTGCCTTGGTGCCAGAGGAGGACAGGCACTTGCACAGTCATCCCAGAGCCCTGTCACCAAACCAGGTGGGACCCCAGGCTCTGCAGACAAACCAAATCCCTGAGAATTTCCATAGGGCTCTTCCCAACTGGCACTGGCCAGCCTGGCTGTGCCCTCCCTGCCCACAGGGAGGGGATGCACCAAGCCAGCATCTGAGTTACTCTGGAGATGACATGATGGTGAAGGGCTGCAGCACTTCTCTAGGTCCAGCACACCTGATGTCTCTGAGAACTTACCTGCCCTGTGTCTTGTGAGGCTGGTATCATCTGGAGCCCAGCTGGGTTGGCATTTCTACAGCCCATCTCCAGATGCTGCTGTCATGTACTGTTCTTTGGCCCACTCACTGTTTTATTCCCCCCCATTTGCTCTCAGCTTTTCACCTAAATCAAGGCACAAAGGTGTCCAAAAGTGGTAGAACAAGAGCCAAATAGTTGCCTGGGCAAGAAGAGGGCAGATTGCTGCCAAAATCCACCCAGGACTGCAGCAGCTGGGGTGGAATTGGGTGGAGGGGGGTTGGGGAGGTGCAGGCCTTGGACAAGCCAGAACAGTGCGAGGCAGGAGCACCCTCTGCAGAGCAACCATGGGTATTGTTACCCAGTGTCACTGAAACCAGGACACTGTCACCTTTGGGTTGCATCAGAGCACACAAAGAGATGTTTTCCTACAGCTGAGCCGTTCAGTACTGGTGCTATGGGCATGGGGGGGTCACCAGAGGCTTTGTGTTACTCTAAAGGACATGTTGATTTTTACTGTCAGTTTAGTCAGCCATTATAGGGTTAACATTTGCAAGCAGTACACAGTCACACAGGCATAGGGATTAAGCTTTGGTTGCCAGACAAGTGTTAACATCCTCTAGTCCTTATCTGTACTATCTTCCTTCTAACTTCATTCCATCCCACACAATCATCATGTCTTACTATTCATTATCTCCCCCTCCAATCTGCATATACATGGGCTGCATTTTGCTCTGCTTTTAACTGCTAAAATTCTGATTGCACTTTTAGTCTCTTTGTTTCAAAACTTACCTGTTTTATACCCTCCTAGATTTCTTCCACACATACAGGCCCACCCTAAAGCTCACAGCTGAATCACAAATGCTATTTCTAGGGTTGAGCTCTGCTGCTTATGTTATTGAAGTCCTTCAGGAGACCACCCTAGAAGAGAAATTGTGAAGACCTGTCTCAGCAGACTGCCACAGGCTGAGCTGATTGGTAGGTCTAGTTTATACCCAGAGCACTAGGTGAATTATTAACTTTTTTGCATTCTTTGCTGGATATTTTCTGATTTACTAAGTGGTTTGTAGCTGGGGGGAACCTGAATTACTGCAAAACAAAACATAATTGCAGGAGAAGACAATCTCACCCCTAACCTAATTCCCTAACCGATTTGATCTCACATTTTAAATCCACAATCTCTTTATTAACAGCCACATTTTGCCCTCCAGGTTCTTCCTTTGCTATCCTTCATTAGGACCTAGAAGGAAGGTTGAGCAGGACAGCAAGACTCCAGCCCCCACCATCTGCATCAGTAGCAGGTAGAGGGGGAAGGTCTGGCCCTCCCCACTGCCTGGGAGGGAGGTGGGCAGAGCACCCTGGTGGCCCAGGTGTCTCCCACAGCCTCGGTAGCTCCCACCTGCATCCTGCTCCCCCCACACTCCTGTTCCACCACCCAGCCAGCAGTGACCACCACCATTTCAGACACCCTTCTGAGCCACCACCAGTTCCAGGGCCACACAATCCTGCCATGTCACCAGTGAGAGCCATTCCTGGAGTGCCTGGTCTGGAGCCAGCACATGCCCTCTCCCACACCTTCCCACCCCACAGTGTGGTGGGACCCATTTCCTACTGAAAGACACAGCATTCCTGTGACCCTCTGCCTTCTGGTGCCTCCCCCTCTCTCCAGTTTGAGTGGACTGGGAAGAAAATCCTCCCCAGGTGTCCCATCTCCTCACTGCTCCATGCAGGACTTCCCTACTTTATGCCTCCTGTAGCAGGATGCTCCATCTCTCAATATTCCTGCCTCAGTTTCCCTCTATAATACAACTGCTTTTGTCTCTCAGTTTTGCAGGCTCAGGCCTGAAATGGAAAGGTTTCCATGAGAAGGGAAAGGCCCAGCAACCCCTGAGCTGGTAACAATCTTGAAAGGTACAAACAGAGGCCAAGGTGGTGTTCATAACACCAGCTGCTCTCTGGGGTTGAAGAACACGGAGCCCAGCCCGGCCACAACTAGGCCTGAAATGGAGATAAAGTAAGAATGAACAGATAAACAAGAGAGTTTGCTTGATGAGAACAGGGCCTTTGTGGGTTTTCTACTGTTTTCCTTTCTTTGTCCAATGAGAGATGTTGGAGGTACAGCTGAATGGTCAAATGACACCAGTCAATCCACTTCATTCTGTAAAAGCCTGGTCCCACCTTTCATTGGGGGACTTCCCATACACTTTCCCAGGACTTGCTGGACCTTCTCCTCTCCAGCAGGGACACCTGCCAGAGAGATTGATTCTCCAGAATTAAGACCCACCCAGAAACACCAGCTGAGGCCGGGCGAGGGTGAGAGAGATTAACTCCTTTATTGGCTTTATTAGCAAACTTCACATTAAGTAATTTTCAGCATTAAGTTTTAAGATTATAGAATCCTTTAAAATTGATAATTAATGTTCTTGTACCTAGTATAAACCTAGTATAAAACTTGGTAATAAGTTGCCAGCATTTCAATGGTTAACCTTTATCATTTGATCTAACTACAAGTAGTAAATTTCATTCTTAAGATGCCTTTTGAATTCAAACTTCAACTTCTGTTCTGATACCCTAATTTCCCTCCAATTTGACTGTGTTTGTGCCTTCTACTTAAGGAGTTGAGACCCCAGAGTCACATGCAATAGATCTTGATCTGTGCAGATACGTCTGCTCTGCCATCCTGTCCCATTTGCAACAATTGGCATAGTTGGCAGGATGCCTTAAGGTCCTGCAGGGTCCAGCAAAGATCCTTCAGAATCACCATGGCAGACAGTGTTGAAACACAAGTGACAGGCTTACTGGAGTTTCTGAAGAGGCACAATATACAGATTGAACCTAACGACCCTTGGTCAGAAGCCAATTGGTGTAGTTGGGAGAACATTTTACCTAGAATAGATAAGATCAGAGGCCCATTAAAGGATGCAAAGGGAGAAGGTGTAATATGTCGTGTTAGGAATTTGCATGGCAATGGAAAGAACAAGCTCGCAAAATAGTTTGAATTTGAAACAAACAGAAATGTTTCCAAGTTTGCAATCAAAACAAGAACTGAAAGACATCAAAGTAAGGTATAAACGATTGGAGGAAATTGTGGAATTAATGATGCTGAAAGTCCCTAACCCTATAGATGTTAGACAAGTCTGAAAATCAGTAACATCACCAGAGGACTGGGATGGTGATATTTGGAAGAGCTTAGATCTTGAGGATTATGAGGAGGACAAACGGCTTTCTCTGCCAGCTCCAGACTCCTCCTGAACAGCAGAGACCGATATTGCTGCTTCCACAGAGAGTGTGGTTACCAGAGGCTTTACCAAAACTGTTCCTCCTGTTGCTGCTGCCTCCTTTTCTGGTGCAACAAGTGCTGTTGTGGCTACTGTTGCTCCTGTCACAGGCACTGCTCCTGCTGCTTCTCTAGTGCCCCTTGCTGCTCCCACTGCCTCTTCCCCTGCAACAATTAAACTTCCGGACCCCGGAGAGAGGGAGAAAACAGAACGGAAAATGAGACCTGTAATCAGAGCTGAGGTATCAGGAAGGCCAGAAGGAGGGCAGAGGAGAACTGCAACTAGGAGTGCACCTTGGAATCCTCTGCAGATGTCAAAATTGCAGGATATGGGTGGCAGCCAGGAGAAACAGCAACTCAGTATTTATGGAGACTGTGCCTTACTGGAGGAGAACCAGTAATGCTGGATGATACTGAAGCCGGTGGGTTTTGGGGTGCAGCAGTCCAGTTAAATCTTGGTCCCAATCCTGACGACCTCATTCTGTCACTAATTGAGTTGCCTATTGGGCTGGAGGAGCAGATCCACAGGATAGGGGAGAGCCAACTATTACACCCATTCTTTGAACTGATGGTCTGTTAACTGCTGTCACAGAAGCAGGTTGTTCACAGGCAATGCTGACAGAGACACCCCAATCACTGCCGAGGTGAACCCTGATATGATAAATCTCTTTTCAGGGGTGCTCCAGCAGACCTAAAAGGCTATTTAGGGAGGTGCAAAGATGGCACTAGAGCAAATCACTTGCACAATTAGGGGATACAACATGGTCAGCCAGGATGACCCATTCCTACATGGGCAGAATTTTTACATGATATAGTGACTCATGCAAGAGACAAAAGGGACAAAATAAGATAAGACAAAAAAAAGAAATGAGCCTCCCTGCACAGCAGAGCAACAGCATGAGCTTGGGAGAAAGGCACTATCCTTGGCACTGCCCCACACATTGTTACAAGATGAACCAACAGCTCGCGTAGCAGAAATGGTGGGTGCAACAGAACAGGCAGTAAAAAAAAAAGGAGAAGCAGAAAACATCCTGCGGGGTGGGGGAGGAACTCAGGTTCTCTTCAAGAGAGAGAAAATGTAAGTGCCAGGCAAACTTGGGGCCTCCTCACTCAGTGTATTATTATGACCTCTCAGTGGTCTGATAAAGCAGGGCCTGACACTTATTTCTGGATTATTAATTGCGTTTAGAAACAGGCATGCTGACACTAAAACTACTAATGCAGGACTTTGCTTTTGGTTTTCTACTCTTCCTACCCCAGACTATACACAGAGTGATAATGCATACAAAATACACAGTCAGTCCACAATGGATTTTTCCTTCTTTTCAAATGAGGTAACATGTTTGGCCTCTCCCCACTGAGACAGCTTTTCTTCTCTTTTACAGTATCCTACTGGAGGGTGGAGGCAACTAGGCCTCAGCAAGAAGTCCTACTTCTGACACCAGATGGCAAGCAGCAATGCCACATTCCTGTTCCCAATCCTGACAATGTTGTTCTTCCTGATCTGTGGTCAAAAAAAACCCAGAATGGCTGTGGTCTCAAGCTTACATGAAGTAAACTGGAAGCATGGGGGTATATCCTGATCTGAAAGGTTTAAATCTTTCCACCGTAGTTATGCACAAAAATAAAGTATATACAGAAAAGGAATGGAGCTAGGATGTAGATAATGGGAGAATTCACTAACTTCAGGGAATAATAGGAGAAAGATCAAAATAGGATGCCAAATGATCAGTGGAACTACCTATAAAAAGGCATCTCTGATTTCTGTGTATCCCATCTCATTAACTCCTGCAGTTAAGGACAGAAAGTCCTGTACCTCAGATGAGCTGGATTGTTGGTGCAGTTTTTTTACATTAGTACAACCTGTTCATGTGGTTTGATTCTGGGCTCTTGATATTATTGGACTATCATTCCAATTCGAAATAGATACTGCAAAACCAACAACAAAACCCACAACAACCTCTGCTTCCACTATACCAGATAGAAGCCCTCAATCCCCACAAACTTCAACGGTTGGACCATATGCAATCTAATTAGCTGAACAACAGCAAATATTGCTCAACCCTTCTTGGTCATTCAAGAGAGTGGAATTGTCTGTGCAGGTGCATATTTCCACCATAGGACCAGAGTGTTCATCTTTTTAGATGCATCCTATACCAGATGGTCCTCCTGAGGCAGTGTCCTCTGGCATCCTTGTTTTAAGAGAGATACAACAGGCATTTTGGGAACTGGATGAGGTGTATTAAACACCATTGATGCCAATATACTTGCCAACTGCAGCCAGGCAAGGGTGAGAGATCTTAACTCCCTTACTGCCCTTATTAACAAACGTAATTTTCATCATGAAATTTTAAGATTATAGAATCCTTTAAAATTGATAATTAATGTTCTTGGCCTAGTATAAAACTTGGTAATCAGTAAGTTGCCAGCATTTCAATGGTTAACCTTTGTTGTTTGATTGTCCTGGTTTGAGCCAGGATGAAGCTGATTTTCCTTTTACTGATTTTTTCCCTTCAGTAAGCTCTTTTAACTAGCAGCAAGTGTTCCAGCCAGGGGACTGGTAACACTGGAATGTTTCTGTTTCTGCTGAGACTCCAAGGCTGCTTCTTAGCTCTGCTGCTACAGAGGCTACAGGGGCAGGAGAATTGTACCTGTGACCCCCCCGTGAGCAGCTGGACTAGACAGACAGCAGAACTGACCAAAGGGATTCCAAATAGATCTACGTAAGCTCTGAGGAAGGTCAGAGATCACAGAAGACAACTTCCTTCCTGCTTCTTCTTCCCTTCTCCTCCATCCATCACCATCAACCCCAGGCTCTGACCTCATCACCCTCATCCCCCAGCCCCTGTCTGCTCTGCCTTATCTCCTGCCTGTGGGCTGAGACATTTCAGGGCTGCTCACAGCTCAGGAGATGCTGGGGGAGCTGCTGGGGGCAAGAGGCTTTTGCACATTCCTGAACACACCTGTATCTAATTGTACATATCATTAAAGCTGTCTAGTTTAGTTTTCAATCCAGCAAAGTCTCTCTCCTTAATTCTCTCTCTCCTTCCCTACCTGGGTGGGAGGGGGAGGGGACTGAGAGCATTGTTGTCTCTGGTTTAATTGCTGATCCTGAGTCAAACCCTGACATTGATCTAACTACAAGTAGTAAATTTTATTGTTAAGATACCTTTTGCATTCTTACTTCAACTTTTTTATCTCCCAATTTCCCTACATTTTGACTGTGCTTGTGCCTTCTACTTTAAGGAGTTAAGATCCCAGTGTCACATGCAATAGATCTTGATCTGTGCAGATACATCTGGTCTGCCATCCCATCCTGTTCAGGACACCTCCCTGTGTGTTTCCAGCAGGCTCCATCCTCCTGCACTTTCCAGAATTCCAAAGACCAGAATTCCCCCCCAGCACTGCTTCCCCCTCAGGTGGGGCACCTGCCACCACACACATTCCTGTGTGGGCAAACAGTGGGAAAGGCTGCAGGAGCCTCACCCAGCTGCCCCCTCGAGAGTCCCCTTCCCTGTGGCTGGTGCCTTTGGTTCCTTTTGCTGCCCCTGCATTTACCTGAGCCCTCCTGCCCCCTCCCCTTTCAGTGCCAACTGAGCTTTGGCTTTGACCTGTGAGGAACCACTCCTGGAAGCCCAGCCCTGCTTCCACTTCCAGGGACCTTCCTTGTCACACTGAGCTCAGGCAAGGACTCCCCATTTGGCCAAGCCAGCCTTCTGCCTCAATACAGAGTACGGGTGTTGGCCCAGTTTGGTTAAGGATTTGGACACCTCACATGTTAGTCAAGGTAAAAAAACTTCATTTTGATTGAAAAATCTTTATTCACATCACCTGAATCATATCATGTCCCACCCTTTGCCCTTTATGTATAAAATACTGGTAAAAAGGTTGTTTTCCAGAGGCAAGTTCATTTCCACAGTGTCCTCTCACGAGGGAGAGTTCATCCCACAGCTGGAACACTTGCTGTGCCACCAAAGTTCAGAAGCAGAACAGCTCTGCCAAAGGAAGCTGAGTCTTTAGGAAGAGAGGAAGCTTTAGAGAACGTGTGTGAAGCCACCAGGGTCTCAGCTGTGTCTGCTATCAGCTGGGATCTTGACACTGCCTGTGCTCTTCCTGTGGCACACTGTAATGACAGAGGCTGTCAGGGTTTTGTGAACCATTTTGGACTTAACATGTAGGACAAACAAGTTGCATGTCATCAAATCCAGGTGCCCAAGTGGTTCCTTCAAGTCCTACATCTCACCTTTAGACAACAGTGACCAGCAAGGACACTTTGCTTACAAAAGGGAAATTAGCCTGCACAAGGAGACTCTGCAAGGGCAAAATAAATTAATGAGAAAAATGTATTAAAATGCCAAGCTAGTCTCAAAATTAGAAAAAAATCCAGTCCAAATTATTTTATGGCTCCTACCAAAAGCCACAAAAAAAACACAAATGGGCTGGAGTCCCACCTCAGTGTAAGACAAATCCTGCTACACCAGGTCACAACTGTATCAACTAAACTGTCAAATTCCATCCTTTAAACTAAATTATTAAGTTGAAAAATCAAGGTGGAATTGGACCAATTTATCAGAACAGAAAGAGATTGGCCAGTGACCCCTTACAAGGTGCCCAAGGGATCTGAGAGACGATCTCACGAGTGCACGGTGCGCTGCATCGATCAGACTTCGTATTTAACATCAATTTGGTAGATTTGAGATTCAGATCAAAGACACAGTAAGACACGATCTATCACTGCAGACTTCCTCTTTTCCTTTTAATTACCTAGTTCCTCAGGCTGAAATGCAAACCAGTTCTTGGTCTGCTAAGACGTTTCCTTGGGAAAGGCCAGCAGCCCGAGGAACACAAAGCGCATGAAATGCTCCAGGAGCACCAGGGAGAAGCACAGAACACCAGGAGGTGTGTGCACCACACAGGAGGTGTTGAGGCTTTCCTGCTTGCTTCTGCTGAACCGTCTCACAGGATTACCCAGGCACTGATGGCATCGTGGCCTCCAGTCCTGTGTCTGTGGTGCAACCAGCTGGTGCTCCAACTGCTGCCTCCTCTTCCCTGGGATCCAGGCATGGAGCTGCCTGTGGCCAGACTGGGTGCTCTGGGCTCTAAAGCTTTGCCCAGCACGCGGGGTGCTCGGCCCTTTCGTTATGCAACTGTAAACTAGCACAGCTACAGCCCCTTTCACTTGCCCTTCTTAACTGAAATTCATTTTTTTTACAGTTACTAACATCATTCCTACAAGTTTGCAACAGGATACATAAAAAAGCAAAGCTTATTTCAGCAAAGACAGGATGCAGAATTTGTAATCTGTTACTCATTAGAAGACCCACAACCATTCCAGACAGACACAAATGAAGGAGTTGCCAGCATTATGCCACATCATCTGAATATGACACTTCTGTGCCACCATCAGACATCCAGAAATGCTCCAGACTTGTACACAAACAGGGACAGGAATGTATCTGAAGGCTGATTGAGATGGATTATGCCCAGGAGCTCAGGATGACCATTCTCAGACAGCCCCTGCAGTCTGCAGGGGAAGGAGTGCCATGTTGAAACAATGAGGCATTTTGTAAGTGTGAATATTGAACTGTGGACAGACACCTACAACCATGGAGACCTGTCTAAGCTGGCTGTCATCTCTGGGAGGTGACAGGCCTGAGAAGGTCTCTCACAGTAATTCTGCAGGTAGAAAGGGTAGCACAAGGGATACCCTACCTAAGGATGAGGGATGTTTGCCATCCCAAGGCACATAACTTCAGGAAACTCTTCTAATAACTGATTTGAAGTGAGAGGTCTGTTGCCTTGATGCCACTTACTCTGAATGTAAAGAATAGTGGAGAGCTTGTTCCAGCTCTGTGAACATAAAAGCCACAAACCTGAATGTCAGGACAGCCTGCATTTGCCTGCTCCATTGATCCCAAATACACCAGCTACAGAGCATAAAACCCCAACCAGCCACCTCAGGAAATTAATTCAACTCACCAAAACATGACATGCATGAGCACTAAAACTGTCAGTTCTGGGAGGCTGGGTTTGGTACCAGGCTCAGTGAGATGACCCAGGTCTGATGTACAGCAGCTTCCACTGGGAAGCAGTGGGACGTAATAAGGTACCAAAACATACCTCAGGTAAGATGAGAAGCCTTTCAGCCTAAACCAGGAAGATTTCTGCTGGTTAATACTGTATGAGTAAACTAAATTCAACTGAGGTTCTAACTGTGCTTGTAGCCCCCTTCTCCCTCCAAGAAGAACAGTGCATTTGCTGATGCAAACCCTGCACCTCCTGCCTCCTTTTGAACATGCACCCCACAGAACAATGCACAGTTCTCCTCAGTGGCATTCCTTCATTGCAAAATACAGTGATCAGGGTCACTTCTAGCTCACAACATCTTCGGTTCTGACTTTGCATCCTTTCATCCCTGTCTACCCAAAAGGACACTCCTACCTTGCAATACAGCTGAGCAAAATTTTCACTTCTGCTTCATATTTAACCAGATTCTTACACGTGCAGACAACAAGATGAGAGCAGTAAAGGCTTGGGGTATTTTTTTTGGGTTATTCTCTACAGTGTCCCCAGAGAAATGTGTTTCCCCATGTGCTTTCCACATGACAGTGTCCAAGTGTGATTTGTAAACTCTGAAGTTGACAGGAGGGGCTCATCCAAAGCAGCACTCGGAGGAAAGGACACTTTGGAGGACAGTCCATCTTGCTCCAAAAGACCATCTCCTCTGGCAGGAGTTCAGTAGCTCATGTCAGATACTGCACGACAAGAAACATAACCACACAAGTCAAAATCATTCCCCCAATCATGAAGTATTTATCTTGAAAGGCTCGCTTCTCAATCAGCCGCATGACTGTGTTGGATAAGCCCAACATGTTGGCAACATCCAGGATCTTCTTGTGAGTACCCTAAGAACAGAACAACAGCAAAAAAACAATTAACCTCATGGCCAAACACTTCTTATTCCACAGTCTAAGAATATTTCATCATGGGTGGCAAGTGATGAATTCTGATCGATGGAACTTGCTATCAGGCAACAGCTCCCACAGTTGGAGAGGAGAAGGCCACAGGACTCTGTAAATAGCTGGATGATGAGACTAATTAATTTAAACACATGAACAGGAACGTGGTTAAACATACAAAACAATCTGTCTGGACAGTGACATCATAAAGAGGTTCAGAGAAAATGCACTCCCTACAGAGGCATTGAGAGTTTTTCTGGTCCTTTTTTTCAGACACAGTCTACCAAGAGTTTGAAGCTTCTTGATCAGAGAACCTTTCTTTCAGAACTTCCCGCCTGTTGAAGAACAGTTTGCACCAACAAGAAATGGGAAACAAGGTCCAGAAGCTTGTAATACTAATGATAAGGTGCAACAAAAAGGTGGAAATGCCATTTCAAGAAATCCTTCTGGAGAAAAGCACTGAACCATAGAACGGTTTGGGTTGGAATGAACCTTTAAAGCCATCCAGTTCAACCCCCCTGAAGTGAGCAGGGACACCTTCAACTCTGTCAGGTTGCTCAGAGACCTGTCCAACCTGACCTTGAATGGTTCCAGGGATGGGGAATGTACCATCTCTGGGCAACCTGGGCCAGTGTCTCACCGTCCTCATTGTAAAAAATTTCTCCCTTCAATCTACCTGAACCTACTGTCTTTCAGCTTGAAACCACCCCCCCTTGTCCTGTCACTGCAGGCCCTGCTAAAAAGTCAGTCCCCCACTGACCAGCCTGTGGGCAGGCCCACCCCTCAGCTTTGTTTCACTGCTGAAGCAGTTGGTACCATTAAGAATGTGCATCCCACCAGTTACCACATGAGCAGGAAGGACATCACAGATGAACAGGGTGAGCTGCAGACTGGAGGTACCAGGAACTGAGCTCGGGGAGTGACTTGGGCCGTGCAGCAGGAACTCCTACTTTATTTGAGGGCAACAGTCAAAGGAAACTGAAATACGGGCACGGAGGTGAACTCTGGGCACAGGTCAGAGCTGGAAGGGAAGGAGGGAGAGAACTCACGGGTGCACTGACAGTGGTACAGGCAGGTGAGAAGGACCTTTCTGGAGAAGCCAGACAAACGGGTAGCAGAGTGATGGGCAGGCAGAGGTGCTGCCCTGAGCACCTCAGCTCCCAGCACACGGTCAGACTCTGGCCAGGACCAGCCCCCACTGCACCTACGAGTGCACCAGGGTGGGCACTGCTGGAGAGCAGCCCAGCCACATCCTGGTGGTGAGAACGGACCTGGTCTCTCAAACTGACTTTTGGGTCCAAGTCCTTAACAGAACACCCTGCCTCAGAAAGCAGCAAGACTTAAGTTATTTCTTGTCTGAGCAAGGTCAAGATTCCCACCACAATGCTCTGCTACCACACTTTAAAATGAAGGCTCTAGTTTCTGTTCTCTCAGTCCACCAGATCTTTGGCCTCAAAAAAAATAAAAAAGGTGAAATTCAGGAACTGGTTTGAATCTCAACCTGACTTAAGATCAGAAAAGCTCTCTGAGGACTGATTTGCAATACCAAATTAGATAATCAGTTTCTTCTGTAGAAAGCTGTGTAGGTATTTGGGCCCTTTGCTGAAACCAGGTTATGTCTCTGCTAGTAAAACACAATCACATTTTTCACCTTATCTCATACAGCTCACATGAAACTCTTCGACACTACGCTTTCAAGTTCAGCACTTCTCCTGTCTCTGGAACAATCTTTTCACTTCAGAACAAAATAAAACCTTGCTTGGAGAAGAGAAACCAAGAAATGAAGCTTTAAAATGAAAGCAAACAATAAGAAAGTGAAGACTCTTCAATTCTTGCTGTCCATGAACAGTGGAATAGTACAACTAGAACAATTAAAGCCCTGTGGAAATTTGGGAACACTTGGATCATATTTGTCTATTTATATCCAATACCCAAGAAGAAACATAGATTAACATGTTCCAAATTAGCCCATTTATCTTGGTAAGCTCTTTCTATCCTAGCTGCTTCTGCCAGATTGGTAAATGGGCAACTAAGTCTTTGATAGTGTAAGAAAAGCTAAGGTAAGGGGAAAGGAATATAAACAGATCCGTGAGTGAGAATAAATATCCCCCTGAAAACTTATGAACAAGAAGCTCCCAAAAGAAGAGACTATCAGTAGCAGCAGGCAAAGATCCACCAACAGCTTTACTATTCCAGTTCTGACCTGAAGGATCCTTGACTGGCCACCCGTTGGCAGCTGAGGCCAGGCATGCCTACATTTGCAGAAGGCCCATCATGATCTGACAGGAATCCAGGCACATTACTGCAACCTAACCAGTGAAAGAAGCAAGACAAGACTGCTGTCTACAACAAGAAACAGTATTTCCTCCCTGTCTCTCTAAGGCAGCAGTGTTTCTGTGTCATATTTGCCAACCATGGTTAAGTTCTCCCCACCCGTGATGTCTGCACCTCCTTCTCAGCAATCCTCCAAAAACCAAGTTCTTCAGTGCCTCAGAGACTACCTTGAATCACTGACTTCCAGCTCAGCTCCCTGTGTGAAGCATTTGAATGATTGGATGTCCCAAGCCAACGTGATCAGCCACCAAGGCTCTCCAGTGCTGAACACAGGACAAACATCCTCTGCCACTGTCCCCTGTGGTGGTCCTGACCAGTGCTTTGGAAATACCAGCTAGCCTGGACCTCTGTGATCAGGATAGAAAGAACCTGCCTTGTGGCCAGCAGGAGCAGGGATGTGATTCTCCCCCTGTGCTCACCACTGGTGAGGCCTCACCTCGAGTCCTGTGTGCAGCTCTGGGCCCCTCACTGCAAGAAGGACGTTGAGGTGCTGGAGCAGGTCCAGAGGAGAGCAACAAGGCTGGTGAAGGGACTAGAGGGAAAGTCTTATAGGGAGAGGCTGAGGGTGCTGGGGTTGTTTAGCCTGGAGAAGAGGAGACTCAGGGGGGACCTCATCACTCTCTTCAACTACCTGAAGGGAGGTTGTAGTCAGGTGGGGGCTGGGCTCTTCTCCCAGGCAACCAGTGACAGGACAAGAGGGCACAGCCTGAAGCTGCTCCAGGGGAGGTTTAGGTTGGATATTAGGAAGCACTTCCTCATGGAGAGGGTGATTAGACATTGGAATGGACTGCCCAGGGAAGTGGTGGAGGCACCATCCCTGGATGTGTTCAAGGCAAGGCTGGATGTGGCACTTAGTGCCATGGTCTGGCTGATGTGGTGGTGTGAGGTCATAGGCTGGACTTAGAATCATAGAATCATAGAATCATTAAAGTTGGAAGGGACCTTAAAGATCATCAAGTTCCAACCCCCCTGCCATGAGCAGGGAACCCCACCACTAGACCAGGTTGCACAAAACCTCATCCAACCTGGCTTTAAAAACCTCCAGGGATGGGGCATCAACAACCTCCCTGGGCAACCATTCCAGTTCCTCACCACCCTTAGAGTGAAGAATTTTTCTAGTATCTAACCTAAATCTCCCCTCTCAGTTTAAAACCATTACCCCTTGCCCTATCACTATCTTCTCTGATGAAAAGCCCCTTCCCAGCTTTCCTGTAGGCCTCTTTCAAGTACTGGAAGGCCCCTATAAGATCTCCTCGGAGCCTTCTCCTCTCTAGGCTGAACAGCCCCAATTCTCTCAGCCTATCTTCATAGCAGAGGTGATCCAGGTCTGTGATCATCTTGGTGGCCCCTCTCTGGACCTTCTCCAACAGGTCCACATCTTTCTTGTGCTAAGGGCACCAGAACTGGACACAGCACTCCAGGTGGGGTCTCACCAGAGCAGAGCAGAGGGGCAGAATCCCCTCCCTGGCCCTGCTGGCCACACTCCTTTTGATGCAGCCCAGCACACAACTGCCCCTCTGGGCTCCAGTGCTCACTGGTGGCTCATGTCCAGCTTCTCATCTCCTCCCACCCCCAAGTCCTTCTCCTCAGGACTGATCACCAGCCATTCTGCCCCCAGCCTGGATTTGTGCCTGGGGTTGTGTCGACCCAGGTGAAGGACCTTGCACTTGGTCGTGTTGAACTTGATAAGGTTGGCATTGGCCCACCTCTCCAGCCTGTCAAGGTCCCTCTCCATGGCATCCCTTCCTTCTAGGGTGTCAACGACACCACACAGCGTGGTATCATCAGCACACTTGCTGAGGATACACTCAATCCCACTGTCCTTGTCTCCAACAGAGATGTTAAACAGCACTGGTCCCAGTACTGACCCCTGAGGGACAGCACTCATCACCTGTCTCTATTTGGACACTGAACCATTGACCACAACTCTCTGGGTGGGGCCATCCAGCCAATTACTGACCCACCAAGTGGTCCATCTCTCAAATCCATGCCTTGTCAGTTTGGAGACCAGGATGTTGTGTGGGACAGTGTCAAACGCCTTGCACAGACCCAGGTTGATGACATCAGTTGCTCTGCCACCATCTGACGTCATCTACCTGGATTTGATGATCTTAAAGTTTTTTTCCAGCCTTGGTGATTCAGTGATTCTGTGAACTGCAACAGACATGAGGATTAAAATAAGTGCCTTGGAACTCTGCCCAGTGAAGACACCAGCTCTGGTCACTCCTAGGAAGGGGCACCACTGCACTAGGAGTTGCTCCAGCAAAACGCCTGTGCACCTCAAGGGTGAGAGCCCTGTGTGTGTGCAGGGACTGTCTCTACAGCCAGTGAAGCCTCCTCTGCAATCCATAAAGCTTGAGCTGTGATTCACCTGACCAAATGCAGGGTCAAAAATGCCTCAATCATCTGGCAGATACATCCCAAAACAAAGCAGACACTAGTCATCCCCATCAGAAGATGGACGTAACAGAGAAAGGGATTTCCCCACTTCTTTCAGAAATCCAGCTTTTCCACAACACACACTTCTTCTTAAAAAGCTTTCTGGATCTTTGAGCTATTTTATCAAAATTTAACACCACTCTGAATGGTCTTTAAAAGACAAATACTTGTTATTAGGGGACATGACCAAATACAGCTGTCATCAACAGTATCCAGGGAAAGAGAATATTGCTGAGGTGCATTAGACCTGAGAGACTATTATTTTGATTACTCATCGTAGGCACAAGTACTTTATCCCAGCTTTGTGGTTGCTCTGAGTGATGTTCATCTGAATCAACACCCATCTTCCAACCAGCCATTATTACCCATTCTCCACTTAAACAAAAAAACAAAAAAAAACACCCAAAGAAACAAACCAACCAACCATAATGGAACAAAACATAACATTCAGCACTCCAGATAGCAACTACTGTGCAGGTGAAGGTGCTAGGCTGTCCAGCCACAAAAGAGCTTAAAGATGTTCCTAATAAGATGATAAACTGGAAAGATTTCAGGTTTACAGGCCTGGCCCAGCACTCTCAGGTGAAGCAGCGTCCTGAAACAGACACATGTATTTATTTTACTTAGCCTGGTGATCATGAACGCCAAAAAAACGTGGGGTCTTTTTGGTAAAAAATGATGCCCCCACCTTTAGTGTCACTCTCTGGTCCCTCAGGCCCTGAAGGATGTTGGTCCCACTGCCAATAAGATCATCCATGCCACGATGGGCATTCTGGAGGGATTCGTTAAACTGTAAAGTTTCGTCGATCGGGATGGTGGTGTCAGAGTCCTGTGGGGGAAATGCAGGGTCTTGGTTACCTGCTCACTCACACTGCCCAAACACAGACAGATCCAGAACAAGAACATGCAGAAACAAATGTTGACAGGACTTGAAGGATTATGTTTGAGAGGGCTTTTTTTTTTTTTTTTTCCACAAGGCTATAAATATAACGATATTTGAGTGAAAAAAAGTCATTTAGAGAAGCCTACAGGAAGCAAGCCAAAAGGCAAAGTTGATCAGCTGCAAATAGATCTTGAAGGATAAAAAGCCAGATTACCAGTGGACATTTTATAATCTCAGTTTATGACATAAGCAGGAAAGGGCACTGCAAGAGAGAACATCAAAACTAACAAAAGGTGTTTAACAAGGAGTAATTTCATCACTGCAAGTGATGCATCATTCTAAGTTGCATCATTGCAGCTTTTGAAAGATTTAATGCCACGTTTCTAAGTGACAAAAGTCCTGCAAAACACAGTGTCTGGGAGATGACACTCTAGAACTTCTACTTACAACAAGGTGCAAATTTCTGGCAGTGAGGGCAAGCAGAGATGAACTGAGCTCACTGAGGGCCTGACTCACTCGCCACCCAGGCCTCAGACACATAGAAAACTAACATTTTTCTAGAAAAGCTGCATTAGCTCAATTAGAAACTGGGAATCTTGAAGTGGAAATAACTGGATAGAATTCTGTAACTGGGTTTGCACAAGAGGTCAAAGGACGGAATCACTTCAGTCTTTCAGAGGTTTCCAGTTTAATCTTCTCTGGACACCATTCCACCAAGAGAGTCAAGGTAACAGCTCATCACTCTTGGTGTTTCATGAACAGGAATCACTGGCTGGTGACAGGTAAGTGTGGACACGCTGGCTCATCTGCTCCCACGAACCCACAATGGCAGGAATTACTACAACACAGAATTGGTATTTAGGGCAGAAGGTGATTAATGCCCTGCACCTGAGTGTCAGCTGCAGGTTACAGGTATGTAACAACACCAGACTTGCTCTGAGGAGACTCTGGTGATTATTACAGTTAACACAGGAACGACAAGTAGGATCCAGAGCGAGGTGCTGTGCTGCCTAGGTGGGTGTTCTGCTCACTGTGACAGGAGGAGGAGTAAAGGACAGAGCTGTTGGCAGCTGCAGGGTCAGAGTTACTGGATGAAGAAGCCATGACAGCACACACATCTCTTTGATCAAAGCTGAAGCACTAAGGGTGAAACAAATGTGGTCGTAGGTGAGTCTGCAGAGCAGAAGCATCTGAATGGCTGCTCTTTCAGATATTTATTAAAACTTCCCATCAGCAGGGACTCCATTTCCTACAGAAGGAGCTTGCAGGGGATATTTAATACACCACAAGGCAGCAAGAAAATCATAGATTTTTGACCCTCCTCCTAAGTAGACTAGATGGCACCCTATTTTTCACTTGGTGTGAGTGATCTTCTCCAAAATGGTACAAGGGAAGGCTTTAAAGATAAGGACCACACTTATCTTTGAATTAAGCAAAATGTTCAGAACTGCTACAGCTTTCAAGAGCTGTTATGAATGGAACAGTGATTTGTTCAGGGTACTTACACACTCAGCTGACATTTCTATTTTATAGAAGAGGGCAGTTTAAGTAGAAACAGTGTAAACAGGCTAAAAACTGACAAATAAATAATCATTTCTCTTTTTTAAAGGGATATTGACCTTTCAAAGTCACATTTTTGTAATGAGTTGAAAGAATAAAAATAATAATGCTTTCTTTTTAAAATCTTAAGACACCTTTCAGCATCTAAAAGAGAAAAATAACTTGCCATTTTTTTTGCATCTGCCAGTTTGCTACTGCTCTTCCAAACTCTTCCACTTCCACACGTTTTATTTCCCAACAAGTTTTCCTACAGCAAAACTTCTCCATATCCACAGAGGAACACCACAGAATTTTGAAAGGAAATCAGGTTTCAAATTTCAGTGTTCCTCTCAAGTCTTGTTTCTGATTTTGAAACAGCCAACAACAGGCTAGATGTCAACTTTCTGTCAGGCTTTGAGAAGTGCATCAAGCTTCCCAAACCTGAAGAAAACAGAACCACTCCCATTCTTCCTTGCCCTAACACTGAATGACAACACAGAAAGTGAATGGGAGGTGATTTGCCTTTGCTAAAAAAACAACCACCAAAACACAACAACCAAAAAAAAAACCCAACCACACAAAAAAACCCACAAAATCAACCAACCAAACAAAAAACCGTCAAAAAATAAAAAAGACTACCTTTTGAGTGACAGAAAAATGAAATCTGAAAGCAAGCTATTCCGAGCAATAATTCCTCTAGGAATTTGCAATGGGGGGGGACTTCCCAGTGGAGGAACTAAGAATTAACAACAACAGGTGGAAAGACCTTCTTGTCATTAAAAACTTTTCAATCACTGGCAGGTAAAAAGCAAGGGTTGTTTTTTTCCCCAGCTGTGTGATTGACATTTGGACAAATTAAAGCTTGCTGACATCTACTGACAGCAGGGTGTCTGCAAGCCAGGTGTTTTACAAATCTCAGGATTTGACAGACACTGGACACAAATCCAAGTAAAAAGTATATTTGGTACCTACCTCACTGACCCTTTTGAAACTGCTATATAAAGTCAGGTAGAACTGCACTGAGTAAAACAGGAGCAGCAGTTTCTGGAGTCTTTTACTACTACCTCTTAACAGGCCAACTTCTCCTCATGAGCGAGTTGTACTTTTGCAACACATTTTGTTATTCTTTTTTATCTTTATTCCATTTACATCTCACAGCAGCAAATGGAGTCACACCCACATCTTGCTTGAAACTCCTCTGAAAGACTGCAGCTTCTAGAACACAGAGATCCAAAATTCCAGGATACTTACATTGGTGGTGAACGTCCGTGCAAGCAGCTCTTCTCGCTGCCGCTCCTGCTGCTCCCGGACGTAGCGGCGATGCTGGAAGTTCCTCAGAGCTGTCTGCAGGTGCTGAACATCATACTTCAGCTGGTCAACTCGGCTAGAAAGGATCAACAACAGGAAGACATTCCCAGGGATGAATTACCATTCTTTTCTGGTGCTTTTTACATGAACAACCACAGATTCACAGTATCGTCACGGCTGGAAAAGACCTCTAAGATCACTGAGTCCAACATCAACCCAGAAAACCCCCCATGCGCCCTGGAGCACGTCCTCAGGTGCCACATCCACATGTTTCTTGAAGCCCTCCAGGGATGGTGACTCCAGCCCCTCCCTGGGCAGCCCGTTCCAGGGCCTGACCACTCTTTGGGCTCAGAAATTCTTCCCACTATCCAGTCTGAACCTCCCCTGGCCCAACCTCAGGCCATTTCCTCTGGGCCTGTTGTTCTCCACTTGGCAGAAGAGGCCAAACCCCCCCTCACCACAACCTCCTGTCAGGGAGCTGCAGAGAGCCAGGAGGTCTCCCCTCAGCCTCTTCCTCTCCACACTCAACCATCCCAGTTCCCTCAGCCTCTCCTCATAGGACTTGTTCTCTACACCCTACACCAGCTTGGCTACTCTTCTCTGGACACACTCCAGCCCCTCAATGTCCTTGTCTACATTAACAGTGACAAATAACACAGAAAGATGGGTTCTACTTATCTAGAAGATAATGGACATTCAATGTTAGGCTTGTATTCCAGATTTAGATCTTCTGTGCCTCATTTTTCCACTACACAGGTGATTATTTAACTGGAGGCTAACAACAGAATTTGAAGCACAATTCTTAAGCTGTCTTGGACACCCTGTCCCATGACCAGTCTCTTCAGGAGCTTTATCTATATTCCTCATTTAACACAGATTTGTAAAGATGGTAGGATTTGAACAGTTTCCATTTCATGACCTTTAAAAGATTAAGCTTTCAAGTTTCATTACTTGGCACCATGTTCTTAAGTCTGAGGTCTTATTAAAAGGAGTTTAAAAGTCAGTGGGCAATCAGGGAATCATAGAATGGTTTAGGTTGGAAGGGGTCATCTTGTTCCAACCCCCTGCATGGGCAGGGACACCTCCCACCAGACCAGGCTGCCCCATCCAACCTGCCCTTCAACACTTCCAGGGATGGGGCAGCCACAGCTTCTCTGGGCAACCTGTTCCAGTGTCTCACCACCCTCACACTAAAGAATTTCCTCCTAATGTTTAAATATTGTACAACACTGGAGACACCTCCACTGGGCTAAACCAAATAATGTCTGGAACTCCACTGTCTCTGATTAAATATCTGATGACTATAAGGAAACTCTCGATGACCATTTCAGATACTGATTTCTGTAATACAGGTGACATGAAATGCACCCCTACCCTAGTATCTAGAAAGGCATTTTGGGACTAAACATTCATAGTAGAGTCACAGAATAAATTAGAACAGAAAGTTTTGAGGTCTCTGGTCCAACCTCCTGTTCAAACTAGTGCTAACTTTGGAAATCTCCTTATTTTAGCCACCAACAATGAGGAATATAGTCCAGGAAACAAAAAAAACAACTGAAGTAATTCTATTCCTTCCCTCCAGAAATGCAATTAAAAGCAAATGCCATATACAGTACAAATTTTTTTAAGCATCCATGTTCTGCCCACCTCAGAATACAGCATTGAATCCAGCTCCATCACCACTCTGGGGTTACATGCAGGAATGTGATTTTGCCTCCATGCCTCGATTTTGCTACTACAGAGCACAGGCTGTAGTAGCTTTCCCTCAAATCAAAAGGGCTTCAAGAAATTTAATGAAAATAATTACAAAGACTGCACTATCATACCAAAGAAAGGTGAACTTACAGCTTAGCATTCTGTCGCTTATTGGGAGGCTCTTTGCTGGACAGGATTTCCAGACGCTCCAAGTTGCTGAAGATGTTGTCTATCCTTGCCTGAATCTCATTTTCTACTACTGCAAGGAAATAAAAATGTGATTTGAGTTAAAGAACTTTAGTATGAGTGAAGGTAAAAGCTCCAAAGCATTCAAACCAGTATTTAAAACCTGACAGATGCAAATCCTTACTGGATGAACAAAGTTAGGTAACTAAGAACCACACATACCAGGAAAAGCCACTTCTTTAACTCAATAATCTGAGACACTTGCCTTTATCTCCCTCTCTGAGCTAGGAAGGTCCCTGCTCTTTCAATATCTGGGCCCCTTTCCCTATTATCATCTCCACGTATCAGGATTTAAAGCTCCCACATTCTCCCCTGCAGCTCCTTCCTGTTCCCTCAGCAGGATTTGCTCACACAAGCTAACAGCCAAGAGGGACCTGGACAAGCTGGAGAAGTGAGCCCAGGTGAACCTCATGAGGTTCAACAAGGCCAAGTGCAGGGTCCTCCACCTGTGCCAGGGCAACCAGAGACATCAATACAGGCTGGGGGAAGACATGCTAGAGAGCAACCCTGTGGAAAAAGACCTGGGGGTACTAGTGGATCCAAAGCTGGACATGAGCCACCAATGTGCAACTGCAGCCTAGAGGGCAACTGCATCCTGGGCTGTATCAAAAGAAGTGTGGCCAGCAGATCAGGAGAGGTGATTCTGCCCCTCTACTCTGCCCTGGGGAGACCTCACCTGGAATACTGTGTCCAGCTCTGGTGCCCACAACACAAGATGATGTGGACCTGTTGGAGCGTGTCCAGAGGCCACGAAAATGATCCAAGGGCTGGAGCAGCTCTCTTATGAGGACAGGCTGAGGGATTTGGGGGTGTTCAGCCTGGAAAAGAGAAGGCTCCAGGGGGACCTCATAGCAGCCTTCCAGTGCCTGAAGGGGCTCCAGGAAAGCTGGGGAGGGACTTTGGACAAGAGCAGGGAGTGAGAGGACAAGGGGGAATGAAGAGAGATTTAGGTTAGAGATGAGAAGGAAATTCTTAAGTGTGAGGGTGGTGAGACACTGGAACAGGTTGCCCAGAGAAGTTGTGGAAGCTCCATCCCTGGAAGCATTCAAGGCCAGGTTGGATGGGGCTCTAGCAGCCTGACCTAGTGGGAGCTGTCCCTGTGTCCTGGACAGAACACAGGGCAGACGAGACGTATCTGCACTAATCAAGATTTATTGCATATAACGTTGGGGCCTTAACTACCTGAGATCAGAGGCTCTTGCACAGCACGAATGTAGAAAAATCAGGAGATCCAAACAGAAGTGCAGTGTGAATACAAAGGGTATATTAGCAGTGAATTATACTACTTAATTCAATCAAACAACAAAGGTTAACTATTAAAATGCTGGCAACTTACTTATAATTAAACTCTACACTAGGCCTAGAATATTAATTATCACTCTTAACTGTCCTTATGATCTCAAACTTAATGTTGAAAGCTACTTCACATTAAGTACACTAGTAAAGACAATAAAAGAGTAGTATTTCTCACTCTTGCCAGACTACAGCTGGGCATCCTTGGGTGTAATTCTCAAGGATTAATCTCTCTTGTAGGTGTCCCTGCTCGAGAGCAGGTCCAGCACACCCTCCTGGGAAGCGTACGGGAGTCTCACCGATCACAAACAGGACCAGGCTTTTATAGAATGAAGTGGATTGGCTGCTGTCATTTAACCACCAGCTGTACCTCCAACATCTCTCATTGGAGAACAAAAGCAAAACAGTGGAAAAATTCACGAAGGCCCTGTTCCCACCAAGCAAACTCTCTTGTTTATCTGTTTGTTGTTACTTTATCTCCGTCCCAGGCCTAGTTGTGGCCAGGCTGGGCTCCATGTTCTTCAACCCCAGAGAGCAGCTGGTGTTATGAACATCAACTCTGTTTGTACCTTTCAAGGTTGTTACCAGCTCAGGGGTTGCTGGACCTTTTCCATTCTCATGGGAACCTTTCCACTTCAGGCCTGTGCCTGCAAAACTGAGATACAAAAGCAGTTGAATCGTAGAGGGAAACTGAGGCAGGAATATTGAGAGATGGAGCGTCCTGCTACCCCCTGCCCATGCAGGGGAGTTGGAACTCGATGATCTTTAAGGTCCCTTCCAACTCTAACCATTCTATGATTCTGTGATTCTCACAGCACTGGCAACTTAAACCTCTGAAAACTGTTAATACAAATCATCCACACCTACAGGAGGGGAGACCAACAGAGCATGGGAAGGATTCAGGGTTGATGGGAACTGGCAGACTGGACAAACAGCTCCAAAAGACACAGCCAAAAAAAAGGCTGGAGACCATGCAAGTGGGAAACAAGGGCACAAGATAATTGCCTCTGTAACCATCTGCATCACAATTGCTTCTGATGATCTGTGTAGGAACAGCAGAGGGGCAATAGCAGCCAACACAAACCCCATGACTTGTGATTCTGTGAGGTGGGAAACTGATACAACTGGGGAGAGTGATGTGCTTTCAGCTGCTGCAGTCAGTGAACAGCAAACTGGGCACAGGCCACAACCCCCTTCCTCATGACAACCACCTTTTCCAACTGTGTCACAATCCAGCATTTCACAACTTAAACTATTGCACAGAAGGGTGAAAGACAGTAGCACTATGAACTACCTGACGTGGCTGTGTTTGAAGAAGGTGAGCTGCAAGGCTGAAGGCAACACACCCCAAACAGCACGTCCCCAGCCTGATCCTAAGAGGACAGAAGCACCGTCACGTCTGTGCAGCCACGAGGACAGTCCTGAAGTCTCAGACCCACTATCACAGAATCATGGAATGGTTTGGGTTGGAGGGACCTTAAAGATCATCTAGCTCCAATCCCCCTGCATGGGCAGGGACACCTCCCACCAGACCAGGTTGCTCCAAGCCCCATCCAACTTGCCCTTCAACACTTCCAGGGATGGGGCAGCCACAGCTTCTCTGGGCAACCTGGGACAGGGTCTCACCACCCTCACACTCAAGAATTTCCTCCTCATGTCTCATCTCAATCTCCCTCTTCCAGTTTTAATCCATTCCCTTTTGTCCTCTCACTCCCTGCCCTTGTCCAAAGTCCCTCCCCAGCTTTCCTGGAGCCCCTTCAGGCACTGGAAGGTGCTCTAAGGTCTCCCTGGAGCCTTCTCTTCTCCAGGCTGAACACTCCCAGGTCTCTCAGTATCAATAACCACCAAATCCTAGAGTCACCATTTGTCCTTATTTTGCATTTAGACTAAAGAGGTACACAGAAAAGTACTCTTAACCAACTGCTAACTACTCCATACTATTCCAGGACTTTCCAGAAAATCACACTCAGCAGAACCTGGAAAAGCAAACAGCACTTACCACTCCCTTTGTTTGCCCTTTGATCTCATGCAATCAAAGAGTAACTCACATATATGGACACAAATCAATTAAACTGTCATAATTCATCTCTCCATCATTTAGTACTGCTAAAGTTAAAAGAAAATCAACCAGAAGTGCAGACAATTACATCAGCTTTTGCTAGTCCAAACACTAGTAATACTGATTTGGTCATCTTAGACTTTTCTGAGCAAGAAGAGATCATATGCCCAAAGCTGGGAAAGGAAAGCTGCAACAGAAACGTTGATTTCCTGGCTCTTATTCCTGCTCTTCAGCCACAAGATAATCCTTTTCCCCATAAATTCTGAAAGAGATATATCTAAAACACATATCTCTATGTGTGTATATATATATACACACACATATTCCTGTTCCTGGGCTGTATCAAAAGAAGTGTGGCCACCAGAGCGAGAGAGGTGATTCTGCCCCTCGGCACTGGGGAGACCTCACCTGGGATAGTGCATCCAGCTCTGGTGCCCCCAGCACAAGAAAGACATGGACCTGTTGGAGCATGTCCAGAGGAGGCCACGAAAATGATCCAAGGGCTGGAGCAGCTCTCTTATGAGGACAGGCTGAGGGAGTTGAGGGTGTTCAGGCTGGAGAAGAGAAGGCTCCAGGGAGACCTTAGAGCACCTTCCAGTGCCTGAAGGGGCTCCAGGAAAGCTGGGGAGGGACTTGGGACAAGGGCAGGGAGGGATGGGATGAGGGGGAATGGATTAAAACTGCATTGGGGAGATTTAGGTTAGAGATCAGGAGGAAATTCTTTAGTGTGAGGGTGGTGAGACACTGGAACAGGTTGCCCAGAGAAGCTGTGGCTGCCCCATCCCTGGAAGTGTTGAAGGGCAGGTTGGATGGGGCTTGGAGCAACCTGGTCTGGTGGGAGGTGTCCCTGCCCATGCAGGGGGGTTGGAACACAATGATCTTTAAGGTCCAACTCTAACCATTCCATGATTCTATATAAACACTGTGTTCATTTATAATGGCTCCAAAACAGCATCCACTGAACAGCAGTCCAGAAGTCTGGCACTGTAGCAGGAGCAGGAGAACCACCACAAAACCAGAACCACGAGACAAGTTCCTATTTTTTTAACAGGAATAGTTACCACAGCCCTTTCTACAGCAAAGTCATGCTTCACGGATTTATTTAGGGCAAGGGAAGTCAGCCAATAAGTACGTGGATGTATCCAGTCAGGGCAGGGTGCTTTCACTTCCAAAGTTCCTGATGAGGCCATTAGCAAATTAACTCACACACAAATTAAGGCTTCAAACACGGGTCCAAAATACATTTGCCAATTCTGCACTGGGGTAAAAAGTCCTGCCACAACACGTCAGAGGATTTTATTACAGTCATTTTGTGAGCACAGGGTTATAGGCCAGTTTCAGACCTAGCTGTTCCACATACTTCTCCTAAGCAGATGAAGTTACAGGGTAATTAATTACAGGTGACTCTGATGCAAGCAGGAACTAATCAAATCATCTTGCTTAAATTCCTGCACACCACAGCATTTTCCCAGAAACTGGACTAGGCATCTTTTGGAGAATACTGCCAGTTAGTGGATGTTTAAGGAACAGCAAAATAACAGGACAGGTGAACAACATTTCTCAGCTTTTGAGCTTCTAACAAGCTCTCCCAGGGATGTCCTGACTCTGCAGTCCTGCCCACACTGTGTCCACTGCACCCCATGAATGTGCCAAAGGGAGGTTTTAACCTGTTTCTGTTGAAGGTCTCCAGAGCATAACCTGGCCATGAGCTTCAACATCTAACAGCACCAAAAATATCTGACATTCCCATAGCAAAACACTGCAGAAGCACCCACAGTAAGTGCTGTTTGTCAAAGGACTGCAACAGGAAGATGATTTGAAGTCAATTCTTCTTCTGTCTTTTCCACCCCGTCCTTCAAACAAAACATCACCTTAGTGAAGACAAACAGTAAAATAACTGTCATGCTTCCAAACTGGTGATGGGTGTCACCAGCTGATCACAACGACTGAAAAGCTGAATTTGTTCCAACAATGACTGCAAAAACAATGACAAAGCATACAAGGTTACAGATGTAAGGTAAATCAAACCAGTACTGGAGTGGGACTTGCCTCAGTGATTACTTACAGTGCACTGACTCTCTGTCTGAAGTCTCCAGGCGCCCCATGTAGGATTGGACCTCATGGACTTGCCTGTCAAAAGACAAAGAGTGAATCAACAGGAGAGGTCACATAACAGCTCTAAGAGGAGACTGAGGGGTGACCTCGTTCATGTTTACAAATATGTAAAGGATGAGTGTCAGGAGGATGGAGCCAGGATCTTCTCAGTGATGTCCACTGACAGGACAAGGGGCAAAGGGTGCAAGGTGGAGCATGGGAAGTTCCATGTAAACACGAGGAAAACCTTTTTCACTGTGAGGGTGACAGAGCCCTGGGACAGGCTGCCCAGAGAGGTTGTGGAGTCTCCTTCTCTGGAGACTTTTAAGACGTGTTCCTGTGTGATCTGCCCCAGGTGATCCTGCTCTGGCAGGGGGGCTGGACTAGATGATCTTTCGAGGTCCCTTCCAACCCCGGACATGCTGTGATTCTGTAAAAACCAAATCATTTTTCAATACTTCAATTTTCAGCTTCTTTTACTTAAAAGTACTTTTCAGAACAGGGCAGGAATCAGCTACATGCTGTTCAGCACAGACAGCCCATCACTGAACACAAAAACCAGCCCAGCTCCTCAGTATGAAGAAAGCCATGAATACAGAGCTTTAAAATCAATTTCAGTTTAAAAACAAAAATCAAGGTGAAGGGGCCTTTTCTTTTCCTTCAAAGATGTCCAATCCAGTTCTAGCTCCCTGTTTATAACCCACACTGGGACTCTCCCCCATCTCACTCCCCTGGCAGGCTGAAAGCCATTTAGATCCACCTACTCCAGCACAACAAGATTTCAGATTCCCAGCAGGAACTCACAAATGGTGAGCACAGCAGATGGATGATCTGAGTGGTAGAAGAGTTGGTACCAGTGAGACCTTAACAACAGCCCTGCAGTGAAATACCACCTGTGTGTGCCCCTGAAGTCAAGAGTGCTGATGAACACCACACCTCTGCATCATCCATCAGCAGGACACACGTTCCATGCAGGTTTTGTCCCTGCCTTCTCAAAAAGAAAACAGAAGCACTGGCAAAAGTTCAGAGAAGGACAATAAAGATTATGAAAAATACAGAGCAGCTTTGACACAAGACACAGTTGTTCAGTCTGGGCTGGAGATGATAGTGGGGAGATATCCTAGAGCACAAATGGCACAGGAGGAGGTGATGAAGGAATGACTTTCACTGTCTCTTACAACATATGAATTACAGAGGCAACAAATGAAATTAAAAGACAGCTAAAAACTGAGCAGGAGGAACTCCTGATGGTGAAAAAGCAGTAGCAAATAAAAACAACAAAAAACACTGATGGTTGTTAAATTCCTGTTTCAAGAAGCTCCAAGCCTTGAATTTCTCACAGGCTGGGACAACATCCAACAAAAGTATCACACCTGTTTCCCCATTTCTTACTGTCTGCCCTGGGGACCTCAGTCAGACACTGCAGAACACACACTGGGACAGACCAACCTTTGGCCAGCCTTGGTGAGACAATCCCACAGCACCTAGGATCCAGACTTTGAGAAAAGCACTTTTAAAATTCCATTATCATGAGCTTTTTCAAAAAATACTCAAAAGATACTCAAAAGATCATAATTTTTGTCACATTAGTAACTCTTTACCTGGTCTATGTACCATTTGGTAATTCCAGCACAGTGTCCATGAAGTCAGACCTGTGAAATCGACTTAGTTTACCCAGAAATAAAATAGTAATTCTTCAGTTATTACTTAGAGGGTTTTTTATAACTATCAAGGCTGCCTTCCAAACCATGACCCTGTGCTGCTAAGGAGGAAACTGGGTATGTGACAAGTACAGCATTACCTGGAATAACTAGAGAACCAATTCAGTATCCACAGTCTTGCAACCCACACTTGTTCTACAGTTCTGGTCTCAGTTTCTCCAGGATGCCCCAGACATCAAGACTCACATTGCTCTTAAAATGCCTGCTTAGAAACCCAGGTGTAGGACCCACATCAGACCATGTGCAACTAGATCAGAAAAAGTACTTCACGCTCAGCAGGGCTCTTCCCATGCCAGAAAATATAGTAAGTCTGGGGATAAGGTGGGAAAAGCATTTAAAAATTCAGAGGATCCCAGACTGACAACAAACTACAACAAAAAGCCAGCTCAGGAACTACAATGCCCAGAGAAGCTGTGGCTGCCCCATCCCTGGAAGTGTTGAAGGGCAGGTTGGATGGGGCTTGGAGCAACCTGGTCTGGTGGGAGGTGTCCCTGCCCATGCAGGGGATGGGACTGGATGGTCCTTCTATGCTCTTTCCAACTCAAACCATCTGTGATCACAGAATAAGACAATTTGGAAACAGGAACAAGAGAAGATTATTCCCCTTGTTAATAAAAGTTACTATTATAGGGAAGCATTTCTAGACCAACAGGGTTTCCAGCTCATCCCCACAGGTGCACACAGTGTCATTATTCAATGAACCTTACTTACACACCACCTCCTTCAACACAGCTCAACAAAGAACCCACCACCACAGAAATTTGGAATATTTGGGTTAACTGCCTCCTGTGGCACTTTCCCACAAGCTACTCCACATCACACAGAGCTGCAAGATTTGTAGCCTTATTTTGAAATTTCCATACTACTCCTACCTCACCAGATGAGCATTATCTGTGAAACAGAGGGGGTTTTACCGTCATGGGGTCACACCTTTCCCGAGGTGGCTTAAATAGCGTCTGTGAGCTGTCACGACACACCTGCCAAAAAACCTCAACTCTATTCCTATGCCTTAAATGCGTGTAAGCCCAGTGAAGCAGAAGCCCCTTTTTCGGTGAGTCGTTGCCCTGCTGAGTCTCACACCCCGAGGTCAACACAGGCCGGGCCTGCTCCGGGCTGACGTGGCTGTCAGCCGGCCGGGGCTCCGGACAGACACACGGCCAGCCCGCCGCGACCGGCTTTTGCTGCGGACACACAGCCCTCACGGCACCGCTCCAGGAGGGAGAACAGAATTTTCACCAGACAAAAGGTTTCGAAAGGCGCCGAGCGCAAGGGCCGGGTGCCCCCCACACTCCCCCCTCATTCCACCCCCCCCTCAGGCCGACCGCCGGGCCCGGCCTTTCCGCGGGCCCTCGGGGGCCAGGCCCAGCACCCCCCGCCCCCGCCGCCCCACACACTTGTTGGTCTGGTGGTACAGCCCCTCCATCGCTCCGCCGACCACGGCCGCGCCGTCCACTTCCGGCCCCGCCGGTTTCCGCTTCCGCCGGCCACGGACACGTTTCCCCCCGCCCCCCCGCTTCCCCTCCAGGCGCCTGCGCCGCCCGCAGAGCCACGTGTGGCCGCCGGGGGGGCGCTGCGGTCCCGCCGCTCGCTGAGGGACACGGGGGAGCGGGCTGGGGGAGCGGGCTGGGGGGGCGGGCTGGGGGGGCGACAGGGGTGCCCGGTCGCGGTGTGAGGGGGCCGGGAATCCGCGGCCCGGTCTGTGAGGAGCTGCCGTGGCCGTGTCCTCAGCCTGGATCCGGCCGGTGCCCTCGGGCCCCGGTGGAGCGGGCAGGTGTCCCCACGCCCGTCCTCCTGTGCCTCCACGTCCCCCATCGTCGCCTCTCCCAAGCTCAAGGCTGCCGGCGGCGAGGGATGGTCCCAGTGTGGGGGTCTGAGGTGCATCCACACCTTCGTGCCTCCCTCAGAGAAGGTGGGGGTGTCCCCTCGGGAGTGTCCCAGGTAAGTTGGAGGACACTCCGATCAACCTGATCCAGTGGGAGATGCCCATGTCCAGGGCAGAGGGTTGGAATGGACGGTCTTTAAAGGTCCCTTCCAACCCAAACCAATCTATGAGTCTGTCTGATATCCACACTGCAAGGTACTTTTTGAGATTCCCATGATGGTCAGTGAAGGTGTTGTCAGCAGAGACAGCTGCCTGTGGTCATATCACCTGCATCTGCTGCATAGAATGAGAGAATCAGAATCGTGGAATGCCAGACTGGTTGAAGTTGAAAGGACCTTAAAGACCATCCAGTCCCAACCCCCCTGCATGGACAGGGACACCTCCCACCAGACCAGGTTGCTCCAAGCCCCATCCAACTTGCCCTTCAACACTTCCAGGGATGGGGCAGCCACAGCTTCTCTGGGCAACCTGGGACAGGGTCTCACCACCCTCACTGGGAAGAATTTCTTCAAAATGTCTCACCTCAATCTCCCTCTTCCAGTTTTAATCCATTCCCCCTCATCCCATCCCTCCCTGCCCTTGTCCAAAGTCCCTCCCCAGCTTTCCTGGAGCCCCTTCAGGCACTGGAAGGTGCTCTAAGGTCTCCCTGGAGCCTTCTCTCTCCAGGCTGAACACCCCCAACTCTCTCAGCCTGTCTTCAGAGCAGAGCTGCTCCAGCCTTTGGATCATCTCCGGGGCCTCCTCTGGCCTCACTACAACAGCTCCATATCCTTATGCTGTGGACCCCAGAACTGGACCCAGCACTGCATGATGTGGTCTCTAGAAGCCAGGTCTTCTCTAGGTCCAGGTGACCAGCACATATGGAGATAAAGATACCAAGCAGGAAGGCTTTGGCATAGTCATCACGACCTTCTCTGAACCCTGCTGAGCTGTCCCACTCAATTTTTCATTTTCATAGAATTACTTTGATTCCAAAGGCTTGTTCACAAGCAGTCATGGTCAGCTCTGGGTATTGTGCAAATAGGTTTGTTTTCGTAATAACCCTGTTTTTTATCCTCACCTTCAGATACACAAAATTCCCCACTCTGGGTTATCACCCGTTCATTGTGTAACAGCAGGTTCCTCTTGTTTTTCACAGGGCTGGCAGCTCCAGCCCTGCTCTGGGGTTGTATGAAAGGTGCTTTTGATTAGCTCGTCTGTACATTCTTTCTTAATTGTTTTGACCAAATCATCAACCATAGCTGAAGCCCCAAACCTTTTTGTATGTTCTGGACTGCAAAAACTGATGTGCTTTGTGGTTGTTGTCTGCTGAGCCACCTGAACTCCTGCAACCTTCTAACTTCCTGGGAGAGTCAAGGAGATGGTGGATTATCAAAAAAAGGGTAGATATAGGCCAGGTCATCTGGGCACCTGGTCATTAGAAATGCCAATACAATAATTAATTGATTAAAATGCTAAAATTAAGACAATAACTCATTCTTGTCAGTGTACTTGAATGGAAAATAGTTTTTCTCAAGAAACATGACTTCATGCTAGCAAGACAACAAGCTTTACTGGTAAAAATTGGGAAATATACATATTCTGTAAAGATTCAACTTAATAGCACAAGATCAGTTATTTGAAAAGTAGCCTCTGCCCTCATGGACCTTCTCATGGATACTCAGCTCTTTCCTTCTCCACTGTTTCTTCCCTCTCTTAAATGTTGTCTTAGAATTGTTTAGGTTGGAAAAGAGCTTTAAGATCATTGAGTCCAACCAAGTCCAACTTGCATCTCAGGTGATTCATGAGACTTTCTTTGTCTGCCTTGCCCTGCTGTGCAGCAAGCCAGGTCCCTGGCAAAAGATTGTCCCCTGGATGTCTAATAGTAACTCAAGCCACAGAAATTACATCAGACTCAGAAAAAAGAGGATATCAATAAAAACATTACCTGCGGCATTAACAAATACATTGAGTCCTTTGCTCTCCCTTTTCTGAGTCATTATACCTGTTTTCAAACACTTTCTGGAAATACAAAGGTTGAATGAAAAGAGATGCTGGGATTTCCCTCCTGGCCAGAGCTTTCAGAAGTATCACAAGAGTTTTGATGAAGTGGCAAGCAATGAAATACAAGAATGAATTTCTGTTCCTTTGTAAAGAAATTGATTTTTGCCAGCAACAACATGCTGCAACCAAACGTCTGTTCTTGTTAGACTTCAAGTCCTTCCAGGAGGAGTCCTGCAGCAAATTGGTTCTTTTAGACACAACAGCCAGGAGCATGGAGAGTAAAAAAAAAAAGGGTTTTGTTCAAGGAAAGCCTCTGTATTGTAAACAGGATAAAAGGGGATGGAGAGAGTCACTTATCACTGTCTAATGTGTCCCCAGGTCATTCCCGTGTAGCACCTACTGGAAAAAAAAGGATTTCATATTCACTGCTCTCTTAGAAAGCCCAAGCCAACTGGGGTGATTTTCTCTATCAAGCAATCTCCAGACACGTGCATTCACCAGCAGCTCAAACCCTACCCTGCATTCCCCATTGCTCTCCTCTGGCTTGTAGTTTAAGCCTTGGGGCACCAAAGGGAATGCTGGATCCCTGTGGGGTCCCCTCTTCCTGCCTGTACCAGCCCATTTTCCCCTCACAGCTCCAGGACTTTGTTCTCTCTCTGAAAAACCAGACCCTGATGCTCTATTTAAAACCAGACCCTAATAATGTGTCTCTCCCTGTTTCTCTAAGCATGATCCCAACAGGCATAGAAACTGTCTTCCCCCTCCTCTCTCCTTCTTTCCCTCTCTTTTTTGGGCACACAAAGCATCCCCCAGCTCTTCACGTGCTTTCTTGATACTAATAACTGGGGCTGTAAAAACAAAGGAGTGCCGAACCTGAGGGCATGCCGCAGCGGCAGGACGTTTAGATGAATGCTTGATGGAGGCTCCTCACTTAGCCCAGCTGCAGGCCATGGGGCTGCATGTCCCAGCTCTGACAGCCTCCCTTACACAATCCAGACCTCACAGCTCGCCTCTCAGCACTTCCAGGCTGTGGAAGTGGTGAAAATGAGAAGGGTAGACATGACAAGAATGTTGGAGACCCATCTATCAAATTTCTTGGACTGTTGGGAGATGGGCTGGACCCAGGTCTTTCTGGTCAGTAAGCTTTTTAACAACACATTGCAACTTCCTTCTCTTCTTCCTAAATTAACAACATTTCTGCACTACCATCGTTGTCAGTTTTGAGACTGATCTGTGGCCACAAGAGTCACAAATCCTTGGGCCATTGTTCCCTCCTTCATAAACGTAGCAGGTGAAAGGATAGAGCAAGGGTGGAGAAGGTCAGGCCAAAAGAAAAAGAAGCCATTCACCATGTCTACAATTTCAGTAACTCCCTCTCTTCTGCAATGACACCAGGAAAAGAAAATAGAAATAGAAATAAAAGGGAAAAAAAAAATCACCTAGGGATGAGAAACACTGTGGCATCCCCCAGCCTCAGGGATCTGTGAAACACAAATGTCTGGAGGTTCAGAGAATGTCCTGGGCAAGTATATTTGCTTTTATTCTTCCCCGGGTGACAGCCAGAGATCACTGCTGGAGATGAAGTACTGACCTTGGTGGAGTTTTGGTACATGAACTGCACTGGGTATGTTTGGTTCCTGTGTGTCTCCATTGCAGTAAAATATGTTACAGGGTCATAACAGGGAGTAAACCTGGCTCAGTTCTCCAGGCAGGACATTCCCCCTGCTGATCACATCTCAGTTTGACCTTATCAGTGAAATTCAGAAAACAGCACCAGAAGAGCCTCCTCCAGCAAAGCTGAGGAGGCAAAAGGGACAAGAAATGACGTTGTCTTTCCTAATCAATGAAGAGATGAAATTACAATAATCCTGCTAAGAAGTGCAGCACCTTGCACCCATTTGCCCAGCACCAGGAACTTTTTAGGAGCCTCAGCTGCCTCCTCCTGAGATGGCATTCCCCCCTTAATCCCAAATCCCACAGCAATCTCTGGGTGCAAACCTTAAAAGTTTTGGATTTGAAAAACTGAATTTCTTTACTGTGCAGCCCTGTTTGGTACAGAATCACAGAGTCCCAGGATCACCAAGGCTGGAAAAGACCTTTAAGATCACCAAGTCCAGCCTATCACCAGCCTGTACATAGAGGTATTAGGACAGATTCTGTTTCAGAACTAATGGAGCCCTGAACTGTGTGCCTAATTTAACACAGAAAAATCTTAAAATATGTAAACAAAACTGTGTGCTATTATCCTGATTTTTCAGGTCCCTGACAGCCAGTCTCTCTGAAATGCATCAGGTTGAGAATTCCATCAGAATTAGACAGAATCATCAGCTGCTTTGGGAAATTTTAGGCACAGATCTTTTACGTGCTACTCTTTTCCACTGGAGAAACCACCCGTTTGGGCAAATTTTGGCAAACTGATCCAGGTAACTATACTGCTTTGTTCACTACTTTAGTAGGTTAATTCTGAACTGCCTTCCCAGTCAATCTGCCTCTTGCTCACATTTTGTCAATATGGGGGATTTAAAAATTAAAACAAAAAAACAAAACAAAACAAAACTGTAAAAATTGTTTTCATCCACTTTTCATCAGCTGGGTAATCCAGGCAAAAAGAGGTGGACGTGCTGGGCTACCTCTCCCTCACAGGCTGGACTGGATGCTCCAGGGCTGTGATATGTTTGTTGTTAAACCAACCTGACACAAAGAGGCCCTGGGAGCTGCGTGCATCCACAGGATAGATGTCTTCTTCTGTCAGTCCAGCTGGAGCCCCCCCAAGAGGGAAAACTGGATTGTCTGTAGGGGCAAGGGAGGGGAGGGTGGGGAGAGTCCTCTAAAGAATGTCATAGAGGAATTTTTCTTAAAACCTTCTCCAGTAATCTGAACAAAACCTTAACAAGTATTTTGCCATTAACAGAGGTCAGGAGAAGGTGTGAGGGCTGAATGCAGATGTAAAAGATGCAATTCACCCTTGGGTCCAGCCTGGTAGCTCCTGTGACAAAGAGCTCATAGCAGCCAGCTTGACTGGGTGTTGCTCAGCGTGTCATTACAACAGTGTGGTGCTTTTCAGGCCATTTTTCAATGTCTAAGTAAGACTGATGCTCTACTCAGAGGGCTCCCAGGAGTTTCATGTAGCCCAGTAAACTATGGACTATATTGGCATTCAGGAATGTATAGCATAGACTCCAGACAGGGTTCTCTTTGGAGGGGTTTCTTTTTACCAAGCCTGCACTCATCATCCAACAAACACCCTCTGAGAGATAGAAAATCTGACTTTGACTTTTCTGGTGCTTTTGCAAACTGTCTCCTTGTGAATATGATTTTCCTATCTTCTCACAAGATGGTTTTGGTACATGTAAGTAACAGAAATCATATTTCTTTGGGGTTAGAAGATACCTGTCAAGGGATGGAGAAGTAGATCGTGTCTCATTAGCTGTTACATTCTTTAAGAGCAAGGCACACATCTCAGGCTGAGGAGTGTTGTTTGCACCAGTTTGGTTCTGCTTCCTTGACAGCAGGAGTGGAGCAGGCACCGAGGGATGCTGTTGGAGCTGCAGATATCCCCTTGGAAGCCAGGTCACCCCACTGGTGTGGTGGGATTTACCTGCTTGCCAGGATGTCTGCAGGGAGAGGGAAGGTGCCAGGGCAGGAGCTGTTAGGCTGCCTGTCTCAGCGCGGTGCTGGAGATCTTATCTGCAGTGATTAGCCTGGCCCTGCCACACAGCTCTGCTCACTATCCACAGCTATCTGTCAATTTGCTACTTCTATTTCAAATTCAAAGAAGGGCTTGTTTTTCCTAAAGCTTATCTGCTTTTTCTGACCAGACTAGATGGTCTAATCGCAAAAAAATCCACCTCCAGCAGCCAGCCCTGTGCCTCTTACCTTACAACTCATTCTCTTCCAGGTTCAGCTGCATTAGCTCCCCCAGTCCTTGGCTGCCCTGGCAGCAGAGTTTTATTTGCCCCAGTACAAGGCAGGTTTATTTAACACCAAATGACATCTGCAAAATTACATCTGCCAGTCTTCCCTGTTTTAATGAAACGGATTTACTTCAGTGCTCCTTCAGGTTTTCCAACGTTGTTCTGGTGACCCAAGTCACTGGAATTGACCACGGTGCAATTAGTTGCGGTGTGGGGCAGCAGATGGGGCTGTGATGGGTGGTACAAGAGCTCCAGCTGAATATGAAATGTGACCAGAGTGAGAGGTGACCAACATGGAGTTCTATATATGTTTTTAACTTGTTTTTTATCATTTTTTTCCCTCCTGTTTTTGGAAAAGTGCCTGAAATTCAGTATCATCTTCTATTGGCCATACCCATCACTGAATTGTTGGGAGCTTACTATCTTTGTGGGTCTGAATTTCCCAAGATATAGTTTCAAGTCCTCCTGGATGATTTGATGAATTATAAAAATGATGTAATATTATAGAATTATATAATGTTATAAAACTGTGCTGGTAACAGGCCTTCACAGCTTATCTCTACCTGTCCAGTCACAGATCTTTCCGCATCACTTCCCTGCAGCCTCCAAACGAGGTAAGTTCTTTGTTCCCAGCAAGTGATGCAAAAGCAGCTCATCCCCACTGATTGCAAAAGACTTTGGTGCATTTCCTCCTGCTCAGACTCTTCTCCCCAGTGTCCACATCACAGACTGATTGGGAGAATCATAGAATCATGGAATGGTTTGGGTTGGAAGGGACCTTAAAGGTCATCTAGTTCAAATCCCCCTGTATGGGCAGGAACACCTCCCACTTGACCACGTTGCTCAGAGCCCCATCCAATTTGGCCATGGACACTTCCAGGCACAAGGTCTGCACAGTTTTGTTTTTTTTCCTTTATCTTCCTCCAGTGATCTTCTGGGCAGATGTCTGAGAAGGGTAAGAACTTCTTCGTGGACACCTACCTGCTGGAAGGTTCCAGTTCAGGAGCTGCCTGTTATTCTTCCAACAAAATGGGAGAGCTCTTTCTTGGAACAGGTAAGCAAGAGCTGGCCAAGGCGGTGAGAAGCTTTGTCCTTCATACCAGTGAACAGAGCAATGATGCACCTCAGACTGAACCCAACCCTCCCTCCAGCCCCAGGGACCTCCCTTGGTGGCCTCTGATGGACTCCCTGCATCACAGTGGCACAGCAGCCCAAGGGGCCAGGGCCTCTCCCCTCTCCCTCAGGGCTCTGCTCAGAAGAGATGGCACCTCTCCAAGCTCCAGGGGCAGGGCTGAGGAATGGGGAAGAGGCCTCCATGCAACACCCTACAATGAGCAGTTCTTTTATGGAGCACTGGGAGACCTTGTGCAGCCAGCTGGGCCTCCCTGTCCTGTCAGAGGGATGTCTAGATGCTTTGCCCCCTCTCAGCCACTGTTGAGCACAGGGGGCTGTGCCACTTGCATGGCACCAGGTCTGTGATGGGGGTCACTGAGGACTGCCAATGCTCCTGGAACATGGTTGCCACCATCTCATCAAGGAAACCCCAGACATGGGATGAGAAGGGGGCTGGAGTCCATGGCTCATGAGGGCAGGTGGAGGGCAGTCCCTGTACCCAGGGGGCAGCCTTTCTCTTGGGCAAGAAACATGGCAAGCAGGAGCTAGCCCCAGGAAAGGGGTCCTCAGCCCCCATGACTCTCCTCCTCCCACATTTGTGCACCTTTCAGGCCATGGGCCCCATGCCAGAACCCACCATATTTAGCCACATGTATCAGCCAGAGTCACAGTTGCCATCACAATGGCCTCCTGACATCACCAGCCCTATAGAACCAGGGGTCCCTGCAGCTGGCCCACAGTTTCCTTTCCCCCAGAAGCCTTGAGCTTCAAGGTCCTCAGATGCCAAGCATGGCTGGATGAAAGAGGAGCCGGAGCAGTGAGGAGGTTGTCTGCCCAGCTTCGTGTGGGAGGCCAGAGAGCTGCTCCCCAGAACCACAGAGGAGGAAAGCATCTCCCAGGAGGAGGAAGCAGAGGCAGCAGAGGAGGAACAACACCACCACCCTTTGTGCTGTGAGCGCAACTGACCTCACTCCTCTGGTCAACACCATGCAGGTCTTGTCACTGGGCCCACCAGGGAAGGCTGTGGAGCCCAGGCCTGCCTGCCTGCCAGGGAGCAGCCAGAGCAGCAAGGTGGGTGGCTGCCCACTTTGGCATGGGACACTACAGAGTGTGTGCAACCAGAGTTCCTGCAACCTCCAAAGAGGAATGCACCTCCCAGGAGCCTGAAGAAGGGGAAGCAGCAGAGAAGGAACGTGACCCTCACACCATGAGAGCCATTGCCCACGCTCACACAACTGATGTTGTCCAGCACACAGCTGTGGGCACACAGGGAAACAGCAGGAGGCCCTGGCATGTCTACCTGCTGAGACATGGTGTGAGGCCCAGGCATGGGAGACAACACAGTCATTGGTCATAGCCAACTTGGGTTCACAAGGGGAAAATTCTGTTTAACTGAAAAAAAACTCTCTGGACTTCCTACAGTCTCACCTGCGACACCTTCCACCACTAAACAGTTATTTTGTTGATTATCAAAGGTTGTGCGAGTCCTTATTTGCCAACCCCACCACCTCTCCTTGCCAAGAATCACAGAATCACACACAGAATCACAGAATCACCAAGGCTGGAAAAGACCTTTCAGATCATCAAGTCCAGCCCATGACCAACACCACCACACCATCTAGACCATGGCACTAAGTGCCACATCCAGCCTTGCCTTGAACACATCCAGGGATGGTGCCTCCACCACTTCCCTGGGCAGTCCATTCCAATGTCTAATCACCCTCTCCATGAGGAAGTGCTTCCTAATATCCAACCTAAACCTCCCTTGGAGCAACTTCAGGCTGTGCCCTCTTGTCCTGTCACTGGTTGCCTGGGAGAAGAGCCCAGCCCCCACCTGACTACAACCTCCCTTCAGGTAGTTGAAGAGAGTGATGAGGTCCCCCCTGAGTCTCCTCTTCTCCAGGGTCATCTCCTCCCCAGTGCGCTCCAAAGGAGAGGGGAGGAGAGGACCCTGCTTCCATTGAGCTGTCCTGCCTCCCTGAGATGGGAAGGGGCACCCACAACCTTGCAGAAGATGGCCTGTACCATTACCACCCAGGCCATTGGACCATCCTCAGCATCAGCCTCACCACTGACCTCAGGTACACCACCATTAACAGCTGCTCCATGGGTGGGATTTGTCTTACAAGTGGTCCTCCCAGCATGTAGCCCCCTTCTCCTGTCCATGCCTCACCCATCTGGATACTGTGGGATGCTGTGTCATGGGCCTTGCTAAAGACTGCCAGGCCACATGGCAGTCACTGCTCTCCCCTTGTTTCACTAGGACAGTCACCTCCTCAAAGCAAGACTCATGTTGGTCCTGGCACAACTCCTCCTTGGTGAAGCTGTGCTAGGTGTTCTGTGATGTCACCTTTTTCCTTTGTCTGCTTCCAGTGATCTTCTTGGCAGATGTCTGAGAAAGGGAAGAACTTTTTCATGGACACTTGCTGGAAGGCTCCAGTTCAGGAGCTGCCAGCAGTTCTTCAGCTGCCAACAGCTCCTGAATATTCCCAGTGAAAAACAGGATAGGATCAGTTTTGGAGTGCTGGTTACGGTCTGTCTATAGTGGGTGGGAAGAACTGGGTAAAAGGAGGGAGACTGTGACTGCACAGGTTGACCAGAGCACAAGAACAGTGTGGGAGCCTGTTCCTGGCTGCAGTCTTGCTGCCAGTGTCCATGTATGGTCCCACAGACCAACACTTCCCCTTCTGTCATCATTATATTACCCACAGATATCAAAGTGAAATCAGTTTCTTCATTGGAGAAGCTGCGGCAGAAGAAAGAGACCCAAGTTGTCCAATAGCAGACCTGAGGAAAGACTGGAGCACAACTCTCTTGTCCCTGCTGCTCTGACCACTGGTCCCCACTGGCATCTTCTCCTTTCATCACTGAGGCCCTGAACTGGGATGTTTTGCCCGGTTGCTGACTGGAGAGAAGCAGCACTGCAGCTCCTCCCAGAGAGCTCAAGGAGTGGCAGCGCCTCAGGGCACTCGGTAAATGAATAAAAAAACAGAGTCAGAACTGATTAGGGAGCTCAGGTTTTGGCTCGGACTCCCCAGAGCCTCCAAGGCATTATTGCAGAGGCTCAGAACCTCATTACTTCTATAAAGTGAATTCAGTAATTAGCTCAGGTCAAAAGTTTAAGGCTTGGAGACTGCTGCTGGGGAAATGGTTCCTCCTGGACATTAGAAACCAAACTGCAGAAAGCAGCAGTAGTTGGTATCGAGGCAAAACACTTAATCAGGGATCCTTTTGATGGGACTGTCTTGCTGCTTAGTCTTATTGGACAGTGAGTTGCTGCAATGATGTCCCCTCAGAAGGAAATACATCACACTGGAGATGCAGGCAGGACATTTTCATGAATACTTGTGGACCTAGGAGATGCCTAACTGGATGGGTTCTGGTCTCGCTAAGCCAAAATCTTGCCAGTAGCTGCTACAGGCTGTATCCTTCCCCCCTGCCTCCAAACAGTCTGGCTGAGGAGCTGCCAAGACCTCAAGCAGTAATTCATCTCAGTGGGATAGTGTTGTCATCAGTTTAAATAGCCAATCTCTACTTAAATGTTTCTGTGTTCTGGTTTCAAAGATAGCCCAAAGCAGCAATTCTAAAGCCTTGATTCATCCTACATACAAAAGCCTTTCAGTGGCTGAATTTTTTTTGTTGTTGTTTTCCAGTTTCATCCCCCCACTGATATATTACGAGACAGGAAAGCCCAGTATAATTTGCTGTTTAATAATTTTGATTATGTTTTTAATTAGTTACCTGACTCCCAGGCAATTAATTTGCCTTCTAATGATCAGATCTCTGGGTCTCATCCTGCTCTCAGAGGCCGCTGCAATTCTGCTACATCCCATGGGATGTGCAGTGGGTGTGTCCAGCAGTCAGAGCTGAACTGTGAAGCTCTGACATGGCACCAGGGGACTTTCCATCCCAGCCTTTCCCTGGGACACTGCACCCTCACCTCCTGCCCTTTTCAAGACCACAAGGCAGACACGGTGCCACACTGCCCAGCACACACCCTGCCTGCTTCCCCCCTGCCTGCTTGTGCCAGAGAGAAAGTGGGACAGGGAGGAGGGAAGGGAGGGAGGGGCTGAAAGATTAAACAAGACAGACCAGAAAGCCTTGAATTTTTCCCCTAATACTCAGCCATTTAATTACTAGTTTGATGATAAGCATGAAATTAAATAGACAACGAAAATTCTCTCATGTCTAAGAAGTCAGCAGATAATTAGGCTTTGATGGGGACATTCTGATTTTTTTAGTCTGATTTAATGCTGGGACAGTCTTGGTTGTCCCTGCAGTTGAACTCTGCTGGTCTCTCCCAGCCCGACCTTGGGGACATGCTAGTGCTGGCTGATGCCTCCTTTATTCAGGGATGTGCTCATCCTCTGAGAGAACCTTCCTCACTAAGGGAAGATCTTTCTGTTCTGCTCATTTTCCATTTGCCGTGTTCTTCCTCTTTTAAACTTTATAGCTCACTTCATCCAGAGCAATATTAACATAAAGTGGTACAAATAATTTGGTCTTTTCCCCTTGTGAGGGTAAAGCCAGCAGCAGCACTGTGAGGAATGGGCCTTCAGCAGCTTTGAAACTCAAATGTATTGTTTCTGTACCTATTTAAAGATGTAAGTAAGTGCTTTATTTTAAGTCCAAAAACTTTGGAAACCAGAAAGGAATTAATCAGCTCAAAGACTCAGACCCAAAACCAGTAGCTTCAAAGGTCTGAGAACTATCTAGATAAGGAAATAATTGCACACCAGATAATGGGTGAATTTGCAGTATCCTGGTCCTTCCCAAGGTAGCCGTGGTTTGAGGACTCCTAAGTGCTAGGGAAAAAATCCCTTTTCTCACATGTAATCAATCCTAAAGATACTTTATGGTACATTTTCAGGCAATGCCAGCTCATTATGCCAACCCTGCAAGCCAAAATCCCCAAATGCCCCAACCTAGAAGCCATGAAATCACAGGTGACTAAAGCCTGCTGCAAAGTGAGACACAGTAGTTGTCTGCCAGAAATATCTCTAAAAGCTTGAGGTAGGAAAGAGGTGATTAGAGGAGGGAGGACAAGAAAATAGGGGAGAAATGGAAGGAAGGGAAAGATACAAGAAATCCCATTCGTGAAGCAAAAGCCAACAGTTTGCATTACAACACAGGATTTTAAAAACGATGTAAAGTTGAGTGTGTGAGAGAGGAGAGGTGAACCTGAGGCTGCTGGCTGTTTCACAGTAAACTTTGGACCTGGGGGAAAGTAGAGGATTGTGGCTCTGGCACATAGCATTACCAGCCAAGTGTCATCTGAGAGCACAGGAGGCATAAACTGTGATAAAGTCACTGCCCCTAAAACAGCAGTTCTCCAGGTTTTGAAAAGAAGTTCTCATAATTCCATTTGAAGTGTTCCCAAAATGACAATTCTGATTGACCCCACTGAAAAATTAGACTGTCAGCTCACCCTGACACCCCGTAAGTTTTGCTTTGATCCGAATCTCTGCAAATTTGCCCTGGGAAGGAAAGAAAACCATTTCCTATGAAACGATTTCTTTTATCTCAAATACATTTTGTGGTTTGTTTTTGGAGGGAGAAGACCAGCAAACTTGACAGTGCCCATAAGGAATGTCCAGCTGCCAGCAAGCTGTTCATGGCTTTCAGGCTCCTGGAGGAGTGATGGGAGAAGGGAGGGAGAGTCCACTTCAGGAATGCTGCTCGGGCGTTTAGGGAGGCTGAGCTGTGTTTGACAGTGTAATAGACCCCCAGAGAAGTCTTATGCATAGCCCGCAGCTATCCAAGAGCTCAGAGCTCAAACATACACACAGAAAGGTTAGCTTTTAATGGATGGTAAATGTTTGGAGAGACCTTTGACCAGCTCTAATACTGCAGCTGACCATTCGGGAAGTCTGTAATGAATGACGGCGCATTAGGCTCGGCTGCTCACCCAGCAAACAATAACTGTCCAACCTTGCTGCTTGACCCCCGCCAGCTCTCCTGCCCATCAGCTGGTCACTGAGCAGGGATCAGGGGGTCAGACCTGGCTTTGGATCCCACTTGTTCTGTACAACCATCAAAGCGGTCCAGAGCCAAATGGAGATGCAAGAAGGCCATTGGGTGCCTCCAAAAATGCTTTTTTCCTGATTTTTCAAAGGAACCAAACCTGTTTCAGCTCTGATCACTGTCAGGAGCTTCATCTGCTCTGGCAAGGATAAGAAAGCAATCAGAAAGCTAGGGCAGTGGTTGGACTCGATGATCTTGAAGGTCTTTTCCAACCAGAATGGTACTGTGATACTGTGAAGTGTCTGACACTCAGATTCTGTCTTGGTCTTACAGAATGCAGAACAGAATCGTCCCGGTTGGAAAAGACCTCTAAGAGCACTGAGTCCAACTGTCCACCCAGGGGGAGGGGAAGGGAACAACACAGCCCACCCGAACAAATAGCAACAATAAAAAGCCCCACAACCACAAACCCCACATAACCAATAACACACAACCCACAAAAAATACCCCTGTGTCCACTAGAGCATGCCCTGAAGTGCCACATCTACACATTTCTTGAATCTCTTCAGGAATGGTGACTCCTGGGCAGTTCCAGGGCCTGACCACTCTTTCAGTAAAGAAATTCTTCCTAATATCTGGCCTAAACCTCCCCTGGCCCAACTTCAGGTGATTTCTTCTAGTCCTATCATTATCCAGTTGGGAGAAGAGGCCAATCCCCACCTCACCACAACTTCCTTTCTGAGGAAGCTATGGAAGGAGACAGTTTGCTTTCCATCATCTTAGTATATACCACTGGGCTCAAATTCCCCTGAGAATCTCACACTTGAGGACATTCAGCATGTGTTAGTTTCCTGAAAATATTCACTGCAGAAAATTACACAATCAATTTTTGTCAAACTAGAAACTCCTGGATGCCCCAAGTAAAATACTGCTCACAGCAGCCACGTTTTTGTAACCTCTTCACTGGTCTTCTATGTCAGACATTTCATTTTTTCCCTCTTTAACAATTTAAACACTTTCAAGAGACTTTAAGCTCACCAAAAATCATTCTGTTACAGAATGACACCTCATTCTTACTGTCATGCACTGTCCACAGAGCAATGATGTCTCCATATATAACTACTATGGCTGGTTGGCTTTGAGGACTGATGGGACAGCAGTTTCCATGCATTTCTGTCCAACATCTTACACTAGGAATTTCAGGAAAAATTATTTTACCATAAGGGAGATGTGAATGGCTCGTTAGGGATAAATAAGTAGGAAACAACGCAACACATTCCACGATGATGGTATTGGGGAGGAAACTTGAATAAAATGAAGAGGGAACAGCAGAGAAAAGGCTCCAGGCCTTGGACCAGTTCATCAGGAGACCCCCTGAAGAAAGTACTAGCCTTGGCCCACCTCTCTGGTTACAGGATTAGTATGTGGTTTCATTATCCCATTGACAGTCCATTGTGTTGGGAAGCTTGGAGACTCTGTGAGTCTTCTGAAGAGCCACCAAACTGCATAACCAATCAAGAATATTGCTGTGTAGTAGGAATCTCAGAAATCTTCAGAGTGCTTAGACTTCATAAAAAGTAACCTGAGTGTGTCACCAAGTCTTACAGATGGTGTGTCATGCCAGTAGCAACTGTTGTTAAGCCCACCTAGATTGAAGGGTCAACCATGCTTCTTTCACCACCAGTCATCCTTCCTGCTGGTAGCTCCAGGCCCTTGAACCTCCTTAAATATCATCTCAGATGTTGGTATGACTGTGTGGTGTGCATGGTCATCTGAAGGGAGGATGGAAGCCCTTCAGTGTCAGACTTGAGGCTGATCCTCCTTTTCTTACAGAATCACAGAATCGTCATGGTTGGAAAGGACCTCCAAGATCACCAAGTCCAACCATCATCACAATAAAACTCTATCAAACACAAACAACTACCCACACCCCACCATAAAACACCAACTAAAAATAAAAACCAAACCCTACAACCTCGGCCACTAGAGCATGCCCTGAAGTGCCACATCTACACATTTCTTGAATAGCTCCAAGGATAGTGACTCAACCACCTCCCCGGGCAGCTGTTCCAGTGCCTGACCACTCTTTCAGTATAGAAATTCTTCCTAATTCCCAATCTGAACCTCCCCTGCTGCAACTTCAGGTCATTTCCTCTGGTCCTGTCATTATTCACTTGGGAGAAGAGCCCAACACCCACCTCCCTACAATCTCCTTTCAGGTAGTTGTAGAGGGCAATGAGGTCTCCCCTCAGCCTCCTCTTCTCCAAACTAAACATCCCCAGTTCCCTCAGCTGCTCCTCACCGGACTTGTTCTCTAGACCCTTCACCAGTCTGATTGCTCTCCTCTGGACATGCTCCAGCACCTCTTTCTTATAGTGATGGGCCCAGAACTGAACACAGTACTTGAGGTGCAGCCTCACCAGTGCAGGGGCAGGATCACTCTCCTGATCCTGCTGGTCACACTATTCCTGATGCAGGCCAGGATGCTGTTGGCCTTCTTGGCCACCTGGGCACACACTGGCTCATGTTCAGCCCCCTGTCAACCAGCACTCCCAGATTCTTCTCTGCTGGGCAGCTGTCCAGTCTCCAAGCCTGTAGTGTTGCATGGGCTTGGTGTGACCCATGGGCAGGACCCGGCACTTGGCCTTATTGAACCTCATACAATTGGCCTTGGCCCATCTATCCAGCCTGTCCAGGTCCCTCTGTAGAGCCTTCCTACCCCCCAGCAGATCAACACTCCCACCCAATTTGGTGTCTTCTGCAAACTTAGTGAGGGTGCACTCAATCCCCTCATCGAGATCATTGATAAAGACATTGAACAAGACTGGCCCCAACACTGAGCCCTGAGGGACACCACTGCTGACCAGCTGTGGAGAACGGTCCTGCATCCTGACTTCCGGTGGCCCGCTACTGCAGAGCTGTTTCCACACGGGCACCTACAAGGGTGAGTGGGTTCATGTGCCTCTGGGTGTGCCTGTGTCCGTGTGTGCAGGGGGCTGTGTCCCCACGTGTGTGTGCGTGGGCACATGGGAACTGCAGATGTGTATGTGTGTGCACATGATCTGCCAGAAGAGGTAAGGGTAGCAGAGCTGATTTAGCAGAGAGAAGGCTCCGTGTCTTCTACTGAGTGGAAGGAGACTGAGCAATGTCTAAGAGCAGCCTAAAAACTTTTGAAGGGCTGTTACAGGGATGGCAGATCCATACTCTTCTCAATGGTGTCAGACAATATAGCAAGGGTCACCAAACACAAACTGGAGCTTAGGAGGTTCAGGTTAGGCATTAGAAATCAGTGATTCTCCAGAAGAGTGGTGCAGACCTGGGCGAGATGTCAGGAGAGGCTTTATCCTTTGTTCATTTACCAGGTTCAGTTGTACAAAGCCCTGGTTATCCTGCTCCAGTCCTGGGGATCGTCCTGCTCGAGGGAAGGTTGGGCTGAAGACTTCCCAGGGTCTTTTCCTATCAGCACTGTTGTGATTCCTATGGTTCAGCCCCTGTGAGTGTTGCTTTCCCATGGAGGTACAGTCTCATTCAGGCTGCCACTCTTTCACGGGGAAGTTACCTCAACACTCTTGCAAGATTTGCCCCACACACCCCATACAAGGTCTCTGCTCTGTCTCAAATTCCAGCTAAGATCCTTGTTGCACCGACAGAATTTCTCGTAAGTAATGAGGGGCCACCAGTATCCTTGTCCTTCCTGTAGGCTTTTTCCAGGGCTTTGATCTTGGTCCCACACCTCTCTGATCCTGCAGCAGAGCAGCTCTCCTGTATGAGACTCTGCCTGGATGTCATAGAATCATAGAATTGTTCAGGTTGGAAAAGACCTTTAAAATCATCGAGTCCAACCTTATCCTGACCCTATCACCCTATTTCTGATGACCCACCACTAAACCATGTCCTCAGGCACCACATCCAGATGACTTTTAAACACATTCAGGGATGGTCACTCAACCACCTCCCTGGGGAGCCTGTTCCAGTGCCCAACAACCCTTTCTGTAAAGAAGTTTGTTCTGAGATCCAACCTAAATCTCCCCTGATGCAACTTGAGCCCATTTCCTCTTGTCCTCTCATCAGTCACCAGTGAGAAGAGACCAACCCCACTCTCACTACAACCTCCTTTCAGGTATTTGTAAAGAGTGAGAAGGTCTCCCCTCAGCCTCCTCTTCCCCAGACTAACCAGCCCCAGCTCCCTCAGTCATTCCTCACAGGGGATGTTTTCCAAACCCCTCACTAGCTTTGCTGCCCTTCTTGGGACCTGCTCCATCACCTCAATGTCCTTTTTGTATTGAGGTGCCCAAAACTGAACACAATACTCGAGGTGGGGCCTCACCAGTGCCCAGTACAGAGGCAGGATCACTTCCCTAGTCCTGCTAGACACACCATTTCTGATCCAAGCCAGGATGCCATTGGCCTTCTTGGCCACCTGGGCACACTGCTGGCTCATGTTCAACCGACTGTCAATCCATACACCAAGGTCCTTTTCTGCCAGGCACCTCTCCAGCCACTCTTCTCCAAGCCTGTAGCATTGCCTGGGGTTGTTGTGACTGAAAAGTAGGACCCAACATTTGGCCTTATTGAATTTCATTCAGTTGGTCTCAGCCCAGCAATCCAGTCTGTCCAGGTCCCTCTGTAAAGCCTTCCTACCATCCAGCAGATCAACACTCCCTCCCATGTCATCAGAACTGCAAGAAACAGAATCATGACTGCAGGAGATAACAGGACAGCTTGCTGGCAGTGGATCTCACTGTGGTTGGAGGTGCTAAAGCACTATCAGAAGGTCAGTGCTTTTGTGACAGTAAAGCCTGATGTGGAGCAAATGAGCAAGGCAAGGTCCTTGTGAAGGTCCATGATAAGGACAGGAACAAAGATGCTGAATGTCTGAAGTGGAAAGAAACACGTAAGGCCCTGAGCTACGTACAGAGGGTGTGGTGATGCATGGAGGCAGTGACTTGAAGATTATGTGAGTGGGAAGAGAGCAAGAGGGGCTGATGAAAAGGCCTACGGACAGGCCGAGGGAGGCCCAACACTATGCTACTTCTGTTTGTGTGCTGGTGGCACAACTGACTTGAAACACGCTGGCACGAATTAACCAGTCAGCCCTGTTTGAACAAATCTGGGCTGGTGCAGAAGGTTTATTCCAGATCAGCACACTGAGTCGTGGGGCTGTGGCATTTCTGCTGTAGCACTAGGAGCCCTCAAGTCAGATTCAGCGTACCACTGAACTGCAGTTTCAAATCAAAGCTTCCCCACGTTCTCCTCCCTTTCGGGGAGAAACAAACATCAAAGGAACCTCTTCAAAACTCCCCCTCCTACTCCTTCCATCTCATTTTCCAAGCTGAGGAAATACATTGTATGGTAATTGCAGCTCCCCTCTCCCAGATTCTTCCATTTGGCTGATGCCTTTGGTTACTGTTCCAGTGTCAGTGAATATGCAAATGCGATTTTGTTTGTCTTGCCTTGGGACAATGAAGCCTTTGAAATGTAGATGTAGGTTCTTCAATTTGTCTTGCTGTCTAAGAACCTGCTGTAACTCTTAATTTTTGGCACAGTTCTGTAGAAGGGCTCCTCTCTTGCCATTCACTGCCAACTAGCCATTCACTCTCGTTTAGACAAAGTAGAATATATTTCATCTGATCACTGGTTTTGTTTGATTAACTACACCACAAATTATGTATTTTCATAAGCCATTCTCATTCCATGCCTTAGCTGTCTATTTCCCACCAGAATTGCAGAAAGTGTGAACACTATTCCTCAACATACCCAAGAGATGAACAGACTATACAGAGCCCTCCTGGTTTAGATGTGAAGTGACAGGGCTGCCAAATCTGAATCGAGTTCATCATTTTCACTCAGTGCTGTGTACCCTGGCTTTGGCCAGGAGAAATCTCTAAGGAAGGTGGCCAGGAGCAGGATGAGTAGAAAAGGAAGTCCAGACAATGAACCACCTGGGCACTTAAATCACAGGATGTACGTGGGAGTCTGAGACCTCCATGAGTGCAGAGAACCTGTATGTGAGAGAGGACCAACACTGAACAGGGCCACCCATATGTGAGCAGAGGTCTACCCGTCCCTGGTGACAGGACCTCATGCCTGACGAAATACCCATGTGAAAGAACTGGCAATGCTGGTGTTATGAACCAAACATGACACTTTCTGGTTATGTGATGGAGAATGGATTGAAAACAGCTCTGAGGAGAAGCTCAACATGAGCTGGCACCGTGTGCTGGAGCTCAGAAACCACCGGTACCCTTGTCTGCATCAAAAGCAGTGTGGCCAGCAGGGCTAGGGAGGTGATTCTCCCCCTCTACTCCGCTCTTGTGAGACCTCACCTGGAGAAATGTGTCCAGTTCTGGAGGCCCCAACACAGGAAGGACATGGAGCTGTTGGAGTCCATCTAGAGGAGGACACGGAGATGATCCAAGGGTTGGAGAAGCTCTGCTCCAGAGGCAGGCTGAGAGAGTGTCCAGCCTGGAGAAGAGAAGGCTTTGGGGAGGCCTTAGAGCAGCCTTCCAGTGCCTGAAGGGGCTCCAGGAAAGCTGGGGAGGGACTTTGAACAAGGGCAGGGAGTGAGAGGACAAGGGGGAATGGATTAAAACCAGAAGAGGGAGATTGAGATGAGACATGAGGAGGAAATTCTTTAGTTTGAGGGTGGTGACACACTGGGCCAAGTTGCCCAAAGAAGCTGTGGCTGCCTCATCCCTTGGAATGTCTAAGGCCAGATTGGATGGGGCTTGGAGCAACCTGGTCTGGTGGGAGATGTCCCTGCCCATGCAGGGTGTTGGGACTAGATAATCTTTAGGATCTCTTCCAACCCAAACCATTCTGTGATTCTATCATGTACCCCATGGTGCACTCTGCACAATCCTTTCCCACCATGGGTGGGTACAGTCCTATCTGAATTAACACAGTGAGAACTGGCTGGTTGCACTGAGATTAAACTTCCTGTTGGCATGTCATAAGAAGCTTCACAGCTCACATGTGGTTGTTTCAAGAGAGGACTATCCAGCTGTCTTGGCCTGTCCACCCCTGAGACACCTTTCCTGGTAAGGTACCTCGGTATGGTGGAAGTTCATAATGAGAAGCTAATCTGGCAGCTGCCACCTCAAGAACCAAGCTAGAAGCCTATCGTGTTGTGACTCTGCTCACTGAACACTTCAGTCTCATCAAAAGCCTGGCTGGTGACTCACAACTTCCAATGACCCAGGGCTTGCTCTGCTTCTACCAGTGCAGCATGGTGGTTGCTCAACTTGCTACAAACCAGCTCCACTTTGCCCTTTGCACAGCCATTCTAACCACTGCAAATAATTAATTTAGTTCTTAACATCAACTTCCACAGGCAGTTTCACCCTGCCTGCCCATGCCTGATCTTTTGACTAAAGTGTTCTATTTTTGCTTTCCAAGTTTCAGTTACTCCAGAGATGTCATCCTCCTTGAGCCCCCAAACTGCGAATTCCAGAGGATGGAAGGCCATCATGGGAAGGTCTCCTACCTGCTTGCCCTGTTCACATGTTCATCCCTAAGTACCTTCAGGTGGACTTTTAAAGCAGATTAACAGTTGTGTTCTTCTGTCTGCTTTTTTATTCACAAGACTTATTCTGACAAGCATACACACAGGTTAGATCTAGTCCTGCAGCTCATCATCCCATTCAGGGAGAAATATTGGATTAGGTTAATTTGGTTTAGAAGAGTGTAATAGATTGGATTATCAGCTGAGTTCTCCTAACTAAATATTCTTACAGTATATTATATTCCTCTGTGCAGCAAACCAGGTTTTTATTTCAAGTGTAGTTTTCACCTGTGGGTTCAAATTTTCTAAATGTTTGGGGGTTTTTTTGCTTCTGCTTATATGATGCAATGCTTGAAGAGGCTGGAGGGAACTCAAGACATGGGCCAAGAAGGACAGCAGAAAAATGCATACATGAAGATCCACAGGGTATATTTACTTGCATGGCTTGGCTGCTGGAACTGAAGTTGACCCACAAAATCTCCACATGCTTCTCTCCACCATGTTGGTCCATCATCTTAAAATCAGCTTTAAAAATACCCTCTTCCCTTCATCTTCCTTCATGAAGATCTAACTAATGTCCCTTGTCTTCCTAAAATCTCCCATGATGAGCTTTTGCCCACGCAACCGACTCGTCAAGCCCTGGAAGAGATTTTGAGTTATCTTTTAAAAAAATCTCATAGAAATTAGACTCTGTAACTGACCAGATGGAAGAGCTGAGAATCAAAAAGTGGTCATACAGGCCCCTATGAAACAGTCAGGATGCAACTGTGATGAAAAAATCTCTTCAGCCATGTGCAGAGGAGCCCACTCATGAGGACCCAGCAGAGCCAGTGAAGCTGCTGAGGGCTCACTCATACTGGGGATGAATTTGCCCTTCCTGCAACTTTACCTCCATGCTTGATCAACAAACACCCACACCTGGGGCATTTCTGCTGCGAATTCTCAATGAGCTACCGGGAAGTGTCAAGATAATTTGTGGTTTGACTCTTGGCTTTCAACCCCACTTCCCAATTCCTGTCCTGGCTTATGGTTTCAGTGCTGTCCCATGGTCTGCCTGTCACCCCCAGAGAGGCAGAATTAAACCTCATCTCGTTCCTCTAGCCTTGCCTGTTGCCTGATGAGTTGCTCCATGTTATCCTGCTCTGTAGGCAATTAACTCCCCACAAATGCTGTACTTGGGGTTGTGCGTGACCCAACACCTCAAATCGTGCATTGTACCTTGGTCACCACTGCTTGAATCCTTCTTGTGAGTCCAACCAGAAGTTTACAAAAGGACCCACGAGCAGATTTCCAGCACAAGTCAGGACTGGGGAAACAAAGGCTACAACAGGAAACAGAAAACAAAATCTGACAAGTAAAAAGTGGTTAAAATTAAAATACAATAAGACACTCCTTTCAAAGAAAATTTAGGGAAATTCTCATGAGGGCCTGTTTGATATCTTTTAATTTCTTCATAGGTTTGTTCATTGTTGCTCCAAGTTCTCCAGAATTTAAGGATGCTTGGAAAACATTTTTAAAAACAAAAGGAAACGCTCTGCACTTCATGGTAAAAGTGCGAAACCTCTTAAATATACTTTCAAGAACAGAAACAGCCTTGTTGAAAGAATGAATTGCCAGGGCAATGAGGGGTGAAATGCAATAGGAAACTGACTTGATAAAAGGTTAATTCCAGTAAATGAATAACACTTCCCTTATATCACACAAAGTACATAATGCTCAGTTTCTAAGAATAGCAACTGCAGCCCGTGTTCTAATCGCTCTGCTGGCGATGGCAGACCTGGATGGGAGCCTGCTGAGAGGAAGCTCTGCAGTTGAGTCTAGCTGAGGACCATGATGCTTCATGATCAAAAGCAAACCTAGATGATCAGCACAGATAAAAATTGTTCCAATTGATGTAATTTAATACCACTGAACACATGCCCCAACCAACAAGAGGAGCACAAAAGTGAGTGTCCAGGGAGTGAAACTACACTGATGGGACCTATCTGTTCTGGAGCTGGAGAGTGAGATGTCAAGTGTGAGGCAGGCACCGTAGGCTCTGCTCATACTCAGTGAAGAAAAAAGGCCCAGGCCAACTCATCTGGCCTTTCTCAGAGAACATTCATCCTTTGAGGGCCTGATCCTTCCACTGATCCTAAAGTGAGCACAGAGTATCTAGCTCAGGTGGGGACATTGAATTATTAGTTGAGGAACCTCTGACAAATAGCCCTCACCACATCAGGACACCTTAGGAACGATCTTTGACTTAGATGGCAAGCCCTGGAACTGATTATCCCTGGGCATTTTTAATGCTCTTCAGAGCAGTGACTCTGACTCAGCACATAACTCTGGATTAGTCTCTTCTACTTTTCTCCTGGTAGTTACACGATGTTGTCTATGAATTTGAGTCCCAAAGAAAAGCTGTGGATGAGGGGGTCTGAAGGGCAGGGTCTGCAGGATGGTGACCAGCCAGCATCATTTCCTAAGCCCACACATCTCCAGACGGCATTGCCAAGTGCCAAACATACCATTTTCCTACCACCCTCAAGTACCAAGCATTGCAGTCAGGGTCCCACCAAGTTATGGGGTGAACCTCTGTGCCACTAAGCACACCTCAAATGGAAGGTGTTTTACTAATCCCATGATTTTTTTATTTTTTTATTTATTTAATTCCAACAGGGACAGGAGTTGCAATGCACTAATTTTAGAGGCTGGAGGCAATAGGAATGAGTATGTCAAGCAAGGCAATCATTCAGTCCTCCCACCTCAGAAGAGGTGTCAAGGTCCTGCAGTAAATCTACTGGTTGGACCAGATGATCCTTGAGGTCCCTTCCAACCTGGCATTCTATGATTCTGTGATACTATGATGTCACAGTACTGGCAAGTGACAGATCCTGGTCTAAGAAAAGCCAACACTCACTGCAGCCACTGTGGGTTCCCAGTTATACTGAAAGGGGTGAGTGAGAAGAAGGAAAGCTCTGTCCTGCCAGGCTCTCTGAAGAAGCAGGTTTCTATTCTAGCATGGCCAGTCTCTTTAAAACTCCTCTTGTAGCTGCTATGTTGGTGGCAGAAGCAGCTGGAGCCCTTCTGAGGTCAGATGGTGGAATTTTAGCTAGAGGCATTTTTTGTCTCAACAGAGATGCCGCCGGTTTGTTCGGCTGAAAGATCTAAAGTAGGGGCCGCTGCAGCAGAAATCCACTTGCTTGGGCCAACCACTGCCCACCCACCCTGGAATTACTCCAACAGACTCACTAGACCCCCCACCTCTTGTTTAATCTTTAATGCACCTCCAGTTGCCCTAGGCTGGACACCACAGTCAGGCAGGCAAGATAGGAGTGATGATTAGCTCCCTGACCCCGTGTGCTATGCTGGGCACTGGGAAATGTGTGTCTAATGGCTGACCTTCCATCGATCCCAGAGTGTCCTCCGGGCAGACGGAATCATTAGTAGCAGCTTAGGATGGAGGGGCATGCAATACCTCTCATTCTCCTGGGTGAAGGCACATGAAAAAGCTACAAGCACAGCAGACCTGCCCTACCTGTTCTTGCTCTCCCAGCTCTCGGTGTGGCTGTTCTGAGGTCTCCAAAGGAATAAGGACTGGGGGAGGCTTGAGCAGGGGTGCCCTGTACAGACCCCCTTCAGTGCTTGCCTAGATGCTTTTCTTCCTGCGATACCCACCCCGTGCCACAGGGAACCAGCTCCTGCACTAACAGGACAACTGTCCTATCTACAACCTGTCCAACACCACTGGTGTATGCCCAGGCACTGACAGAAAAGCACAGATGTTCCAGGTGCAAATCTAGAGACAACTACGTTTCAGTGCTTACCCAACCCCTGATATCTCTGCTCAGTTTTGAGGAAAGACTGTGCTAGAATGGAAACACACACAGGGTGCAAAAAAGGATCAGGAGGGTCACTAGACCCCACCAAGAGGAACTTCTCCAAACCTGGAGCAATCCAGGATCTGAAGTCAAGCATCCTCACATATGACAAAAAGTGGAGTTGCCAAGAACAGTGAGGGAACTCAGACCAGAAAAGACAACAGAAAATAGCAAAAGAAATTTATTTTATGGCCAACACATGAAATAAGGGAACTTCTTCCTGCCCAATGAATAAAAAGAGCATTTGGGATGACAAAAGAAGGGGTTGAGAAACTAACTGTGGAAGAAGAAAGCAGAAAGAAAATCTAGAGTTGAGGGAGCTCAGAAGATAGATGGATAGCTCCATTGCTATGATGTCCCATGGGATAGACACCAATGGTGGAAAGGCTTCCCAGACACTAGAATAAAGATTAATTCCCCTAAGAGAAAGAACCTCTATAAGAAAAAGCAACTGATTAAGCAATACTGAAAATGTGCCTTGTTTTGGTCCTATCCAGGGTCCATCTCTATGTATGAATGAAGCCTCAGTGGTGATAACAGAATAGACTGACATGGCAGGAAGAAATTACCCAGTTGAAAATATCTTTCAAGACAGCAGTGCAAGAGCCTGGAATAACAAGAATTTTGTAACACTTGAATCAATTAACTGGCTGCTGAAACAGAAACAAATTCTGATTGGATTCCAGAAGAAAATTTTTCACCATGAGAACAGTTAGAGATTGGAATAATGTCCCAAGGGAAGAGGTGGATTCCACTCCACTGGACAGTTTTAAGATCCAGCTTGACAGGGTGCTGTGCCTTCTCAATTAAATTATAAATTTAAACTTTATGTCTGGAATGATACAGATTAAATGGATCAACCACTCATAGGGTAAGGAACTGGATGGTCACACTCAAAGTGTTGTGAACAGCAGCTCCATGTCCAGATGGAGACCAGTGACGAGTGGTGTTCCCAAGGGTCCGTCCTGGGAATGGTGCTATTTAACATCTTTGTCGGTGACATGACCAGTAGGATCAATGCACTCTCAGGAAGTGTGTGGATGACACCAAACTATGTGGTGAGGTCGACATGCTGGAGGGGAGGGATGCCATCCAGAGGGACCCAGACAGACTGGAGAGGTGGGCTTGTGCAAACTGAATGAAGTTCAACAAGGTCAAGTGCAAGGTTCTGCAGCTGGGTCAGGCCAATCCCAAGCACAAATACTGGTTGGGTGGAGAATGGATCAAAAGCAGTCTGGAGGAGAAGGACTTGGGGGTGATGGTGGATGAGAAGCTCAACATGAGCCGGTACCATGCGCTGGAGCTCAGAAACCACCCGTGTCCTGGGCTGTGTCACCAGCAGCGTGACCAGCAGGGCCAGGGAGGTGATTGTCCCCCTTTACTCAGCTCTTGTGAGACCCCATCTGGAGAACTGTGTCCAGTTTTGGAGCCCCCAACACAAGAAAGAGATGGAGCTGTTTGAGCTATTCCAGAGGAGGCCACAGAGATGATGGGAGGGCTGGAGCAGTTGGGGGTGTTCAGCCTGGAGAAGAGAAGGCTCCGGGGAGACCTTAGTGCACCTTCCAGTGCCTGAAGGGTCTCCAAGAAAGCTGGAGAGGGACTTTTGACATGGGCTTGTAGCGAGAGGACAAGGGGTGATGGATTAAAGTTGGAAGAGGGGGGATTTGGTGAGACATTAGGAAGAAATTCTTTAGTGTGAGGGTGGTGAGATTGGCCCAGATTGCCCAGAGAAGTTGTGGGAGCCCCATGCCTGGAAGTGTTCAAGGGCAGGTTGGATGGGGCTTGGATCAACCTGGTCTAGTGGAAGGTGTCTCTGCACATGGCAGGGGGTTGGAACTAGATGATCTTTCATGTCCCTTCCAACCCAAACCAGTCTGGGATTCTACGATGACTTACCTTTCTTCCCATAAGTGGGAAGAATTGTGTTTACGGTCATCTTCACTTCTATTTGGGTATACACTGCTTTGGTAGGAGCATCTTCCATCCATCCCAGCATTGCAAAGGACAGTGCTGGATGCTTCTATGCAGGTTTTTGTCAACCTCACATCTATATTTCAGGTTTTATTCCTAGCAGATGTAACACTTTTCTATGTTTTTTGGATCTTCTCTGAAGAATTAGAAAATCATCAAATATTTCCAGAGGGGAACTGGAAGCTGGTCCTTGCTCGGGGCAGCAGGTGAACCTCCTACCAGCCTCCCCCACCTTCACAGGTGCCCCTACAGAACAGGTATGTGGCCTTGGCACTAGAAAACCAGCTAACTGAGGTTACTGACAAAGGTTCATCCAGGGAGTTGCCGAGGCAGTCAGCCCCATGCATTAGGACTGCCTCTGTTAAGAACAAAAGGAAGGTCATTGTTGTGGGAGATTCTCTTTTGAAGGGAACTGAGGGCCCCATATGCCGGCCAGACCCTTCCCACAGGGTCTGCTGCCTCCCTGGGGCCTGGATTAGCGATGTCACCGAGAAACTCCCAGGCCTGGTGCAGCCCTCTGATTACTACCCACTAATGGTCATGCAGGTGGGCACTGATGAGGTTGCCAAGGCAAGTCCTAGGGTGATGAAAAGGGATTTCAGAGAACTGGGCCGAATGCTGGTGGGATCAGGAGCACAAGTGGTCTTTTCCTCAGTTCCTTCGGTGGCAGGGAAAGCTGAAAGAATCAGGAAAACACAGCTGATTAACAAATGGCTTAGAGGCTGGTGCCATTGGATGAACTTCAGGTTTTTCAATCATGGAGATGTTTACACGGCACCAGGTCTGCTAGCAAAAAATGGTGTTGCACAACCAACAAGGGGGAGAAGGACTCTTGGCCAGGAGTTAGTGGGGCTTATTGAGAGGGCTTTAAAGTAGGTTTGAAGGGGGTAGGGGATAAAACCAGGCCCACTGGAAATGAGCCTGGAGACAACAAGAGGACAAGAGTTACCAGGGCTCATCCAGAGAGCTTTAAACCAGACACCAAGGGGGATGGGGATACAGCTGGGCTTGCTAGAGAGGTGCCTGGAGGTTGTGGCTCAGCACCTGTGGGCAGCATGCTAGTATTCTTCCCTCTCTGAAATGCTGATACACTAATGCAGGCAGCACAGGGAGTAAACAAGGAGAACTAGAGCTTTGTGAGCAGTCACACAGCCATGATCTCATTGGAATCACTGAGACATGGTGGGATAGCTCACATGACTGGAACATTGTCATGGATGGTTACATCTTTTTTAGGAAAGATAGGCCAGCAATGGGAGGTGGTGGAATTGCTCTTTATGTGAGAGAGCAACTGGAGTGTATTGAGCTGTCCGTGGGGGCAGATGAAGAGCAGGTTGAGAGCCTGTGGGTAAAGGTTAAGTGGCAGGCTAATATGAGGGACACAGTTCTGGGTGTTTATTACAGGCCACAGGATGGGGATGTTGATGGGGCCTTCTGCAGACAGCTGAGAGTCACATCACAATCACAGGCCTTGGTCCTCATGGGGGACTTCCATCACCCCGATATCTGCTGGGAAGACCACACAGCCAGGAAGGTACAGTCCAGGAGGTTGCTCCAGTGCATTGATGATCAGTTTTTGACTCAGGTGGTGAACGAATCAACAAGGAGAGGTGTACTACTAGACCTAGAATTGAGAAACAAAGAGGGACAGGTAGAAAGAAGACTGTCATGGTTTGGGCCTAACGTGAACACAAAGAAACAGCTACATGGCCACTCACTCAACTCCCCCCCTCACACACACTTTGGGATGAGGAGGACAAACCCAACTAGAAGCTCATGGTTTGAGACACAGGACAAGGAGGGTTCTTCACTGATTAAGGTCACGGGCAAAACAGACTCAACGTGGGGAAAAACAATAATTGAATTTCACACTAATCAAGATGGAAGAAAAGAAGGTTATGAGGAGTAGCCAGCATGGATTCACCTAGGGGAAATTATGTCTGACTAATCTGATAGTCTTCTATGATGGTGTGACAGAATGGACAGATGCAGGGAGAGCAGTGGATGTGTCTTCCTCGACTTTAGCAAGGCTTTTGACACTGTCTCCCATAACATCCTTGTGGATAAGCTCAGGAAGTGTGAGTTAGAACAGCAGACAGTGAGATGGATGGAGAACTGGCGAAACAATAGAGCCCAGACGGTTGTGATCAACAGTGCAGAGTCCAGTTGGAGACCTGTGACTAGTGGTGTTCCCCAGGGGTCAGTACTGGGCCCAGTCTTATTCAACATCTTCATCAACGACCTGGATGAGGGGACAGAGTGTGTCCTCAGCAAGTTCGCAGAGGATAAGAAGCTGGAAGGATTGGCTGATTCACCTGAAGGCTGTGTGGCCATTCAGCAAGATCTGGACAGGCTGGAGAGCTGGGCAAAGAGGAACCTAATGAGGTTCAACAAGAATAAGTGTAGAGTCCTGCACCTGGGAAGAAAAAACACCATGCACCAGTATAGATTAGGGGTTGACCTGCAAGAAAGCAGCTCCATGGAGAAGGACTTTGCTGTCCTGGTGGACAAGTTATCCATGGGACAGCAATGTGCCCTTGTGGCCAAGAGAGCCAATGGTATCATGGAATGCATTAAGAACAGTGTGGCCAGCAGACCAAGGGAGGTTCTCCTCCCTCTCTACTCTGCCCTAGTAAGACCACATCTGGAGTGTTGTGTCCAGTTCTAGGCTCCCCAGTTCAAGAGGGACAGGGATATGCTGGAAAAGGTCCAACAGAGGCTACAAAAATGACTAAGGGACTGGAACATCTGTCATACAAGGAAAGGCTGAGAGACCTGGGGCTGTTTACTCTTGAGAAAAGAAGACTAGGAGGGGACCTTATTAATGTCTACAAATATCTGCAGGGGGGTGTCAAGAATGAGCCAGTCTCTTTCCAGTGGTGCCCTGTGATAGGACAAGGGGAAATGGCACCAAGTTACAACAAAGGAAGTTCCACCTCAGCATGAGGAAAAACTTCTTTCCTGTGAGGTTGACAGAGCCCTGGGACAGGCTGCCCAGAGAGGTTGTGGAGTCTCCTTTTCTGGAGACTTTCAAGACCCATCTGGTCACATTCTGGTGTGAGGTGCCCTGGATGTTCCTGCTGCAACAGGGGGTTTGGACTCGATGATCTTCAGAGGTCCTTTCCAACCCCTATGATCTATGATTTACCAGTTAGAAATTAATCTCCATTGTGTAGAGAATGCAATAGCATGAATACAGAGATATGGGTTTAAATCAGGGGTGGTTTTCCTCTGTGAGACATGGGAGTCCAGTCTAACCCAAGATCAAAATCTTAGACTGATAAATGGAAAAGCTGCTGATTCAGTTAGGAAGATGAACTGAAATGGAGCTAAAACCAACACCTGTCAGTTACAAGGAAAAGCAGATGTAGTGAAAGGCAGCACTTCATATGAAAATGTGTCTGCAAGACTGAGAAATAATCAAAAAACATAAAGAGAGGGGAAATGATGTTTTGAAAACGTAGATGCCTCACCCATGTTGTCTCCTTCAAGAAAGCCAGAAAATAGAAATCTCATGAGATCTAGGTGGAGTGGCTGCTTCTTAAGATGTATGATTTATAAGGGACTGGTTCTGCCTACAAATTGAGGCAAGTTTGGGCTCTTCTGTCTTTTAGAAAGGAGTTTGCTGAGCTGCAGGAGTTGCAGTGGCAGCTGATATTGTGAAGTCAGGGCAGAAGAAAAGGCGTTCCTCCAGCAGAAGTTGATCAGGAACTCTATAACATGGGAAGGACCATGTCCAGTCAGTCATTCACAGGAAATTTCATCCTGTCACAAGGGTGGTTTCTGTGTGACCTGCCCTAGGTGGTCCTGCTCTGGTGGGGGGTTGGACTCCATGATCTCCAGAGGTCCCTTCATCTTCCTCTTCTTCCAGCTTTCCATAAAAGCTAGAGATTCAGTTCTCCTTTGAGTGTTGTCAGTTTTTTTCCTCTAACAGGACAAACAGCGAAGCAGTGAAAGAAATTGTCTAGATAACTGTAGAAACCCTTTCACTGTTATCTCTGTTCAAGCCACAGGCTTGTCTTATCTTTCCCACAATGCCACCATGCGCAGCTCCTATGAGCTCTCCATTCTCCCCATCCTGTTCATTCCCTCCCTTTATTTTTGCCTTTCAGTCAGTCCCAAGGAATCCAATAAAGACTTCTGCAGGAATTTGTAGCAACACATTCCTTTTCCATCATCATCTGCACTTTGGGCAAAGCTCTTCTCTTTATGTATCTCTGACAGAGATATATATTCTCTTATATATCTTCTGACAGAATATGAAACCACAAGTATTTTAAGCTGAGACAAAGAAAGCAGAGGGCTGTAATCCAAACTGACAGCAACATTATTAATTGGAGAAGAGGGGGCTGAGCAGAGCAGAGTGCTCAGAGATCTAAGGAATGGTATCGTGTTGGGAGGGGGCTCCCAGGTAGTTCTGGCCACTGTGGATGGGCTGCAGAGCCTCTCGCCTGGAGGACACCACATCAGTCCCCAAAGGCAATGGCAGGCACAGAGACATAAGACCACCCGGTGCTGAAGCACACACGTTCCTTGAAGTGCACCCAGCCCTGGTGTCTGCTTTTCTTCAGAGACTGCTCTGGATGCTGAGGCTTTGATCAGGCCACTGGGGAAAAAGGAGGCATGCACTTTTTTTCAAAATGCCTTAATAGGTTTTTTTACCAGTACAGGACCCTGTTCCTAACAGTGCTCTCTTGGGTGTAGTTTTAGGATTTGTGTGTCTTGCTGTTGGCAGTAGCAGGTTGTGCCATCACTATCGACCGGGTCCTGATCCAGCTAGAAGGGGAGCTGAGACATGCTGAGTTAGACACCTGCATGGTGCACTGTGCAGTTAGAGGTGATAAACACTGCAACACCACAGCTGGAGAGGGACTCCCATCTACACACTACACACCCACGTGCTTTGATAAAACCCACTCCCAAATGCTTTTTACAGTTGATGGAGAAATTAGGGAGTTGAGCTCCAGAAGTGCATTCCTCTCTGCTGGGGACCCAAACAAGCAGGTCACATTCAAGGGTCTGCACAGTGCTTGCATGAAGTGGAAGACTCCCAGCCATGCTATTTAAATAAACTTGGTTACCATGTAATCCAGAATATTCTTTAAATGTGGCTTCTGTTTTTAACTACACAAGATTATTTAGGTCTTCTGCTTCTTTTACTGATAATAATTTACACTAATCCAATCACCAGCATGTTTTGAACATGGCTTTGCCAGGAATAAATCCCTTTATTAACATCCCTATTAGAGAATAATTGCCTTGCAATTGCTTTATCAGTCTCATTTATATTGATTCAGAATGGGCAATAATTATTTTGGATTTTTAAAACAGAATGTATTCTGTCACTACATAAAATGAATTGCTCTAGATACAAAAGGTACCCCTCATACCTAGAAAAGTGAAACTTATCCTACTTAAGTTATCAAAGAGAGAGATAAATGACAGACCTGGAAGGGGGACACTTCCAAGAACAGATATGTTTGTTCTAATAGGTAATGGATGATGTGAGTTAGCAGTAAAGTTAGACAGATTTATATCTCATGTCAGCTTTTCCATCATTTTCTGGGCATCAGTGAAACTCATCCACAATTCAACAGGAACTTTTCCCCTCCTCCCCACAATTTCTCCAGTGACCCAAGATTTGTTAAACATCTTTGCTAATGAATCCAAAGCTTCCTAGCCACTTCCCTTTAACTGCACAGCTGCAATTTATTTGACCCAGTCACTACAAAAGGATATAACACCTTGTGTAGAAACCAAAGAGACGGGAAGGAGCGAATTTTTGTGGTTGAATGTAACTGCATCATCACATCACTGGTCTGCAACTCTGGCTTCTAAGAGGGCTGTAAAAATGATGAATGTTCATGTTTTAGTAGAGACTTGAAATATAAGACAGTATTTCAGTCTAGGAGAAGTGAGTCTATTCACTTACTTCTCTTCATATCAAAGAAGCAGAAATTGAAGTACAGGAGAATTAAGGAATAGCCTCCGGTCACTCCAATGCTCTTTGGTTTAATGTGTGAGAACCTGTATCTTTCTTTTCTTACATGTGTTTGTTTTTTAAATGACAAAATTCACCCCTTGGGATCTGCAATGCAGCCAGTGGAGTAACCTGAACAGCCACGAGTTTCTAAGTAGCTGTGCAACAGCCTTTTTCTTCTCAGGGGCTGTCTTGCAGAACCATAAGCAGATGACATACGCAGATGACATGGTGGACCCTGCAGCCAAGACAAACCAGCCAGAGTTAAACTTTCAAGGGAGATGAGGTTGGAAGATTTCCCCTCATTCATAGGCTGGGGAATTGGCTCTCAGCACAGTGACAGTTGATGGGTGGTGCTCTAACGGTGGTCTTCCTTCCCAGTCTAAATCTCTTCAGTCACTCTGGATGCTGAACTTTTTGGAGGTTCACATTAACTCTTACTGAAATGATGGAAAACACTCGATGGCAATGGAAGAAAGCCCAGGAACAAACATTCCCAGACTGTCCCTTTCTCATCCCAAGCCCCAGGATGCTCTTAGCTCAAAATGAATTCTATCTCCACACTGAGGTAGCCTGGGACAACATAACTCCTTCATCTGGAGATCTGACTCATACTCCAAAACTTCCTCAGGAATGCATGTGCTCTTACTTATTAACGTTAGTGACAATTAACATTTGTGTTATGTTAACAACAATAAATATTTCTGTTCTGTTCACATTTGGAGGCCTAGTATCAGCCTGGGCATCTTTGATGGATAATGGTGGACTCGTGTGTCAGAGAAGAAGGTGGCCACACTGCTCTGTCCCCCTGAAAACCTTAGCTTGGGTGCTGGGGGCCGAGGACTGGGGAGGCCATTGGGTTATGGCTGTAAAAACAATCGAACTCAACACGCCGCTGTCTGTCTGCAGAGATCTCTTTTGACCGTGGGCTATGAGCCCCAGACTAAACCTCCTGTTCAAACCTGACCCAGTGCTTTCCACAGCCCCAGCAGGAGGAAACGTGAGACGGAGCACTGGCAGCTCTGGTTCCTGATGTGTGTCACCCTCCCCCTGCAGCAATTCCCCCATCCTCTCTGGAGCCAGGGTGGGAGAAGAGCCCTCCGTCCTCCACAACACCTGTGCTGGCTGGGGCTCTCAGAGCCTCTGGGCACACAGGGCAAGCTGAGGAGCAGCTCAGCACAGAGGGGGGGAAACGTTTAAGGAGATTTTTTTATTTTTTTTTATAAAAGTCTTCTGGTTTCGAGTGACCTCAGGGTGTTTGTGGATAGCAGGGAGGGGTCTCCTAAATCAGTAGCACAACAGGCACAACCTGGATCAGCGCAAGCTGCTGATCTTTATTTCTCTGTCTCCTGTGCTGCTGGGCTTGTCCAGGCAAACATCTGCTGGCAGATGTGGTTGGGAAAGGGTTTCCCACCTCACCTGCACATGTCTCCTGGCTTCTACTCTCCCTGTGGGTCACTTTTGCCCGTAACTGGGTAATAGTACAGTTTCCTGTCATATTCTTGCAGCTCTTTTTCCTCTCCTCTGTTTCTTTCCCTTCATCACTAGACTTGCTGAATTTAGGGAGGGATAAAAGGATTAAACACGGGAGGGACTTGCCCCAAAACTGAAAAATAGAGGGAGAAAAATCAAGGCAAGCTCTGATTTTGGACTGTAACTGAGACACATGAAAAGGACAAGTATCCTTTAACATCTTCCAGCTCTCAGAGACCAAGTGACTTTCTGATGAAACTGGAGTGACTAAATGAGCACTCCAACTCACACCCTGCTGACAGCTCTTCTCTGGACAAGTCCAAAAGCTGGGGGGGAGTGCCCTGGAAGATGAACATAAACCACAGCTGTAGCCACAGAGGGAGCTGGGAGACCAACAACCATTCTCCCTTTCCATGTATAATACATCTTCTACCTGCATGGTCGAGCAGCCTGCTCACAAAGTGTGGCTGGGTTTGGCCCTGCATACCCTGCTAACACCAGCCATGCCCCCATGCTCCCAAGGTATTTTTGCACTGGAGCTTGCCTGGGGCAGTGCAATGCCATGAATAACTTCCCTGCTAAAAGCAAGAGGGGATTGAGAAGTGGAAGAGGCCGATGGGCTTTGGCAAGAGCAGCACAGAGGGAAGGATAAAGAATCTGGGTTGAATCAGGGATGGGAGGGGGAAGATGAATAAAAAGCAAAGTGAGGTGAGGAACATTGGAGGAAAGCCAGCAAGTCAGGTCAGGGAGCAGTCAAGAAGAAGGTGGTATTGAGGTAACAACAGGGCATGGATTTGTGTCTCTACAACAGGATCAGGCAAGCTTGGATTCACAGCAGAGCCCTTCAAGGGCCAACAGGTGACTCAGAAGTATCATTTAGTAGGTAAGAGTTAAATCCTCAAAGACCTCCTTTTGGGGACATTTCAGCAACACCCTGTGTTGTCTTGGTCAGCTCCTTCACTCTGTCCATACAGAGAGTTGTGTCATCAGACCTACCAAGGTCAGATGGGAGACCTGCAGAATTCCCAAGAAGAAGCATCCAGAGCAGCGTGGGTCTCTGGGGATCAGTGGGAGTGATTTGGGGTGGGGGAGATGCAGCAAAACTGTTCAGCAGAGCTTTGCAGAGACATCTAAAATTTCTCTACATAAGCAGGGGTCTGTTGAGGTGCAAAGCACCTGAAATGTGAGCACACACATGGATCTGCAAATGGCACAGCACCTGGCACTAAGGCAAATGTCTTCTAGGGCAACACATGCTGGGCCTAGGATCTAACATGGAATATCAATTCCCAGCTCCCTGCAGTGATCTATGAAAGCAGCTGGCAGCAGATAGAGCAAAGGTGATAAATTCTAAGTGCCCTGTTGTACACTGAGTTAAAAGCATCCCCATGGGTAGTATATCTTGGTTCTGCAAGGTCTCTAAAACAGGGCTAGCAGCTGAGCTGGTTTGATATCCCATTTGGAAGGGACCTTTCCCATGGAGCCTTGGGACTTATTTCTGCAAGAGATATCAACAATATCACCATTATCTGATGAATCTGAGGCATCAGTGTTTGCAGACCTGATATTGTACTAATGGAGGAAAAAAGGAGAAGAATCTCCACAACGCTGTGGAAAACATTTTAACGTGGGGTCAAAAACCAGCAGAGACATGAAAGTTCAGGGAGAAAATAGGCAACTTGGTGGGAAATTAGGAGTACCAGTAAGTGTGAAAAACTGGTGACATGCCTCTGTGAGGGATACAAAGGTTTCAGAAATGTGTATTTTGATAGGTAGTTTTGATCTGGTACAGCTGCCAAAATATCTTATCTATGGGTATTAGTGTTTCAAATGTGCTGTGTAACATGGGGGGCTCTCAGGAATGGGCCAGCTGGGACCTGACAGATGATGCCATCCAGCACTGTCAGTGCAGGTTTCTAATCAAAGCCTTGGGACAACGTGGCTGCTGGAGGTGTGAGTCATGCTGGGTCCAGAAAAGCCTGCAGGAGGTATCACGCCTTTTACATTTCAAAAATTAGTCCTGGCAGAAACTTTTCACAAACCTTCCAGAAGAAAGGCACTAGCGAAGATATCACAGGTTACAGAGGCCATTGTCCCAGGCACGGTTATGGGATTTAAAACTAGCATAAACTAGGAAATACAAGCAGGTTCCTTTGCCCTACATTTTGAATACAGAGGATGTGTTCTGGGAGGTGCCTGTTTCTTTCCCTTGACAGATTCGTATTTGCAGCTTAACCTTTCAGAATTCTAAGGCTAGGTCAAGAATCCCAAAAGCATTCAGCTTGAGACAACTAGAACCTGAAGCACATACAAACACATGCTCAAGAAGATGTCTTGAGTCCTGGCTTAGCCCTTACAGAGACCAGAGCAGAAAAAGAGGTTTATCAGAAGCAGTGGAGGTCAGTGAAGGCTCTGTAGGTGGATGGGTACAGGCTGATCTCCAGCCAAGGGGGTTGTTCCATTAACCCCACATGTCAGATTAGATACTGGAACTGAAGAAATGGAGCACCAAGAGGTGCTTCAGCATCCCCACCTGGAGTACTGTGTCCAGTTCTGCAGCCCCCCAACATAAAAGGGACATGGAACTCCTGTAGAGAGTCCAGAGGAGGCCACAGAGATGATCCAAGGGCTGGAGCAGCTCTGCTCTGGAGACAGGCTGGGAGAGTTGGGGGTGTTCAGCCTGGAGAAGAGAAGGCTTCAGGGAGACCTTAGAGCACCTTCCAGTGCCTGAAGGGGCTCCAGGAAAGCTGGGGAGGGACTTTGGACAAGGGCAGGGAGGGATGGGATGAGGGGGAATGGATTAAAACTGGAAGAGGGGAGATTGAGATGTGATCTTAGGAAGAAATTCTTTGGGGTGAGGGTGGTGAGACACTGGGCCAGGTTGCCCAAAGAAGATCTGGATGCCTCATCCCTTGGAATGTCCAAGGCCAGATTGGATGGGGCTTGGAGCAACCTGGTCTGGTGGGAGGTGTCCCTGCCCATGCAGGGGGTTGGGACTAGATAATCTTTAAAATCCCTTCCAACCCAAACCATTCCATGATCTAGGGTGATAATCTGAACACTGCCGAAGCCATGGTAAGGACCCAGGGCTCATGCTTTGCAGTTGTCCCCATAGGGTGGGTCTGATTTGCATGATATTTTAGATGTAATTGTGGATGAGAGGAAAAAGATGCTTAGTTGGGAGTTGCCAGACCTACCCAGACATGGCAATACCCTTGGCACGAAAGAAGAATCTCATTTGTGCTATTTATTCCATGCTTGCATTAAGCTGCTTGTTCACCCACGATGCCACTTAGAGAGGCAACCTGGCCTAGAGGACACTTTTCTGTCAAGAAAAGGTATTTCCAGCATTTCCTGTATCTAGGATGTGACTTGCAAACTACCCTGTGCTTTTGTGCCTGGGGCTCCCACTGCTCCCAGTGAGAGCTGTGACTTCAAAGACTTGCTGGAGTTCTCCACTGCCTGGGAGAGTGATGGCAGGGCTGGCTGGAGCCACATCTGCCCCAAACCCAGCACATCTCCAAGAATCCAGGAGGTCTGCCCGGCCCCCATGGTTCAGCTTTTCTCCATCCAGCAAGACAGGGGATTTTCAGCATGGCCGCACAAACGAGCAGGCATCCTACTTGCCTCATTTGTCAGAAGCTCTTTCCCATGACTTTTTAATCCCACTGCGACAGGAACAAGCATCACGAGGAGGTTTTGTTGCCTGCACTGGTGCACGCACAACCCCTCCGCCCTGTGTACATTCAGTCAGACTGGGAAAACAAATACCTCACATCAGGATTGAGTAGATGATCTCAGGAAAACTACCTGCCTGCTGAGGGCTTGGCTGGCCCCTTGTGTGCCCAGGCTCTGTGCTGCCTGACCCTGCCAAGGGAAGATGGCAGTACCACCATCTCATCATGTTCTGCCACCGAGTCCTCCATCAATGCTCCTTTTCTTCTAGGAGTGTTTCCTCTCACAGCAAGAAGGGTCTGGAGCACAGGTCTTATGAGGAGTGTCTGAGGGTTTTCAACCTGGAGAAAAGAAGGCTGAAGGGAGACCTTCTCACTCTCTACAACTGCCTGAGAGGAGGTTGGAGCCAGGGGGAGTCGGTGTCTTCTCCCAGGCAACAAGCAGTAAGACAAGAGGAAACGACCTCAAGTTGCCCAGGGGAGGTTTAGATTGGACCCTGGGAACAATTTCTTCATGGAAAGGGTTGTCAGACTCTGGCACAGGCTGCCCAGGGCAGTGGTGGAGTCCCCATCCCAGGAGGGAATTAGAAGCCATGTAGATGTGGCGCCAAGGGACATGGTTTAGTGGTGGCCTTGGCAGTGCTGGGTTAACGGTTGGACTTGATGATCTTAAAGGTCTTTTCCAACCAAAATTGTTGTATTGTTTGAGGTTTCCATTTAGTCCCTGGCCCTGGACCCAACAGCCCTGCTGCCTTTTGGTGCCACAAATCAGCCAACAGGCAAAAGTTGCCTGTAAGGATATGCTTAAGGCAAAATAGTGGGACAGATTCAGCCTGCAAATTACTCAAAACAGCACAGAGGCAAAGCCTGCCCCTCCTCAGCACCTCTCCTGATCTGTCTAAGGTCTGATTTCTTTTTCTCCATGCTGTGCTGCTGAGCTTCCAGAAGAGCATGGTCACCACTGCTGCTCGGTAAGACAGAATAGCCAGCCTGGGCAGGAACTCTTAACACAGCCTGGCACAGTCCACCCAAAAAATCCCCAGAGCCAACCCTCTTCATCCACCAAGGAGGTTAAGTAGGTACCAGTGCCTCACTGGGGCAGAGGAAGCATTAGCTGGGGACAACTGGGGATGCAAAACAAGACCGAAAAGAATGCCTAAGCCCCGTATCCCTCCAGGAGGCCACACGATGCTCATTGATGATGATGCTAAAGAGGCTCGTACATGGGAGAAAGGCCTGCTCTCCATTGCCTCATCCAATCCCCAAGAGAATGCCACTGACCTCATGAAGCCTGTCCACAGGGACTTGTTGCTTTACCTTTCTAGGAAGCAGGTTTTACATGAACCACACTACTCCAGTTGACAAGCTAGGCAGACCTTAGGAGACAACAGGGAGTTCCAGAAGAGTTGTTTGGGGCAGAGGGCTGGGAGAGGCCCCATGAGGGTCTTGGATTATTTATCCTCCCCAGTGCACTGGCATGCTTTACCCAGGAGAACCCAACTACTCTGAATGATTTTTCTGACACACTTTTAGCTCAGGAAGTGCCGAGGAGCAGGACAGCTCTGTGAGGACCTTTAGGGCTGGGCAACACCATGCTGCCTTCCAACAGGCCAGAACTGAAACTCAGAAATGATGTGTAAGAGCAGAGGAGTGAGCTGGGGGTGGGGGGGGAAGTTGGATGGGGCAACAAGATCCTGACCAGAAAGCAACCCACAGTGTGAAGTGGCTCTGCTGTGGCCCATAGTTGGCACCTCTGGGCCATGCTGGGCCTGGGCAGTTGAATATGTTGGCTATGGACTGTGCTGAGCCTTGGACACAGCAGTTGACCACAATTCCTGGAGGGCTTAGATCTGCATGGGCACCAGACACACACTGTGGCCATGGCCCTTCTTCCAGCTTTGTGTAGTCACCATTGAACACCCCAACATGATAAGGTGCCACCATGTTGTGGTGGCCTGGTGCCAGACCAAGGTCTAGGGGACCTCTTTGGGATCACCTGGTAAACCCAACTTCAGCCATGGCTCAGGACAACTGGAGCCAGCACCTCCCATGTGCCCAAGCTGAAGAGCAAGAAAAGCCACTAGTGTGGTGTCATCACCGAAGCACAATGCCAGCTCCATCATCCCTCCCTGCAAAAAGTATGATCTGGTGTTCCTCAACATGTCTGCAGGCTTCCCTCAGACCACCACCCTTGTGTCCCCAGGCAGAGCCGTAGGAGCACAGGGCACCTTCAAGCCATGTCTTTGGGGCTGAGCAACTTTTGCATCAGCCTGGTTACCAAGTTCCACAAATAGTCACATCCAAACTGTAGACACAGAGGCACCAGCAGCAGAACAGAGCACCCAGGTACACCAGCACCCAGGTACACCAGCACCCAGGTACACCAACATCCAGTTTATTTTGCTGGTACAGGGAACAGGCCATTAGCATGTTCTTGATGGGATCTGGCTCACCAATGTCACATCTCCTTAACACAAACACACCAGACCTTAGCCCACCTGGGCAACCCTTACAGTTGGGTGGGCAGAAATGGACATTTCTAGCTATCTTCTGGGGAGGTGTAGGTAAAGGAGAACTAAAGGAATAACATCAGTGTGCCAGTGGAGGAATGGAGTTATTCAAAGCTATTTTGTGTTGACGCTCCTTGAAAAGCAGAAATGTACATTCTTAGAAAACAACGGGTATTTATTGACTGACAAGAACCCCAGCAGTGCAGACATGAGTGCAATACTGGACAGCACAGCCAGCTACACAAATATGCATGTTATAATCAAAGGGATCATATAAAAATTAAGACAAGGTACAAGCAGGACTGTAATGCAACTTAAAACCCATAGCACCATTTTCTTTCTAGATGATACACAGGAAATATAAATAACATCCATACGTCACAGAAGTTGTACATCTTGAGGTAGACAAATGTTTTGTTTCCCTTAAAGCACAGCGTTGTGGGTTTTTTTTTTCAAGTGACACATTCTATTGTTGCAAATTGGCCTTCCAGTCTTACACAAGGTGTCTGAGGGTGCAGAGGTGGCTACTACATGAGTGGGGTTTGTCACTCTGCTTGTTAGTCTTTCTTGGCTTACTTGGCCCTACGTATTGACCTAACAACATGACCCTGCCCCCAGCACTACACTACCCACCCATCACAGCCCCAGTGCTGCATGGATCCCCAGGAAAGCCTCAAGAGACTACTGGTGTCTAATCATTCTATGGGGCAGCCTCCAGACATGTGATTTCTTCCCAAGTAGGTTCAGCTCTTGTGGACAGTAGGGTCCATCCACCCCAGAACTTTATACACTTTATTATTTCCTTCTTGTAAGAAGAATGCTGAATCCACTGTGGCCAAACCCAACACCACAACACACCAGGAGAGGCAACAAGAACTGGACTTGGAAGTATACACAGGGACAAGGAGTAACCTGTGTCTGCAGATCAGCCCTTGTGGGTAGTTAGGATCTCAGCAGCTTGGAGTATTAGAGCTACCACTGTTCTCAGGTTACTTGGATCTTAGGTACAGAAGAAGGATTCATCCTGAGTCAAAAAAAGTAAAGGAAATCATATGCAGCTCAGATTTGTACCATCAACAGTCATGCTGATCTACATTTGCACTGGGAAAAGCTGGGGGGGACTTTTTACAAGGGCATGGAGTGATATGACAAGGGGGGGAATGGCTTTAAACTGGAAGAGGAGATTTAGGTGAGACAGTTGGAGGAAATTCTTCCCTATGAGGGTGGGGAGACACTGGCCCAGGTTGCCCAGAGAAGCTGTGGCTGCCCCATCCCTGGAAGTGTTGAAGGGCAGGTTGGATGGGGCTTGGAGCAACCTGGTGTGGTGGGAGGTGTCCCTGCCCATGCAGGGGGTTGGGTCTAGAGGATGTTTAAGATCCTTTCCAGCCCAAACCAGTCTTGGGACTCTATGATGATTTTTTTTATAGCCAGGGCATAATCTTTCACCCTTGCCACTGGAAGTATTCCCATGTAAAGACAAGTGCATTCCCCTTATATCTCCAACCTGTCATTTCAGTAACTTATTTCACACATAACCAAAGGGGCAGCACATCCACGGGATTTGTAGCACTTTGTAAGATGTGCAGCATAATTAAAAATCTCACCCACAGACTAAGTGGAGGCCCAGGTCTTCACATCCCATATCTCCAGGAGGTGGCAGAAGAGCTTTGCTAAACATGATGCTTGGTCTTGATTCTTGAATAAAATAAAATTCCAGCCTAAGAATACTGAATGCCAAACAGACCCAAGTTTTACCTCCTGCTCGCACAAAGACTCCCATTGCTGTTAGTTGAACTAAATCACATTTCTGAATATCAACCCAATTTTCTTCTCATTTGAGTGAACAAACAGCCCTGGATAGCCATTTCTAAAAGGCTTAGTATTGAAGCATACCAAAAGGAGTGATATCAGCATTGCCTTGAAAACAAAATATACTCAAGTCTTTTCCCCAGACCTCATATGGGACATTTAAAATTACTTCTTTCCCATCAATTTTCATTGTTTGGTTTCCAGACTGAGAGAGGCTGTCTGTTCTGATTGGCAGGGTTGAAAGCTTTTCAGCTGTGACAGGGAGGGGCTGAAACAGCCTTTGAGTTAAGTGTGCAGGGCAAAGCCAGAGGAGATCAGACTTTCTTGCCCAGACTTGGCTAAACAGCTCACAACCAAAAAGTACTTCAGCCAAATGTCAAACCTCCATATTCCACTCACCCCGAGGATACCACAGAATGAACCATCTCTTCCTCAGAGCTTCCCCCTATTCACCATTTCTCAAGCAGCTCTGAGCAATGCAGGGCAAGGAGCTGCAGGTGCAAAAGTTCCCTTTAGTACATGAAAAAACAGTATTTCATTTTCCCCTGAGATACCTTTTTGACCAGTTCTTATTCAACAACTCCTCTGTGGTGCCAGGTCTTCCAGGCACAACCTCACCTTTCAATGTACTTTGTTCAGTTTACTTTATGTTCTTCTTTGACTGAAAGGAAGTTCTTGTGAGATCCCCAAGGGACTGCCCCAACCCAACACTCAAGACAAAGGGCAGCTCCACCCAGCAATACTGGACAAAAACATGGTATGGCACAGAAGCTGCCAGTTTGGACAGACCATGGCTCCAATAGTAACAGATCACTGCTAAAAATTTCCAATCCTAGAGGTAAACCCTGCACATGTCATGGACACCAGTCTTTCCAGTAGCAAAGGACTTGGTGACACCAACTCAGAGGCATGGCTGTTCATACAACATGGGCTACACACACAAAACCCAAGATATTTTTCGAGTGCTGCAAAGCAGTATCTAATTCTGCCTTAAATGTGTCTTCCTTGCCTGAAAGAGTGCCAAAAGACCAATTCAGTCCAAAATGTCCACACTGAAGGGGCTTGATCTTGTACCCTAAATGAAGGTATCCAGTCCCCATGCTGCAAACCTGTCCTTCAGTTCCCAGGACATCAGCTGTACAGGACACAACCAAAGCTGCAAGTTCTACTAGTCTGACCATATTCCTCTCTGCCAAAATAGTCATCCTGCAGTCTTGTTTTTGAGCAAGTTGTGCAGAGCACATCATATGCCTCTGAAATGCATTCACCTGCTGCTGAAAGCATTGAAACATTTGGAGCCAGAGACACGATGTTATTAAAACAACACTTTTTGCTGTGTAGAAGCCAGGCCTGTCTCTGGGATGGGAGAACTACCCCGACAGTTTCAAATGTGCTTGACAGGAAAATGAAAGGTGTTAGTAACGTGTATTTCCATCCACACTCACTGCACAGCAGGACCAGGTCATTGGAAAAGACTAAAATACTTACCTAGATGTCTGGCTTTGTGTGGTTTTCTCCTGTTTTTCTATAGGAATAGTGCAGAAGAGTGAGTTTGAGCAAGGCAAAAAGCTTCACTTTTAAATGAGTGCAACCTACAGGTACCTGGGGAGTATTCCAAGGGCCCTACAGAGACCAGCCAGGTCCAAGGAGGGTCCTGGTTAGCCTGTAGCCCAACAGCCACCTCAGCCAAGCTCCAGCCACTACTGTTACTGGAGTCACCGGGGAGGAGAGAAAACAGATTTTCAGTTTTGTGTGAGATGAATGGTAGGTCCCCTCCAACAGGTCCAAGCTGGGTTTGGAGGGCAGGAGCACATTAGAGCTTCACAGACCTTCTGCCAGTGTGAAGCCTGACAGTTCCTAGTGCAGAAGTCACAGTGCTGCTCAGCAGGGTCACTTGGAGCTCAGTGGACACAAGGCCCTTGAAAGAAGACCTAACACTAAAGTGACATAAACTGCTGTCTTAAAAACAAGAGAGCAGATTCACAACCCCTCACTGGGATCCAGCTGTAAGCACGTGACACTGACCCCGACAACATTACTAGGAAGTCAGAGGTTTTTTTCTTCTTTGAACATCTTCATGACAAAGCTGGAGGCAGAACTTCCTAAGCCATTGAAAACCAGTTCTATCCTGAGTTCTTGCCTGCAGTGACCCTAGGACAGGCCTGTTGCCTTATCTGCACAATATGTGAATCCCAACCTGCAGTGATGTGTCTGCTGGAACCCCCTCGGTTCACTTTGTCAACATCAGCCCAAAGAGGAAATTAAACAAAATGAGACCACCAAGAACACTTTCCACCACCCAGAAGCGCCCTAGCTGCCCTGATATTGTGACATCTAGGTGTGGAGAACAGATGGTGCATGCCCAGAAATTACTGGCCAGTGGGCAACTAAGTGCAGCTTTGAGACAAGCAAGAGGACAGAATGGTATGTCTGTCTTTGCTTCCCAAAGCCATGCTTCCCCCTTCCTCCCACCGAGCCCTGGTCCCTGTTTCAATGAGAATGGTCATGTACTGGTGTGGGACTCCCAGATAACCCTCCTGTCACGTGGTTCTCCAGTCCTACCAAACGCTGGACAAGCCAGGAGGTCAAGGTGGCAGGACCCTTGGGATCAATAGTGCAGAGCAGAGCTAGTTGCTTTGTCACTTCAATTTTAACTCATTGGGACTTATTTTATTGAGTGCTGAACACTGAGACTTGTGAGAAGATTTCGACTCCCAAAAAGATTAAAAGCAACATGTAAATAATGGTCTACTCAATATTAATTTGGGGGGTATTTAGGAGGTAAAAAAAAAAATAAGGCCAATTAACCCAATTTGAAGTATTATGTCTGTCATAAGCACTTTAATTCAGTTCAAGTCAGTTTGACCCAGCAAAAGGATAAAAAGGAATAAGCAAGTTAAAAGACCTGTAGCTTGCCAAAAGGAAGGTGGCCTTTAAATGGCCAGTTAACAGCTGGATCTGCTCTGAGACACTTCTCTCCCATCCTTCAATGAAGTAGAAATAAAAAAAAATTGTTGGTTAAGGAAAAAGAGTGTGAGTATACACTCATCACTGCAAAGTGATTATTCAAAGCATATGTAAATAAGGGCAGAGCTGCCTGAATTCAGCACATCCACACTGAAGAGCTGGAGCACACAGGTCTGATTTCACAGCTCTTTAGGAGAGCTTGATCACAATGAAAGCTAGTCCAGTGCAGCCTCAGTCCATGTAAACAACCCAAACCCTCATCTTCATCCATTACATTGCCAATGAATGTAAGGATTTAATTGTTCTCTTTAGCACCAGCCCATCTCCAGACCAGCATCCTGTGTTCTGGTTCTTGGCCACTGCCAAGAGTGAGCAAATACAGCAGCTTTGTTATCTCGGGGACTCTCCAGAGCTGCCACAGAATGGACCAGAGTGAGCCCTGGAGCAGGCACATGTGCTGCCAGGCTCTGAGCAGAGCTCAGCTCCTGGACAGGCTGTGCCTCAGGCCTTGGCATGTCTGGTGGCCAGCTTAGGGGTGGCCTCACTGCCAGTCCTAAGTCTGCCCTCGAAGACACAACCAGAGAAATAAAACAGGTGTTTTCTCGTGTGCTTAACTAAAAAACCATGACTTGGAATCAGGGGATCACAGCTCTGTAGTGGGCTGTGCTCTTTCCCCCAGACCACCTTCTCTCATGCCAGGTGCCAGCATTGTCGAGATAGATCTAACTTCTCAGTGCAGAGATTGTCACTCATGAATCGTAATTTTTTAAGATGCCCCAGTTCCTGTGGTCCCCAGTTCCTTCCAGAAAGTTTACCTATCATTAGCACAGGGCAGACCTGTGGGAGGTGATGCACCTCAGGCACCAGGGCAAAGAGTGATATACGTAACAGAAAAAGGTGATTGATTGTTTGACTGGGGAGAAGGGGAAAGAGAGATGCATAATTGGCACCATCACCCTGGATCCACCACCATAAAACAACTCCCTGGGAGGCCACGTGTTGCAGAGGGGTAACTTCACAGCCCTCAGCTGAGCTCCTGTGGTACATGCACTGGAACAGAGGCAATTCCAGGTCTCCTGCATGCAGCAAAGTTAAAATGTGGTTAAAATGCACCTGGAGTCTAACATCCAAACTCAGAGATGATGGACACAAGCTCTGTTTGTATGTAAACTGATATTTCTGAGGCACAGTTCTTGCATCAAGATGAGACTACTCAACAGCGTGTCTTTGAGCTCAAGGCAAGATGGATTCAACCAGCTCCCAGAGGACAGCTCTGAAAATCCCTTGCTGCCAGAGTCCTTCATTGGTGTGGGAACACAGCTGTCGCTGCCACAGCAGGACCCAGTCTCTGGTTGGTTGCCTCCCCAGTCCCTTAACTCTCTTCACTCCAGGAACCAGGGCACAAGCCCTCAGTGTTTCAGTGTCACCACCCCAACACATTTACATAAGTGCACATGAGGGATGGAGGAGAGGGATATTCCTGCAAATGAGAGTACAAGTTTGAGCTCAACAGAGATATTTTTGACTGCTTCCATGTTTCTGCTGTCCCCACACTCTCCCTCGCCTTCCTGAGCTGACACCTGACAAAACCTCTGGTGTTCACCCCTTACACAGGGGCTCTCTCCAGATCCCAGGATCTCAACATTGAGCTAATAGGAGCACTGGACATTTTTGGTGCTTGCTTTTTCCCTCAACCCACAGCAGTCATGTCTCCCTCTCCCCACAGTTGTCTTGTACTCTGGGACTTGTCTTGACCCTCTAGCACTGACTTTACTGCTTGCAGCTGTAGACCACCTCTTCCTGCATGCACTGCTGGCACTCAACATAGCAACACCACTGCACCTGACAGTGGCAAGAGAAGGTCACCAGCTGGCTCTGGGTGTTATAGCCTCGTCCACAGCACATGCTGTCACAGTTGCCCTCCCTTGAGCAGGTCCTCCCAGCAGTTCCCAAGGAATATTTGCTGGGACGACAGAAACTGGGGGAGTCTTCCACGTAGACAAGGTCAGTAGAGCGGGGTGAAGTGGGATGCTTGGGGGACTGGCTATGCCTCTGTGGGCCAGCCAGCTCTGAGTGTCCCACAGCATCATTGGAGGTGCTGAAGACCTTGACAGCATCATCATAGCGCAGCTTCAGCAGTCGTCCAATCTCATGGAAAGGTGAAAGCTGCTTCCAGCATGTCCGGACAGCACATGAGCCGGAGACACCATGGCACTTGCATGTGGTTTTGAGACCATTTTTCACAGCCTGATGAGGAAGAGAAATGGTAGTCATTATCTGCTGGGACCGTGAGCCTAATTCTGGGTAGAGGTAACACCTCAGATTACAGACAGCCTGGAAGTACTTCAGGTTTATTGTTATTATTCCCATTTTACAGAGGAAAAATGAGGGGAAAAAAACCCAAGGAATGGCTGCAGAGTTGACTGGTGAGCCAGAGAGTAGAAAGCCTGAAAGAGAATGATTGGCTGAATACTGAATAAATTCTTACTAAGCCTGTTTGGAATAGCAGTGGTAGCCAACCATGAAATTGAGTATCTCCAGCACAGTGGATGTCCTTTGGAATATTCAGATCAATACAGTGGGCTAATCAAACAAGTAACTGGACTCAGTAAATGGAAAGTAATGAAGTAATTCAGTTAAATAGCCTGTAACATACAGGCCAAAATGCTTGATCTTGGGTCTCCTTGATCCAAACCTATGACGTGACTAGTTCCATAGCAAACTACCAGCAGACTCATAATTTTTCTCGAGGGTGTCAACCGTTGATCTGCTCCCCATGTCCCACCAGCTCTGAAGCTCTAGCTGTTCTCTAACCTGTGGCCATGGCCTAACCCATGAACTAATTCAGCCAGTGAGTTTTACAGCTGCTACTGTGCTGCTGCATATTGCAGTGATTCAGCATCTGATACCACTGGAAGACACAGGACACTACTCTGCCAAACATGCAGCTCCTCACACCAAAGGTCAGGAGAATTTCCAGGGAGCTCTCAGTGCTATAAGGTCCACAACACACAGGGGAATTGGTCTGGTTTATGAGTCAGGGCAGTGAATACCCCTCTTCAAAATAGCCTGGGTTGAGGATGGATTAGAAGACTTGCACTGAATCCTAACTTCTTTCTAGGCCTGCTGCTGCATCTCCTCACCTTGATGCCAACATTGGTGTTGTGGATGTCCACCTTAGCCCGCAGGTCCTTGCCGATCCTTTTCTGACCCAAGAATTTTTTTAGGAACTTGGTGCTGTACTTGAGGTTGTCTCCACAAACACCCCATTGCCAGGCCTTGCGGTTCTCCAGGTCTGGGGAGTCATCACAGGTGCAGCGCTCCATGCGCCCGGCACTGCAAGCCCTGGCCAAGGAGTGGGTCAGAGCTGCAGAGGACATGGCATAGAGGAAGGCAGTTTCCTTAAAACCTGCACAGGAGAAGGATTAGGAGAGGGATCAGGTGCCTGGCAAGGTTATGGAACAGATCATCCTGAGTGCCATCAAGCGGCATGTGGAAGACAACCAGGGGATCAGGTCCAGCCAACATGGGTTTAGGAAAGGAAGGTCCTGCCTGACTAATCTCATCTCCTTCTATGACTGGGTGACCCACCTAGTGGATGAGGGGAAGGCTGTGGATGTGGTCTACCTTGACTTCAGCAAGGCCTTTGACACAGTCTCCCACAGCATCCTCCTGGAGAAGCTAGTGATCTATGGCTTGGACAGGTGCACCCTTCACTGGGTCAAAAACTGGTTGGATGACTGGGCCCAGAGAGTGATGGTGAATGGAGCTGCATCCAGCTGGTGTCCAGTGACCAGCAGTGTCCCCCAGGGATCAGTACTGGGCCCAGTCCTATTCAATATCTTTATTGATGACCTGGATGTGGGGATTGAGTCCACCCTCAGTAAATTCGCAGATGACACCAAGCTGGGGGGGAGTGTTGATCTGCCAGAGGGTAGGAAGAGGCTGCAGGAGGACCTGGACAAGCTGGATCGATGGGCCAAGGCCAACGGCATGAAATTCAACAAGACCAAGTGTAGGGTCCTGCACTTTGGCCACAATAACCCCAGGCAGAGCTACAGGCTGGGGGAAGAGTGGCTGGAGAGCAGCCTGGCAGAGAGGGACCTGGGAGTGCTGGTGGACAGCTGGTTGAACATGAGCCAGCAGTGTGCCCAGGTGGCCCGGAAGGCCAATGGCATCCTGGCTTGGATCAGGAATAGTGTGGCCAGCAGGAGCAGGGATGTGATTCTCCCCCTGTGCTCAGCACTGGTGAGGCCTCACCTCGAGTCCTGTGTGCAGCTCTGGGCCCCTCACTGCAAGAAGGACGTTGAGGTGCTGGAGCAGGTCCAGAGGAGAGCAACAAGGCTGGTGAAGGGACTAGAGGGAAAGTCTTATAGGGAGAGGCTGAGGGTGCTGGGGTTGTTTAGCCTGGAGAAGAGGAGACTCAGGGGGGACCTCATCACTCTCTTCAACTACCTGAAGGGAGGTTGCAGTCAGGTGGGGGCTGGGCTCTTCTCCCAGGCAACTAGTGACAGGACAAGAGGGCACAGCCTGAAGCTGCTCCAGGGGAAGTTTAGGTTGGATATTAGGAAGCACTTCCTCATGGAGAGGGTGATTAGACATTGGAATGGACTGCCCAGGGAAGTGGTGGAGGCACCATCCCTGGATGTGTTCAAGGAAAGGCTGGATGTGGCACTGAGTGCCATGGTCCAGACGTTGGTGGTGTTGGTCATAGGCTGGACTTGATGATCTTAAAGGTCTTTTCCAGCCTTGGGGATTCTGTGATGCTGTGATTCTGTGGTAGGAGCAGAAAATGCAAAATAAGGTCTTCATCCACCTCCCTGGCTGTCCATTAACCAAAACCAAGCAAAAGATTTAGAAATACAATGAGACAAAACTCTTCCATTACCTGCTCACCGTTCCTAACAGAGAATCTCAATATCAGGGTTGAACTAACCAGTGTAGTAACACCCCAGTCCCACCTGTGACTGACTCAATATGGAGACACAGGACCACTCATGTGGGTGGCATCAGCCAAACAGTTCTGGGAAAACTGCTAAAAGCAGCAGTCATGAAACTCAGTTTGTCCTCATCCTCAGCAGAGCTGGTCAGTGTGAACAGAGACTGTCACTGGACCACACCCTGGCTGAAAATCAGGACACTCTTAGTAGACACTGAAAAAATTTTTTTAAAATCTGACCCATTGTTTTTAAACGGTTTGAACTGGGACTGGGTTGGCACATGGTGTAGAAATGTTTCATATGGGAAGTTCAGATGCAGTTTGACTGGGAAAGGTTGCAAGTTGAAGGACATCTTGGGTAAGAAGGACAGACTTTGCCACACCTGAGTGGACTTTCTGACTTCCCTGTGAATTGTTTACTCCCATTGACTGTTGTGGTGCTCTCTGGAGTTATTCTCCTTCCCAATCAGGATTCCCAGCTTGGCTATGTTTGCCCTGAGGTGTGTGACTCTGGCACACCAGGACATCTTAACCAGGAAAGGAGGTACAGTGCCTGGAAATAAACTCAGTCTGAAGACACAGGATCTGGCAGGAACAGGTATGTTGGGATGGCACCCATGAGCTCCACAGAAGTTCCAGAAAACACTGCTTGACACAAACATGACCTAAATCTCAAAATGTTTTGTTTTGAAGACTTACCACCTCTCCTGTTTAACCCAGAGGAAAATTGTAACATTTCCTCCAGTTTATTTGCAGAAAATAAAACTATTAATGGGAAATTGCTTAACAAGTCCACAATTTAGGAAGTAGGGCAAGAAAAAGGAAGACAGGTGACTGATCAATAGGTCAGAGTGCAGGAATGAATAAGACTGACCAAAACAGAAAAAAATTGGTTTATGAAAAATAGAGCATCTCTACATTGGATGGAAGGAAACACATTGGGAAAAAAAAAAAATCCAAATTTCCTTCCATATCAGAAGGAAACAAATCCATTTCCCTCCAAAATGGAAGAGAGAACCACAGAGACCTGATGTAGTCTTGCAGTTAGCCCTACTCAATAGGTTGGAAGGGAGCCCAACCTCAAATCTTTCCATCATTCTGTTCCCTCAAAGAATTCCCATCCAACTGTAATAACAGATCAGCCCACTGCCTGCTGAGATCCAGGTAAGATCACCATAAATCTGAGCAGAGAATAGGACAAAGTTCTTCTGCTAGCTATCAGTGAGAAGAATGAAATCTGACTAAACATGAACATGGTGGAGATGTTGCATTAGCAACTTCAAGACAGACTTCATAGGATTGGCTGGGATTCCGAAATTTTAGATGAAAGATCTAGCAACAGTATGGACATGGATGAGAGAGTCAAGAAAATGTGGAGGAGGTCAAGTAGATCAGTCAACAAACTGCTTCCTACCTCACCATTCTATCTGTTGTATCATTGGGATGAGTAATTTGCAACTTGTGGTTCATGATGCTCTATAACATCTCTGAAGGTGCTGGAAGAATAACAAAAAAATGTCACCAAATCCATCAAAAGTTTTGGAAAGGCTGATAGGGGACACACCAGTACAGATGATGAGTAGCAACAGGACACTCACGTATTTTCAAACAGTGGTTAACCAAAAAGGAGCTAAGAGAGGAGAAGATTCACTTAACACCCTAAATCTAAAAAATAATTCCAGAAGCCAGTCTCCAAGGGCTTAACCAATATCCTAGTAGGATATTGTCCCAATAATCTATCTGACACACTGATACCAGAAGAGAGGAAAGCCACAAAAATGATCCAAGGGCTGGAGCAGCTCTCTTATGAAGAAGGGCTGAGGAAGTTGGGGCTGTTCAGCCTGAAGAAGAGAAGGCTCTGAGGGGACCTCATAGCAGCCTGCCAGTGCCTGAAGGGGGCCTACAGAAAGGCTGGGGAGGGAGTTTTTACAAGAGCACATAGTGACAGGACAGGGGGTAATGGTTTGAAACTGCAGGAGGAGGGATTTAGGTTAGAGATCAGAAGGAAATTCTTTAGTGTGAGGGTGGTGAGACACTGGAACAGGTTGCCCAGGGAAGCTGTGGCTGCCCCATCCCTGGAAGTGTTGAAGGGCAGGTTGGATGGGGCTCTGAGCAACCTGGTCTGGTGGGAGGTGTCCCTGCCCATGCAGGGGGGTTGGAAATTGATGATCTTCAAGGTCGCTTCCAACTCTAACCATTCTATGATTCTATGATGTTAGAAACACTTTCCCATGCCATATAAAGCCAGCAGTACCAGTCAGCTCCACATACCCTGCTAAATCTGACTTTGTGGAATACCACACTGCTTCTGCTATTTCTGACCAGTGATGGTTTGGTTTCTTCTGTGGCACTCTACGTAAGCACTTGCCAGATTTCAACCCACTTGAAATCACAGACCATTGCTTGTGGTCAGGCCACTGCAGACAGCAGTAACTGAAGATAATGAACTTACTTTCATATTGTCTCCTTCTTCTCCCCACTCCCACCTCCTTTTATGGCAAAGGTTCAGTGTCACCAGGCTGCCAAAACTTGTCTGAAAAGTCTAAGATGATTCCTTCTACTTTTTCATAAGGGAACTCATTATGGTTTAATTGTCTAATTCACAAATCACATGAGTAAAGGAACAACTGAATGGTCCTTTAGCCCTTCTGGAATAACAATGAGCAACAGAGCAGTTGTTGAAGCTGGATTTTCAGCAGGTCATACACAGATGATCAATCAGCTCCAACCATCATGATTTGAGACTGAAATAGAGGTTATTCCACATGCTCTGGCCATCTATCCTCCCACTCTGCCAATGGAGATTTTGTCCCCACAGCCAGCAGAGCCTGGAGCCCATGCCCAGGCTGACAGGGTCTGGTCCAGGGATGAGTGACTCTCCTGACCCCACTGACTGGATTGCAAGTGACTGTGATGAATTCTTAGCCACTCGATGCAAAGGAGAACATCTAAATGCAGATGTCTTTCCTGGCAGTTCAATTGCAAACGTCCAGCACAGAACTGAATTTCGAGATGCTGAAGCAAGCAAGCTTCCCCTGGTAGGACCTTGAACATGTCCAACTCTTCCCCTGAGCTCTCTAGAATTACTTTTGTAGCTCAGCAGCCTATAAATACAGAAAGATGTCTGCTGCAATGGCAAGGCACTGCTCTGTGGGGTGGTGTGCTCGAGACCACAAGAAAAACTATTATAGGAAGAGTTTGGCCATATGGTGATTCTGCCAAAGGAAAGATGCTCAAGGTCAAAGATTTTTCAATGCTACAATAAAGACAGTGTGAGCCTTTCAGAGACATCTCTGTGGGGAAAACACCAAATGAAAAACAAAGAAACATAAAAGGAGCAGACCAAAAAGCTGTGGAATTGTAGAAAGTTGTAGGATGGAAGGACTTCTCAAGGCCTTTGGTACAACCTCCTGCTCAAAGTAGGGCTAATTCCAATCTCAGATAAAGTTGCTCAGGGCTTTGTCTAACTGAGTTCTTAAAAATTCTTTAAATTATGGGAATTCTGCATCTCTGAGACAGCTCCTGGGCTGTATCATTCCTAGATTCCTCATGATATCAATAAAACCACTGCTCGAAGGCCAAAGAATCTGACCAAATTGAAGCAAAGACTTGGACTGATGGAGGGAAGGATTGCAGAGTGCTCATTTCTCAAGGATTTTTTTGAGTGGCTGGATCTGAGCTGTCTTTGCTGTAAGTATTTATTTTCTCCAAATCATCACGTTGTTTGAAATGAAATACCACTTACCTGACCTCCAGCAGCATTTGGCTGCCTCTGTGGCACATCCTGGGCACCAAAACATCATCATTGCTCTACAAACTTTTTATAAAGACAACTGCCACCATGCAGCAAGGAGGCCTGAAATGTCTGTCCAGAACAAATTTTAATCGACTCATTTTGTGGATGTTTAAAGAAGTGGAGAGGGAATGCAGAAGGTTTTTGCATGGATCAGTGAGGAGAGGTAGTCACCACAAGTGCCTGCAATAGTCATAGAAGGATTATAGGTTATGCCAAAGGAGTTTTGCAGTTGTACCCAGAGGAGTGTCAATATAAAACAACCAATGGTGCAGACTGTGAAAATAAATCTGGCATTTCAAAAACCAGAAAGCCCTTGGCATATTTTTTTACTTGCTAAAAGTATGTAAATAGAGGAAAAAAGATGGTGGTGTCTGTAGGAGCAGGAAAAGCATAGGTGATCCCAATCAGTCACTGCAGTTTTTCAGTTGTCACTGCAAATTAACTGTGGCTTTTCATCTGTTACAGGAATGAACCACCTCACTGGGACATGATCCTTTTTTCTCCTCTTGCACTCACAAGACCATTAAAGATAGTTTAAAAGGGTGTGGGGTTTTTTTTTACAGTTTCCCTAGGACCATGAAGATAGCAAATGATTGAATGACTTCTAAAACTCTTGGGTGAGAGGAGCATAGCCCATTGTCTGACCAAAATTCCCAAGACATCAAGAAAACAGCAGTAGGAATATGTGAGAAACAGATCAAAAGTGGCAGCTGAAAGTGTTCATGTTCTTTGTGAAAGAAACGAACCTGTTCTCAAGTTAAAGGAGAATGAGAACTAATAATTGCTTCCAGCCAACTGTCCTCTCATGTAGGAGATGCAGATAGCATACTTTTCTGTATTAAATCATCATTTGATCCTTAAGATTAGGTAATAAAAGTTTTCAAACACTTATCCTCATCTGCCAAAACAGGTTTTAAATTAGAGGTGATATTTTGTTTTGTCAGTCAGGAGTCCATGGAAATGTTGAGGCATGCCACCACAAGATAATTAAATGTTTTGCAGCTGTTTGAAGATGAGGATTATTCAATTGTCATTTTCAAGTTCTTTGAGGTTGATGAACGTACAGATGTCAGAAAGTCATTCAAAATTATCATGAAGACCTTCTTCCCCAGTGGGTTAAAAAATTGACAATAGAGCCTTGCAATGAAGTAAATCCAATCTTGCATGTGCTGCTTTACTGAAATACTGACTTCATATATATTTTAATAAAATTTTATAATTTTTAATGGAAATGCTAAAAAGTTTCCATCTCAAAGCTAATTAAAGTTAATATTTTTATTTCATCAAAGTCAATATTAATTTATTCAGCCCTCTTTAAAACAAAACAAAACAAAAACCAAAACAAAACAGACATTAACTTACTAGACATTATTGAAGAACTGAAACTCAGTAATATTGGAGCCTCAAACTTAGTAAATGTTGATAAACATTACTGAAGGGCTGAAACTCAGTAACAAGCTGGTCAGGCATGGTTTGGATGAGGACAGACTTGGCAGAGTGTATGTGCACGCTCTGGGAACTTTTAGTAAGAAATTGTTTCAGGATCTGTCTTCATTCTCTTTTTCTCAAACTCTTAGGATTTAAAGGATTTCTTATGCTCCTTCCTACCTCAAATAAAGAATTTGCAGAACGTTTTCTTCCTCTAAAGCCTTCTGTGAAACAGAAGCCAGTGGTTCTTCTGTCCACTGTGTCTGAACTTCTGCAGAAACTTCATATATATGTGAAGGAGTCTTGGGAGATATTTGTAAACATGCACTGAAATGCCCTAATGCTGATAAAGAGGTTTTTCAAACAGTACATTAGGATCAAATTCTGCATCTGAGAACAGAGGTTTACATCCAAAAATATCCACAGAGCTAAAGAGACTCTTTTCTTAAAATGTTCCTTGACGTAAAGCCCTAACCTCTGTTTTTCTCAGCATCATCCCTGATTGCCAGCCAAGGAAGACAATCAGCCTAGGAAATTCTGGTCTGGGATAAAAATCCACAAACCAAGGGTGTGAACTTCCTTCTACTTTTCAGGCCATGATAAACCGCGCAGGAAAGATGAGGATAAGGCATATTTTGTGGCAAAAGGGCCCAAATCACACAGATCTCATTTCTGGGCAAAGCAGATCTCTGCCCTCCCTAGTTACTGCCCAGTGTCCTTCCACAGAACCACAGAATCACAGAATCATTCTGGTTGGGAAAGACCTTTAAGATCATTAAGTCCAACCATCGCCGACCAAAGTCAACCTTCCCTTGACGTGGGATGCATATTCCAAGGGTCATAGCACCAAGTGAGATCTTGTAGTGGAAACCAAAGACTACCTTGTACCTCGCTTCAGCAGGCTGGTCCGTCCCTCCAGGCTGCAGTTCCAGCGCTCGCCGCGGAACTGGTACTGGCACTCCAGCACCCCCAGCTGGATGGCATCCCGCAAGGTCTCTGCCAGGCCCGGCTCCCGCCGGCAAAGCCTCTTCTGTTTGCGGGACAGCTTCAGCAAGCCACACTGCTTGACGTGGGCCTTCCCTTGGGCGGTGTTTGCAGAGGGTCCCAGGGATGGGAAGTGGGTCAGAGCTTCTTTGCCAGTCAAGCTGAAAGGAAGCAGATGAAGCAGTGAGTTATGGAAGATGGCAGTTGTGGAATCATAGACTCTTCGAATCATAGAATCGTGAAGGTTGGAAGGGACTTTAAAGATCATCAGGTTCCAACCTCCCTGCTATGAGCAGGGACACCTCACACTAGACCAGGCTGCACAAGCCTCATCCAACCTGCCCTTGAACACCTCCAGAGATGGGGCATCAACAACCTCTCTAGGCAACCTGTTCCAGAGCCTTCCTGCCCTCATGGGGAGGAATTTCCTCCTGATGTCCAACCTAAATCTCCCCTCTTTCAGATTAAAGCCATAACCCCTAATCCTATCACTACACTCTCAGGTAAAGTTTCTCCCCAGCTTTCCTGTAGGCTCCATTTAGGTACTGGAAGGCAACTAGAAGGTCTCCCTGGAGCCTTCTCTTCTCCAAGCTGAATAGTCCCAACTCTCATAGCCTGTCTTCACAGCAGAGGTGCTCCAGCCCTTTGATAGTCCCTCTCCAACAGCTCCATGTCTTCTCCTGTGCTGAGGGCTCCAGAGCTGGGCACAGCACTCCAGGTGGAGTCTCACCAGATCAGAGCAGAGCAGAGGGGCAGAATCCCCTCCCTGGTCCTGCTGGCCACACTTCTTTTGATGCAGCCCAGGATGTGATTGGCCCTCTGGGCTCCAGCGCTCACTGGTGGCTCATGTGGAGCTTCTCAGCTACTACAACCCCCAGATCCTTCTCTTCAGGTCTGCTCTCTATCCATTCTCCCCCCCAGCCTGGATTTGTGCCTGGGGTTGAGCCAACCTAAGAGCTGGACCTTGCACTTGGCTTTGATAAACTTCATGTTCAGAAGAAGAAAATGAAGAAGAAGAGAAAAGGTGATCAGAAGGAAGGATATTCAGAAAGCTGATAATCAGGGTATTTTACCAGCTCAGGAGATTAATTAATATAGATTGATTAGGTCCAGCATCCTATCTCCACCACACACCAAAGCAAAGTAGCAGACTGATGTTGAGGGGAGAAAGAAGAAACGTGTGTTTGTACCAGCAACCTCGAGTGGGAAGTTTGCTTGACTCCATGAAGAGGACGTGACCAAACCCCTCCAGTTTTGTTTCTGACACACACTCAGGTTTGTTTTACTCAGTGGTGCTGCAGGTCACTACAGGCCACAGCTCTGAGCTACCTGCCTACATGAACCACGTCCTTTCAGGGCACTGTGTGCACTGCTGCCATACCACTAGGCCTAGCCAGGAACGACCAATAGCAAGTCATTAACAACAACCACTTTTCTAGAGCAAGTAGAAGTTTTACTGGAAAACATTTTCTTGCAGAAAAAAATGAAGGAAAGATCAACTAAAAAAGCATTGCCAACTGGGATTGTGCTTATATGTGATTCAGCTGAAAAACATCACCAATTTCTGAGCCAAACAGTTTCACTTTTTATGGCAAGTCAATATTTTTCTTGCAAAATTTGTCTCCCTCAATATCTTTAGGATGCTTGAAAACACACAGAAATTATTTTACGTTTATGCCAGATTTGAGGGCTGCAAACAAACAGGGCAGAGCTGTGCATTTGCCAATCTGGAGTGCCACTCCTGATACCAAAGTGGTAAGAATCACTGAGTGCATCAACACCCCCACTCCAAAAAATGCCAGAACCAGACAGAACGATGGAAACCTCCTCAATCTTGACCTGTAGACACATCTCATCCCCAAAATTAACGTTTGCAGATTATGCCTCCCCCAAGCCTTGCTGTTCTCTTTGTGAGTCCACAAGTATATGAACATGGACAAAGAGAAGAGTCAGGTCTTGTTCCTCTCCCCCAGCCAGACAAACTGGGCTATGCTGCTCCACAAAGTGAGTGTGGGAGTCAGAGGAGCAAAGCTGTGTGGAGAGGATGCAATCAGGAGCAATATCTTAAGCACATCCACAAAAACTCTCTGGCTGCTGGTGCCCCACCAGCAGAACAGTGACTTTCTACCTTCCCTGCACAGTTCAGCACTTGAGCAAACCCAGCCCGATGGAGATGGACACCAGTTAAAAGGCTGGTACAAAGCCAAGCAAGCCATTCCTCACAGCTATGTGGGAAGTGAGATTCTTCACCTCTGTCCCATTATCGGGATCCTTGCAAAAGCCTGGCTCTTCTGCAGCCAAATTCCCTGAGCAGGTCTGACTGGTCACGCTTCCAGGTGGATGTTTCTGCACAGCAAATGCCAGTCAGTGCTGGCAGAGAGAGAAGACAAAGGTCTGTGCTAGTGAACATGACAAACATCCATGTTGTCTACCAAGAAGAGGAAAGTCTGTGCCAGTGAACACAAGTGTCCCCATTGTCTACCACACCCCAGTTCACAAGTAAAGAATTTTAAGTGATGGAAGTGACCAAAATGAAAACTTTACCTGGCTCCACAAAAGACAGAAATTTCTAACACTCAACTGGTCAAGTAAGACCATAGTCTTGTAAGGGACATAATCTTCATTCTGGAATGAAAGTCAAGCACTGCAGCTGCAATTTTAGCACTCCACATACTCTATAGACATCTATTTCAGAGCTGATTGTCTCAGTCTCTCTGTGGGGAATGCACCCTGTCCAGGCACAACTCAGCTGACCTCACCCTACAGCAATTCTGCTGTCCTTCTCACAGTAGCCCACCACCTCCAGATGCACTCACATGTTAGTGCAATTAACTAACACATGGAATCATCCAGAGACCTGAAAACTAACCAAGAACCAAAGAATAATTGTGAATCACACAGCAAGTATTAAACTTTAGAAACCAAGTGGATGAGAACAATTTTTTAATCCCGTGGTCACTGCTGAACTGCGGGACAGAAACACAAGATGTTCCAGTGAGAGCCAAGAGATAAAGAGGCAACCCTGGAAACAGAGACAGATATTTGGGGTCAGTTCAGCCCAAGAAACTGGAATTAACCCAGCATCAGAGAGCAATTCAGACTGCACAGATCAAAGCCCCATTTGGCACCAAACACTGCAGAGAGGGCAAGCTGGTGCACAAGGGACATGGCAGTCCTGAGCAGGAGGAACTGCGGTGAGGGACACAAGGTTGACTCAAGACAAGCACATGAGGAGCCAGCTTGATCACTTTTTCTGACTCACTGTGGTGCTTAAAAACTGATATACATGTTCATTTGAGTTATATTTCCCTGGGTGCATAAGCACATGCTCTGCACAAGCTCTGAACCTCAAGAAGATCAAGATATGCCAGCTCCAGCAGGGACAGGGAAAGTCTTAGAGGTCAACAAAACTCCTACTTCTTAGGGATGTTCAGACTGTACCTAACTCTCAGAGACAATGCCGGGTTCAGGAAGAGGTGTTGCTGTTAGATCAGCTGGAGGAGGAACAACACTCACCCAGCAAATCAGAGACCTGGACTCGGCTTGGTAGTGGGAATCCAGCACCCACATCCCAGGAGGGTCCACTCATCAATGAGTCAAATGTGGGATGGGATTATTCTCCATGTGCCATGCAGTATCTGTGCCCCCTTGCAGCATTTTCCCAAGTTCACAGCACAGAAAGAAAAAATAAGGCAAAGTAAACTGACACTGGAAAGAATTTGGGAGCCTCATTTGGGAGACACTGAGGTCACTCGATGCTGGAAAGCCACAAATGCAATTTTACTGAACTCCTGTAGACCAAGCTACTGACTGTACACATTCCAACAGAACTATCACCCATGCCAAGCATCCTAACTCCCAAAAATCCCTTCTCAGAACAAAAAGAGCTTCCCTCCTGCCAGTCTCCATCCTCATTTTAGTGTCCTCCATCCCAGCTAAACCAGCATTCATTCCTTGTCAGATATTTTTGAGACAGCAGTAGTAGCTTCAGTGACTATTTGGACTAGTCATCTCCTTCCCAAGAAAGATCTGATCAGCTCTCAGCTCTTCCTTTTCACAGAAGCTTCAGAAGCAGCAGGAGTTTTAGTGCAGAGGCTTGGTGGCTCTGTTTCCAAAGGCATCCAATGGTATGACCTCAACTGGGAATAAAACAGAGAATTGCAAAGATAACTGCTCACTTTTTGTTCTTGTCATTATACATGCTCATCCCAAGGGGCTTAAATCCATGAATCTCTTCTCCTGGAGAAAAGAGACAGCAGTTAGTCCTTCAGGCTACTGGGAAACAGCAAAGCAAGACCTATAGGGTGAAAGCTGAAGCCAGAAAAGGAGACCTCAAGCAGACACAATTTAACTGAGGGATATTGAGCTCCCCCAGGTTTGTTAGGGACTTTGATGGTTTTCCTCAAGCAGCAACTGTAAAGTCAAGACCATGCACTCTTCTGTAGCTCACTGGATGTCAAAGTACTCCCATCAGAGTGCTGATTCAGGAAGCAAAACATGGGGAAAAAGCTATTGCTTAAAACTGCATGAGTCTAAAAAGAGGGAAAGGTGACAAACTAATCTTCACATTTTTGTAAGAGGTGTGATGATCTACACAGCACAGGAGAGAGCTGTACCAGGAGAGTTGTCAGAAACTCTAAGAACAGAGCAGAATTAGTGGGCATAGTTTAAATACAGAGCAGTGGAAAAAAGTCAACACAGCTTCTGCAGAAAGTAGTCCTATCTCATCAACTTACTAGGGGTCTTTGAAAGAGTCATTGAACAGAAAGACCAAGGCTAAGCCAGATGCTACCATCTACTTGGACTTGTAAAGGTCACCAAGTTCCAGATAACTTGTGTATGAAGACAAATAGATAGACTGGATATCTTCCATAATTTCCACCAGGAGAAAAAGGAATACCAGGAGTATTGCAAAACCATGACTGACCTGGAAGTGAGTAAAAAAGATTATTCCTACCTCTAACATACATGAGCCAGGGGAATTACATTAATTTGTTAATCAATAGACTAAAAATAAATGAAATTGAGTGCAGAAGCTGTAGTTAAACCCAAAGCCTTCTGAACACAGGACACCAGGGATGCTACAGATTCATTCATACAGAACCACGGACAACAAAATTCAAAAGGGACCATTAAACACAAAGATACTTTGACACAAAGAATTCCTGAGGGGCAAACTGCCAGAAACTGGAGGGTATCCTGAGACAGTATCACTGTCTGCTGTCCTGTTTCTGGCTATGCTTTTGCCTTCATGCTCATTATTACCCAGCGTTAAATCCAGGTTGTGAAGCTACATGAACCTTTGGCCTGGCCCAGGACAGTTGTACCTACAGTCTTGGACAGGGATTATCTCAAGGATGTCCTATGACCCGCCAGCAGCCAAACATCTGGAGTAAGGTGGTATTGCCATTCTCCAGATCCTGAAGGATGCTGGATGTTAATATTAGTGGAAAACTCAAATAGGATGATGAGAAGCACCACAAAACCAACCTTTCGAGAATGGGATTCCATTTTCAGAGCTATCTCAATAGTGCTCAGCAACTACAGCCTGTGACCACACAAAGAGCAAAGACACCGAGTTTAATTCATCTTTTACACTATGCAAAGCAAAAGGTTCATGGGAAAAACACTTTCTAAAATTGGATCCAGTGACTCTTTAAATTCTGACAAAGGTAACACAGCATCCTACACGAATAGCTGGGTGCACAAGTAACCTTACTACTGGGTTTTGGTTCAGGGGGTTTTTTTGAGAATTTCTAAATGTGCAACACACCAAGTAACTTGGTTTTCCTCAAGAAATGGAAGATGGAAATACCCAAACAAATATAATTCATTGAGGAGTAAACAAAATAACCAGTAAATTGTTTTATCTAAGACATGTGACTAAAGCTACCAGGTATGTACCTATTACCTAAGACATGTGAATGTCAGCATGAAAAAACTGCACTGTGCTTGTGGGGTCCTACAGAGATCAGGATTCGTTGCATAATTTTAGATAGTTAGGCAGAGAAATTAAAGGAGTTGTCCAAGGTCAAGCAGTTGACCAGTGGCACAGCTGGGAGCAAAAGCCACTCTCAGAGTCCTAACAGACACAGCTAAGGTTACCCAGGTGAGTGGGAACTTGTAGGGTCTGATTATATTAACTCCAACTGTGTTTTATTAGGGTACAACTCACATAGGATCAGATCAAGATCACAGTGCGAGAACATTCTTACAAGATTAAATATAAAATATGCAGATATTTGCAGTTAGGCAAACCTCACATCACTTCTAGATGATTTAGAGTTTAATATCTACAGATCATAAGGCCAAAAAAAGTAAACTTTGAATTAATGCACACCTGCTAGCAAGCTGAAAGAACAATAAGGATCTCAAACTTGTATTTCTCTCTACTTTTCTGTCTAACCACTTTCCTAAATTCATATATTTCCTTTAATCTTCTTCCAGCCACATTCCAGCTGCTTAAGAGACTTTTAATGAGAGCCTGTTCCTGTGCAATGCCCAATGTCCTCTGGATCTGAGAGGTCTTAAAAACCCCTAAAAATATGCCTTTTCTACCTCTCCCAAGTAAGAAGAAAAATCAAAGGGAGCCATAACAATAACCCATATCTGATTTCACGGGTCTTTCATGTTCCACAGAAATATCTACATCCCCACAGATAGCTGCAACAAGCAGTCAGGAGAGGCTCAGAGAATATGGGACAATGGCAGATCAAACCAAGGCCACTGTGGTGCACAACGGGTTCTCAGCTCTCCTCTCTCCCTGGCAGCTCAGTGGAAGAGAGTTTTAATCCTTTCAGAAGCAATACTATTTAATCCTCTGTATTCATTCCTGGGCACAGGGATGGCCAGCAGCAGTGCAGTACTGTCTGGACTGAATGGGATGCTCACCCATGCTCACCTGCTGCCTGCAGAGAAGGTGGCAGAAACCCCCAAACCAGCATCTCAGGATAAACTATTGATCTCGATTTTTTTTTTTTTATTTCCTCTGTCACAAACATCATCTCAGACCCCTTGGCAAGTGCTTTTATACCTGTTATCCTCTGGGTAGTCTGTCAAGCTTTCTGCTCTGCTCTTTAATTCAGGAGCTTGAATTAAAAACCCAGGTGAGGTTTATGTGAGGTTAGGAGTGGAAATCCATGGAAATGGGCTTTTCTGCTTGCTGCAAACCCTTTTTGGGAACAGCAACAGATGTGTCCAGATACTGTTTTTAAAAATAATTCTCCACAGAGAACAGCATAAAAAAAAAAAAAAAAATCTTATAAGGAAAGAGTTGGCTGGTTTGGGATGGGAGGTATGTGTGATCTGCTGTGAGGATTTAGATGGGAACCATTGCAGTTAGTGCCTGTGCACCAGTTGACTTGGGTAACTGTCACTGAACCGAGTTCTTCATAGGATCCCAGACTGGTTTGGGTAGGAAGGAACCTTAAAGATCATCCAGTCCCAACTCCCTGCATGGGCAGGGACACCTCCCACCAGACCAGGTTGCTCCAAGCTCCATCCAACCTGCCCTTCAACACTTCCAGGGATGGGGCAGCCACAGCTTCTCTGGCAACCTGGACCAGGGTCTCACCACCATCACAGGGAAGAATTTACTCCTAAGATCTCATCTCCATCTCTATTCTTTAAGCTCAAAACCATTCCCCCTCGTCTTATCACTCCATGCCCTGTCCAAAGTCCCTCCCCAGCTTTCCTGGAGCCCCTTCAGGCACTGGAAGGTGCTCTAAGGTCTCCCCAGAGCCTTCTCTTCTCCAGGCTGAACACCCCCATCCTTCATCCTTGTCTGCTCTGGGCTCCCACATTCTGCACATACTTGGTTCAAAAACTTTCACCTCTCAACTCAATCACATGAACTATTTCCATGTGGCTCTTGGTTTCGGGGCAGTGCACTCCCTGCTGCTGACCATCCAACCCAGGCCAGCACTCCAGTCAGTTACATGGGACATCCAGCACTCTGGTCAGTCATCACACAGGAGATCAGATGTTCAGTCTAGCTCTGGACTGGCCACATTCCCTGGAGTGTTACCTATGTGAAAAACTTAACACCCAGTGGGAAGATTCTTTAGAAAATACAATGCTCTGAGATACTGAGCAAAGAGAATGTAGGGACTGAAGACAAGCAAGAAGCCTCTTTGATGCAAATGTCGTGCTACCTCATCTCTGTTGTGACAATCACTAGACTGACTCCACCTACAGACTCCATCTTTCCAAGTCATAGCTGAACATTGCCTTCTCTCTCTCTTTTTGCTCCCTTTCTGCTAATATCCTCTTTTTAAACATCCCATTATCCCCAAAGAAGATGCTGTAGCCCTCCTGATATACAGTACTTTGAACATGTAAACAATGTGAGCATTTAATTTATCAGCTCAACAGGAAGAGGAAAACCTTCAGAAATTTCTACAGGAGCACTCAGAACTGGACAGCAGAGTCCCAGTTGTAGACTTGGTTCATTGGATTTATCAGGGAAAGGCTGCAATAACAAAGAGTCCCCCAAAAAAATGTAGGAATGTGGGTAACTGGGGTAACTGGGCGAAAACCAACACTTACTTGACATCTCTAGAAGGACACAGGTACTTGTATTTACCTTAAGATGTCATTTGACATGTTATGGTATTTTCAAACCTACTCAAGCTTCAATAGACCTGAAAGTGACCTGTTGTTTTTACTCTCTAGGGGCCCAAAAAAATATTCTTCCACGATGAAACAAGCAACAGCTGTGTCAGTGACTTTGATGGGAGCAGAACTAGCAGTGAACACAGAGGACACAGGTAGGCTGAACCATGAGGAACTGAGAATCACAACAGCATGTCATGTGAAGCTGCAGGAATCCTGGTGCCTCTGCACGTACCTCAGCTATTTCAAGATGAGTTATAAAGAATCCCTCCAGCAGATCCAACTGCCCACAGAGCACAGGACAAACTGGCCCATGGATGAGACATTGTTAAGCCTGCTCCCTGGACGTCTCCCCAGGAGAGGGCTTTGATCAAGTCTGTTGCTTCTGCCTACTCAATGTCATCCTACCTGACATGAGTTTCTTCTGAATTCTGCCCTAATTCTAGAAAGTGACCTTCTTAGACCCTGTGGGGAGCTCTGTGCCCTCCAACACCTCCCAAACTACTTTTCACTTTGTGAAATGCAGCCCCTAAAAAGGCAACAGGAGGCTGAGAGCTTTTAGGGAGCTGTAGAGAGGACCCACCCAAGAAGCTGTACATCCTGAAAGAAACATCACAGCTAAGATAACTCATAGCATGGGGGAGAATTGAAGCAAAGGTGAACACAAAACAAGCACAAAGGCAATTTGGAGGTGTACAGAAGAGAAACAGCCACTCCTGGATTCCTGCATCTAAGGAGCCAGGCAAGCCCAACATAACCTGAACATCAGCTGGACCACAGTTCATGCAGAGCTTATTTTCTCCTCCTCACTTAAAAGTAGTCTGTAATTTACCCTGCTCTGGACCCAGCACTGGCAGCTTGAGGTCTGTCCAAGCATAGTGAGTGCTCTGAGACCAGCCAGCCAAACAACCCAGGTACTGGGACCGTGGTCCTCTGAGATCTGCCCCCAGATGCTGCTATTTCTCCAGTCTGAGGCTGCGTTGAGTCTACCAGGATTTTTTTTATATATATATTTATAGGTGACCTTCATCTTTCCTGGGCCCTTGGGCCATTTTTACTGGACTGCTCTGTACACTTCTTGCCTTTCCTTTGTCCTGATAGAACCAAACTCAGTATTTTCTTTATCACTGCCAACCAGCAATACTCCCCCTTTGCCAAATCCACTGTAGATAATCAGGAAGGGCTCAGGTCCTGCCTCTGCAGATAGCCAGCCAAAAGGCTCCTTCACTTTTTATTACATCTAAGCAAGGTTTTCTCAATTAAATGTTTGGAAAGCAAAGATCTGGCTCAAGTCTCTCCTAAGTCTCTCCTGTTAGCAAAACTTAAAGGTAGACCACTGAACCAGGGTCTAAGGTCCCCTCCAATTCAGTAATTTGGATGTAAGATTATTTTTCTTCCAAACTGAGACACATCAGGCATTCACATCAGCATTTCTAAAAGACTCAAGTTCCTCTCTAGTCTATTAACTCCAAATTGTATCTGAAAGCACCTGTGTACCACCAAACAGTCACTGAGTTATCAGTCTTCAGTTTCCCTTTTGTTCTCCTTATTGGTCTTTTAAATGAAGAGCTGAGAAAACACAGGACACACCTGTGTTCAACCCCTCCAGGAAAAAAAGTGTTAAAAAGTGAAACTCCAGCCTCAGACCCTAAGATATGCATCATCAAGAGGCAGTATTCGTGTTCCCAGGAAGCAGCATGTACCAACCAGGCCACTGTCACAAAACACAGAATCATTCAGGTTGCTTTAACAACCAGCCCCAGCGTGAGCAATAGTCAGTGACTGCTTTGTGGGACTTGTCTGAAAGGGAAGAGCAAACACATTCACTTCCACAGAACACAATGATGTGCACGTGTCCCTGTAACTGGAAAGACAAACACTGCAACCCAACTCCTTTATAGAGTGTATATCCATTCCATGAATGACCAAGAAAGGTGGAGACCTCCCCTGTCAGCATGTTCTTAGGCACAAGTCAAATGTCAAATAAAAACCCAGGAAGCTTTCCACTAGAAATTAAATACCAGTCCTTGTCCCAGGTAAATGGTAACAAGCCAGCAGACAGCAAGAGTAGAAGTGTCTGGCGTGTGATGGGAGGATCTGTGGAGAGGGACCAAGACCCTCCACCACTGGAAGTCAGCACAGATCTGTCCTGAGTTATGATCACTCACAGCAGCATCTGAATGTAGCAGTGTTTGTGTCTCTCTCCTTCACTCTCTGTGATACTTGCACTAACAGCTCTGGTTACCATAAGAAGGTCTAAAACCTGCCTGAGAAGCAGCTTACTCAGAAAACACCCAAACGCTTCACAGGAAATTCTGCATTGAGCTAACCTTGTAAAAACCCGTCTTCACCTTTAACCCAAGCAAAGTGAAAGGTGAGGGGCATTCACACACCCAGGGGCCACCAGCCCGGGCAATCCAGCGGGGTATCCCAGGCTGAAGCATCAGCTCAGCCTCCCTGCAGCCCGTGCACTCCCTGGGGTGGCTCTAAACCCCTGTCGCTCCGTGGAGTCCCGCAGCACCCCCAGTGTCAACCACTGCTCTCTACTGAGCCCCGGCTCCCTCCGCCAACCCCCTCCTTCCACCTTTCGCCCTCCAGGGAAGCAGCCTCGAGAGATCTATCAAAGGCAGCAACTCTCCGGGGCTAATTCGCATCCTGAACAGAAACGGAACAGGGACTATCATACAGCCGGGTGTTCTCTCTTTCGCTCCCAGGTAACAGCATCTTCCCCCCACCCTGTTTCTCCGTCCTACTCTTGCACAGGTTGATCCTCTCCACGTCCCGTTTCTCCGGGGTGCCCGGGAGCACGGCGGGGGCTCCTGCCCACACGCCGCGCCCCCGGCTCTCTCTCCCATCGCTCTGCCCCGAACCGCAGCGCACCGGGCGGTCCCCGCGCTGTCAGTGCGGCCGGGGGCTGCGGGGATGCGCGGGGGGCTGGCGGGGTGGGACCCGGCCGGGATCCCCCCCCGCATCGCCCCAAGAGACGAGCAGCCCCGCGGAGCCTCAGCGCATCCTCCCAGCAAAGCATCTTTGGAGAGTCCGTGCTCCCTCTTGGGCTCCCCCCCGAGCTCCCCCGAGGACACCGCGCTCTCCCTCCCGCGCTGCCCCACGGAACCTGCGCCCTCCCTCCAGGGGTCCCGGCGCGGAGGCGGCACCGGCGCCGAGTCTGACCCGAAGTAGGCGGCGGCGGGCGGTGGCGGCAGCAGAAGGAGGAGGAGGAGGAGAAGGAAGGTGCTGAGGGTGCTGAGGGTGCGGCTGGGGCAGGCGGCGCAGCGCATGGTGCCGGGTCCACAGCTCCCTGCGCGGTAGCCCCGCGCCGCGGCTCTTTAAGCGGGAGGCGGGGCAGCCCCTTCCTCCCGTCCCGTCCCGTCCCGTCCCGTCCCGTCCCATAGCCGCCGGCGGAGCCGTGGCCGAGGGCGCCGAGCACCCCTGGGACTCCCTGGGGACCCTCCGCCCCCCACCCTGCCCTCGGGCAGGCCGTCCCGGTTCGCGTCCCACCAAGTCCCTCCGTCCCTGGGGCTCTGCGAGCTCTAGAGCTTTGGCAGTCTTCCTACCCGCGTCCGGGATCCCCGACGGTGCCTCTGGAATAGTGACAGACTGTCCCACTTCCAGCCTTTCCGCGGTGCAGCCCGGCCGCGGGCAGCTGTTTGTGCAAGAAAGTGAACTGATGCAGCGGGGGGAAAACTGAAGCGGCAACTGCTGTGCCCAGGCACCCAGTGTTCAACCAGCATGTCCCTTCAGCTTGGGCTCACTGCCAATGGAACTAACGTTCATGGACATGGCAGGTAGGTCCCAACACATGGCCTGGAGCGTGCTCCCACAGCACATAGAGCCAAACATGCATTGCAGAAGCAGACACCTCATAGAAATGGTGGTGGGAAGGATCCTTCAGACATCTCTAGAGCAACCTCCTACCCTGAGCCAGGTTGTTGTTAAAACTAGATAAGCGTGACCATGACTTTGTCCAGCCAAGTCCTGTAGACCTCCAGTGATGGAAATCCACACACTTATCTGGTTACTTGTCCTAGGGCTGTCCAGGGGAAGGATTGTTCAAAGCCCAGCCTGGTCCTCCCAAGTGCAACCACACAAGAACTTGTAGAGGAGCTCAGCAACAAATCCTCAGAATCCAATAGCCACCACTAGGACAGATGTCAGGAAGGTGCAACCCCCCCTTTCTGGAAACACTCCCATGAAATCACAGGACTATGGAGACAAGTATGTGGCAGGGCTCTAGATGGGCAGATAGCCACATTAAACTAATCTAACCAGGCAATAAATGAGACCAGCTTGGCTGAGCTGGTGGTGCCAGGCTGCATTCCACACCCTCCTCCATTGTGTACATGGGAAGTCTGCTTTGCCAGCAGTGTAGAGGTGTGTGGAAGGTGGTGAACTGCAGCACTTCCCAGGGATGCCTGAGAACTCCAGCTCAACCTGTACTTGCTCCCACCCCTGCAGCACTATCCTCAAGTATCTCATGGTAGGGAGGGTATTACCAAGACCCTGTTCTCTGCTACTGAGGCCAGTCCTGTTCTCCAGTATGTTCTTGAGCTTCTTTTTGTTTTTCTACACGAGGGGTTATGGCACTTTCCTAGGACAGAGAATCTCTGTAACCATGCTTCTGCCTGGAAGACAGAGATAGGCTGTCCCACCTCCTGCCTGCACAACCCTGCCGTAAGGACCAGTGGTTTTAGGAGGACAGCATCAGCAGTCACCATCTCACAGCAGTCCTAGTGCAGCGAGAAGAGAAAGCCCTGCTCTCATCCCTGAGCTCCCTTCAACACCTTCACCCACAGAGGAGAAGGTTGAATAGTTGGGTTGTTGTTTGGGAAGGGAAGCAGAGGAAGATATGTGGCTGCATATCTGAAAAGTCTGTGGCCCTGTGAAGGGTGTAGGCTGAGGGTCTCAGACACCATGAAAATGTGGTGAAGAAGGGCAGCCCAGCTGCCTTCACCACTTACAGAGCTCCCCAACCCCCAGCACTCCTCACTGTCCTAGGACACTCCTGACTGCCCACGGCCTTCCCCTTGAACCTGCTCTGCTGCAGCCTCCAATCCTGACCTTCTTGCCCAAATATTCCAGGAGCAGCAAAGTTCCATTTTGCCCCTTGGAAAAGCTGCTCATCATTTTGACTCTTCACAGCTCTCATTAGAAGCAACACAGAGACTTGCTGGGTTTGTTATCCCTCTCTGGGCGTGTCTGCATAAGAACGTGTTTGGATGCTCTTTTACACTAAATTGTGCCAGGATGACTGGAGTGGGGGATTTTTTGATAACTCTCTTGTTTCTTGACTCACTTCTTGCTACCAGGGCAGCATTCAGAGGAGACAAGCCTGGCCATAAAGGAAGCATTGACATTAGCATTTGCTGAGAGCAGTCCTGCATCTGGGAATATTCTTCAGATGTAATCTTCAGCCACAGTGTCCAGACGTCCCCAGCCCGACACCATAAGACCATGGAAGCAGTGCAGGAAGAAGATGGCCACATGCCTCCAAATCTGAGAGGGGAAACACATGGAGAACATCTTACCATGCTCACCAGTGTCACAAGCAAGTCTTGATGTCTCTGGGAAAGAATCATACAATCACAGAATGGTTTGGGTTGGAAAGGACCTTTAAAGCTCATCCAGTCCAACCCCCTGCAGTGAGCAGTGACATCTTTCTGTCAGGTTGCTCAGTGCCTCGTTCAACCTCACCTTGAATGGTTCCAGGGATGGGGCATCTACCACCTCTCTGGGCAGCTTGTGCCAGCATTTCACTACCCTCATTGTAAAAAAATTTCTTCCTTATATCTGTCTGAATCTCCCCTCTTTCAGCTTAAAACCATCACCCTTGTCTTGTTATTACAGGCCCTGCAGTGTCTGCAGTCCTCCTGCTGACACTTGCTCTCCAAACTTGGGTGCTCTGGTGCACCAGAGTCCCAAATCCTTGAGTACTAAAGCAGCCAAGATGCCTTCTCCCACACTCTCGGAGAAGCTGTGACACCATCAAGCCCCCTCTAGGTGCTCAGCACTTCCTGTAGCCCTCAGTGTGTGAGAGGAGCTGCCAGGACGTTGGTTCCCTGTCCTGCTTCAGTCAGAGTGAACTGGCTTTGTGAAGTCCACCTTGTGAACATTGGTGGGCAGTGCAGAGTTTAGGTAGCACCTCTGCCAGCAGATCAGAGGAGGTGGCAAGGGTGGTGGCGCCTGGACAAAGCTGAGGCAGATTAGGTGCTTCTAGTAGTTCTGACAGTTCTTGGAAGTCTAACACTGCTCTGCACAACACATGGACAACTTCCCAGGCCTGCCATGAAGCCCAGTAGAGGAAGGAAAGAGGCATAAACTACATAGAACTATGCAACCCCACAGGGACCTGCTGAGGAAGGATGAAAAGGACTGACCAGGAGCCAAGCAATGAAGTGCCAGGAGAAGAGTGTCATGTGCTGATCTTCCAATCCCAGACAGACTTAAGGAAAGACCAACTGACTGGAGGCTGCCAAGGGAGGTAGGCAAGCAAAGGTGGGGAAGAGGACACAAATGCCTCTCTTGTGCCTTCTGGAAAGTGTTTCTGGTGTGTGGAAGGCATCTGGCCACAACTATGGCCAGATTTTCACATCTTTGACAGCATCTATTTATATTGGGAGAGTTACGGTTGGCAGAAGACATGTTGCCTTCTGGCTGGTGTGAAGGAGGGAATTCCAAATGGTATATAAGCACCTGGGGAGGAGGTGGGAACTTCAAGGCAGATGGAAGGAGCAGTTATGCTTCGTGGTGTTAGAGCTGGGGCCATGAAGGCAGCGCTGACTGCACACATTATGGTCCTGCTGAGGCAATGTCTACAGTGAAGAGCTGTTAGAAGGAAAGGTCAAGATTCTGAGCAACCTGAGGGGGTCATTCATCTAGGCACCCTGTCCTTCTTGGTTCTGCCAGTACAGGGAAACCTGAGAGAGGTGCTGGGCTAAGGAGGGACAATGCAAGCTGGACCTGTGGCTTTTCTCATCCCAAGACAAAGCGGTGGGAGAACTGGAAATGAAGCATTCAGCAGGAGGTGTCAAAGGGACAAGTATGGGGGACAACACATGAGGTCATCTTGTCCCCAGGCCTCTCTTTATTCTTGGCTTATTGGGGAGCCACTGTAGCAGGATGTCTTCCCATAGTTGCTGTCTGAGGCAGTAGGTGTAGGAGAGCCAAGCGCAGGAAGGGAAGGTGCCTCATGCAGGGAGTGAGGAGCACATTTGTAGAGAAAAATGCAAGGAACCCACAGGAGTTTGGTTGACCAGTGAAGAGCTGGGTGAAAGGGAGGATAAAGTGAAGACCAAGTTGGAGTCTGAAGCAGAGAAGAAGGTGTCAGGAGAGACACTGGGCAGACCTGGAGGAGAAGAACAGTTACTTTCTATCCTGGCATGTTCCTTTATCCCAGTTCCTAGTAGAGATGCTTCAGGACTTATCATTGTAGATCCCTCTCCAGTTAAATTATTTTGTTTCAGAGCTGATTTGATCTGTGCTGTTTTGAAAGAAGTTTTAGGGGCACTTGCCAGGGCAAAATGGCCACATTTCTTCTAAACCAGATGGTTTTCTGTGTCAGCTCCTTATTTCTCTGTTCACTGTCCTATGGCCATTCGAGCAAGTGTTTGTATCAGTACTTATTTCATACCTAGAGTTTACACAGCTTTTTATCTATGGCATTTCAAGGAGCTTTTAATTGCATTTCAGTTACTACTTCATGGATTCCCAAGGAAGAGGCCTATATTGTAAGATTTGGGAGAAAAGATATTTTGAGGGACTCATGAGAACCAAAGAAATATTCTCACTCGATGCTGGAGTTCGGCTTCACAGGAATTTCTGATACTCAGGTACTGAACATGTGTATTGGCAAAACCAACACTCACACTTTCCCACCCAGGGGCTTTGCAAAACCCACCCAACTCTTCATCTAAGTGATGACGTGGAGTAGCCTCCAGTCCCACAGCTCCTTGTGACAATATCTCAGTTGTGTGAAGTGTCACATCCATTGTTGGTTATTTTCGGTCTGACTTAAATTGATGCCTCAGTAATTGGAAGTTCTTGTCCACCCTCTATAAGCCACATGGTCTTGAAGACCTATCCCCAGCAGTTGTTCCAAACTGAAGAATCCCAACCTGCTCAGTAACTCCTCCCTTGTCTTTGATGATCATTGCTGTAACTCTCCAAACCTTTCCAAGTCCTATTGCACCCCTGTTTGAGGTGGGAGGGACCTGTGCCTGGATCTCAGCTTCAAGTGCCATGAAATCAGACTGCTCAACAGCTGCTGTTTCTTGCCATTCCTGTTTGCATGAGCTGAGGAAGACCACAAGCCATCCAGATCCATGATCAGTCAAGTGTTAGTGAAGCTGTAGAGCAATGCTTAGATCAAGAAGTAGAGAAGAAGCCAGTACTCCAGAATATTATCTGTGATGGGCTGAGGATTTATTTACTCCTCAGCTTAGAACTGGTGGAAGAAGCAACATCCTCACAGGACAGTGCAACACAACAGTGCTTGAAAGCAGTTGTGCTGGCCCATCTCAAAGTTTTCTTCTGCTAAAAGGAAGAAGCTTTTGGTTGGTGGGTAAAGACACATGCTCAAGGCTTGGTCACTTCATGGGGTCCTGGACACCCTCTTCAAAACATGGGATCTCCTGCTGCCAGGATCTCTGATCAGGATGGGTTGGATGGGCTAAATTACAACAGAAGCCAATTGTCTGCACAGTTTCAGGAGAAACCATGAAGATTTATGGAAGAGAAAAAAAGGCTGTTACCTAAAGCAGCAACACTACTTTGGGCTGGGGAAGTCCCTGAGCTGCAAATCCTTGATGTCTGGGAAATTTTTCGGGGGAAGTGTCTCTACGTGCACATTCTGTTCTTGTACTTTTCCCAGGGAATCTGCTGCTCACAGTGTGGCTGCTGGGCATGAGCCAAGGTTGAAAATCCAAACAGAAAATCGGGAGAACTAGTGAACAGACCCAAAGTAAAATCAAATTACAAAGATGGTAAAAATGAAAGCAAGGGACAGGTCAAAGGATCACAAACATGCAAAACTCAAAAAGAAGACAGAAAGCAAACTGATGGACCTCCTCTGGAAATGCCCCTCGTCCCTGAGGGCTCCCGAGTAGCTGGTGGAGCCTTCCTGGAGTGGCCTTGTCTAGGTAGACAACGGGGCCAGAGACCAGCAGTTAGGTCAACAGTGCCCTGTGGTGGTGGGTAACCACATGCACCCGCTTGTCCCATGGGCAGAAGCTTAGCCAGAGCAGGGGGACACTGGTGAGGAAACCAATGGCCCTGTGGACCCTCAGGCGAGGTGGATTCAGATAAAAAAAGCATCAGCAGGAGTCTCTAGAGGGCCTGAAGTCTGGCTTGAAGCTGTGAAGCACATGTTCACCAGGGTCTGCCTCTCACCACAAAAAGAAACCGTGTGAGGAGGGCTGTGAACTGCACTGCAAGCACACCCACTTTCACAACATAATGGTGGATTTTCCAACTTAAGTCCTAGTCTGGACCTGATATAAGCTGAAATCTTGTATTTCCACCTTCCTTTGCCAGCCAAAGGTCCTGCCACTCTGTCTGTGCAGCAATCCAGGACAAAGAGATGAAGTGATCAGATTAAATGGTGTATTGGGCCATCCACGAAGGATGGTGAGACTGAAGTCCAACACTGAAGCACGCAGAGTCAAAAGGAGGGGTCAGCAGAGTCTGCAGAGCTGTGTGATTGCTCAGGGTAGGGGAGAAAAGCAAGGCCAAGGTAGTCATAGAGTCATGGAATGGTTTTGGTTTGAAAAGACCTTGAAGATCATCCAGTCCAACCATTTACTCAGCCCTGCCAAGGCCACCACTAAACTATGTCCCTCAGTGCCACATCTACATGGCTTTGAAATCCCTCCAGGGATGGGGACTTCACCCCTGCCCTGGGCAGCCTGGGCCAGGGCCTGACAACCCTTTTGGGGAAGGAACTGTTGCCAATAGACAATCTAAACCTCCCCTGCGCAGCTTAAGGTTGTTTCCTCTTTTGATGTCACTTGTTCCTTGGAGGAACAGACCGACACCCTCTGGCTCCCTGGGAGTTGTAGAGAGTGAGAAGGTCTTTCCTCAGCCTTCTTTTCTCCAGGCTAAAGTCCTTGCATCCTGGAGGAACCATGAGAGTAGAGGGGAGGACACCCATCCCTGGTCACACCAAAACACTGTCGGTCTTGCTAAGGTCCTAGGAAAAGACCAACAGCTCAGAGAGGCCTCCATGGAGGCCATCTTGGATTAATGGAAAAGAGCTGTTGATCATAATTCATTTTCAAGCAGTCCATGAAGAGCTGCTGGGCTCCAACAAGGGATTCTGAGGGTGCCAATAAAGGACAAACTGAGCCAGTCTAGCAGCTCACTGCTGCCTCTGGAGGAATCAATCTCCCCCTCCTTTCTCCATCCACACTCTTCTCCCAACCACTATTTTGTACAAGCTCTTTTTTTGCCATATTCTGCTTAATGAGTGAGTTGAACTGGTCCATGGATATCTCTGTGGGCACCAAGCTGGTTCCAGGTGGGGTGTATGGGTACAGAGCCCTTGGTGGAGAGGCAGAAAAGGTGTGGAGTGCAGATCCCTCCTTTTGTCAGTAGTTACCTGTTAGCTGAGCTTGCACCATCTCATGGAGCTTCCCCAGAGATCATCCAGTCCCAGCCCCACATGTGACCTAACCTTTCAGCCACAACATGGACAAAGGATTAGACACCCTGCTCGGACCAGCTTAGGAGAGCTGAACCTTACCCCAAAGCATCTTGAATCCAACCCCACAGTCTTCAGTTTGGTGCTTTTTCCAGTTCCCCCAGGTGTGTCTGCAACTCCCAGGTGCTGCATTGGTACAAGCTGATAATTTTGCAGGTATGAACAAATTGTTGTTTCCAAAGCACTTATACACCTCATCAGTCAGGTGCATTTTGATAGATGAGTCAGGTTTAGGAAAACAAAATCCAGGGAGAGCAGCCAAGGAGGGACTCACCTGCCCTTTCCCCATTCTCAACCAGTGGGACCATGTTCCAAGCACGGGATTGAGTCCTACCTCCTCTTTGAACCCATGTAGCTTACCAAATCCTTTCAGGAGTTGTGTTTTGAATCCTCTGGGTCTTTAAACCACAGTTTCCTGGCCACATCGTGTGGGCTAGGAGCTAAGTGCACAGAGCTTCCTTTTGCAATCAGATGGACACCCCAGAAACTGCTCTGTGAAATAACCAAGAAGACAAACAGTAATGCACAGGAGCAAGAATACGATTAAGAGGAAACAAAGAGTGAAGATAGCTACTAGACTTGAGGGTTTTGAGAACAGGAACAAACAGATAACAGCCTCAAATCAATCATCTGCTATTTTCCAGGCAAATAAATTTTAGTGGGGTACAGCCTGGGGGAGTTAAAGGTCAGACACTGTGCTGAGATGAATGAGAAAGAGCAGAACAGAAATAGATCTAGGCTGAGAGGGAAGGGAGGAAGCGTTGCTGTAGTGCACACCCTAGTGAAGGAGATGGGAGGGGGGTAAAACTTCAGAAGACACCGACGAAAAAGCTATAAAAGTATCCCCAGCTAAAGCCTTCACCCAGATTTGGTGAGCTGGGCTCTGGTTTGGGAGTTGCATTGCCTGGCTCGTGCAGATGGAAACGCAGCCTGAACATCAGTGACTCTCTGAGAGGGAAATCTGCCTCTCAAAGGCATGAGTCACCTTGGAGGTCTAAATTTGCAACCTAAATACTTAAAAAGGGACTGAATGAACAGCAAACGTGAGTTTCGCTCTAATTCTGGAAAAGAGCAAACTGCCAGGGCTGGTTTTCCTCCCTGCTCCAGCCCTGGCTCTGCTTCCGTCCCGCTGCCAGCAGGTGGTACTGTGCCCCCAAGGATGGGCAAGAAGCGAGGTCTCCTTCCGAGGGGCTTTGCCAGGACAAATCTTTCCAAGGAATTGGGAAAGATGCTCGCTAATTTCTCCTCTGCCCTACCTACTCACCCTAACACTCTTGGAGCCCTTTTCTCCCTAACCACTCTCACCCTGTGCTCCCCAGGTGAGGTGAAAGAAGCCCAAGGGTGTTTGCTGACCAGGGGGCTCCCATCAGTCCCCAGTGACACCAACCACACAGGTGAGTGTTTACCTGGATTTTGCTTTCCCTCCATCACCTGAAGCACCTCCATCCCAGAGAGCTGGGGGAGATGGGGCACGATGGGCAAGTCCTCCATTCTTCCAGAATAGTTGTCCTCCTGCATCCTCACAGCTGGGACACCCAAGTGATGGACACTGCCAGGCACCCAAGGCCTTAGGTGTTTTTGGGGATACAAACTGGTACCTGTGCTTCAGTGAACAGCCCAGATCTGCCTGTGGTCAGAGCAGGAAAGCATCAGATACACCCCAGTGCCTCAACCCACATCATGAATGGAAATGCTATGTTATGATGCCCCCTCTCTGAAAGTGTTCAAGGCCAGATTGGATGGGGCTTGGAGCAACCTGGTCTAGTGGAAGGTGTTCCTGCCCCTGCAGGTGAGTGACCTTTAAGGTTCCTTCCAACCCACACTCTCTGTGATGCTGTGATAATGCTACGTGGTCAATGTGGCAGGTCCACGGGATGGCACTGTGTCCCACACTCCCAAGCTCTCCCCATCCTACCATGCTCATTCCCCAGACCACAGAGAGCACAGGTGGGGTGCAGCTAGGCTGCAGGTCAACAGAAGTTACCACATGGCCTGTATTGCATTTTAGGATAGGCTTCCTTTACAACAAAGTTGGTCTTTAAGAGACACTAGTAATTGAGAATCAGCCACTGGTTACAAAGTGTGAGCAGGACAGGATATTCTGCACATCCCAGTTCTGATACACAACCATACATGATCACAGAGATGTCTTGCTCCACGTTCCTGTACACACTTCTCATCAAAAAGCAATAACAAAGCAAAAGGACAAATACATGAGGGTGGCAGGGATGAAAATAAAGGTTAGTTCCCCACACCTCTCCAGCAAAAAAGGTTATTTTTACAGCAGCTCAGTTCCCATCTGTAATTTACCACAAAGAGGACACTGGGAGAGCTGAGGGGTTAGTCCTAGAAGGGGAACATATGGCTGTGATGACCTTGGGACAGAGAAATTTAGGCCAGAGCAGTCACCAAGGAGGGCCTGGGGAGCTCTCACCACTCTGTCTGGACTAGGAACACTGTTGGGTGGGTACAAAGAGGACTGCACCATCTGGGAGATGCTCCAGTTGGCTTTTTTGCCTTGTTACGGAACAGAAGTGGATTTCCAGGAATCAAAACTGAGGCTCTGAAAATCTCTTTAGCTCCAGGAAGCTCCAGCTGTCCCTGGCAAGGAGACTTCCAAGGATGGCACCCTTGTTAAGCTACGTGACAGGAAAGATGACACTCAGACACTCTGAGAAGTGCAAGTGTCTCTTATTTTTGTCTGAAGACAACAGAAAAGATTGTCCCCAGACCCTGAAAGTACTAAGCACACAGTCTGGAAATTATCAGTGTCTCTGCACAGCAGGACCATGGTAGGAGCCTTCTACAATGGGATTACAGCACTGGTAGACAAGCAACTGACATCATCTGCCTGGACCTGTGCAAAGATTTGACACTGTCCTGCATGACATCATGGTCTCTAAATTGGAAAGATATGGATTCAATGGATGGACCACTTGGTGGATAAGGATTTGGCTGGATGGTTGTACTCAAAGAGTTGCAGTGAACGGCTCAATGTCTAAATAGAAACCAGTGAGGAGTGGCATTCCTCAAGAGTCTGTACTGGGACTGGTGCTGTTTAACATCTTTATTGGTGCATGGACAGTGGGATTGAGTGAACCCTCAGCAAGTCTGCTGACAACACCCAACTGTGTGGTGTGGTCAACACACTGGAGGAAAGGGATACCATCCAGAGGGACATAAACAAGCTGGAGAAGTGGGCCCAAACCAACTTCATGAAGTTCAACAAGGCCAAGTGCAAGGTCCTGCACCTGGGTCGGGGCAATCCCAAGCAGAAATACAGGTTGGGTGGAGAATGGACTGAGAAAAGCTCTGAGGAGGGGTGCTGCTTGATGAGAAGCTCAACATGAGCCGGCTGAAGCCCAGAAACCAACCATGTCCAGGGCTGCATCAACAGCAGGGTGAGGGGGGGATGCTCCCCCTCTGCTCTACTCTGGTGAGACCCTCCTGCAGTGCTGGGTCTAGTTCTAGGGTCCCCAACAGAAGAAGGACATGGAGCTCCTGGAGCGAGTCCAAAGGAGGCCCCGGAGATGATCCAAGGGCTGGAGCAGCTCTGCTGTGGAGACAGGCTGAGAGAGTTGGAGGTGTTCAGCCTGGAGAAGAGAAGGCTCCAGGGAGACCTTAGAGCACCTTCCAGTGCCTGAAGGGGCTCCAGGAAAGCTGGGGAGGAACTTGGGACAAGGGCAGGGAAGGATGTGACGAGGGGGAACGGATTAAAACTGGAAGAGGGAGATTGAGGTGAGATGTTAGGAGGAAATTCTTTGCTGTGAGGGTGGTGAGACCCTGGAACAGGTTGCTCAGAGAAGCTGTGGCTGCCCCATCCCTGGAAGTGTCCAAGGGCAGGTTGGATGGGGCTTGGAGCAACCTGGTCTGGTGGGAGGTGTCCCTGCCCATGCAAGGGGTGAGACTGGATGATCTTTAAGGTCTCTCCCAACGCAAACCAGTCTGGGATTCTATGTGCTTTGCTCCTAATGTTGTGCCTGCAGGACACCCATTCCTCCTGCTGGCACCTTTTGCCTTCCTTTTGCCTTTTTGTCCTGCATGTAGAACATCAAATGAGCCTCAGAAGGATTTTTTTTACAGCATATTACACCATCGACTGGAAGTCCAAGTGTCCAGCTCCAACTCCACAATGAGTAAGACCCAAGAGCATAACCTGAGCACCACAACACAACTTTGGGACTTGCATTGTACAACTGTCACTGAAGAAATTGGAGGAGGCAGCACAGAGCTGCATTTCCCTTTCACTGAAATCCCTTTCACTGTAATTTCTGGCATTTAGTCAGCCAGATCCCTCTCAAAAACCCAAGAGCTGTGGCAATCAGGAAAACCTTTTCCAGTTCCCAAGGAAGAGGTCTTCAGCCCCTCTTCGTGGTGGAGGCTGTCTCATTGCAGGGGCTGTTGTGACAACACACGTCGTGAGCTGTTTATCAGCTCTGGACACATAAAAATCTCGTAACTACAGAGGAAACAGGGGTGGCACAACGCGGAGGGGGAGGAATGGGCTGGAAGAAGCAGTGATCTGTGGGCTGCCCTGCAGGGATGGGTCCCCAGGGCAAAGGGTGCACAACTTGTCCTAGATCATTTTTTGCTTTTTTCTTTTTCTTCTTCTTTTTTTTTTTTTTTTTTTTTTTTTTCCCCTGAGATCTGAATGGATAATTGCAGAAGAGGACAAGGGGGAAAATGAGCCGAAGACTCTTAACTGCAGAGGCCGGTCCCTGTGAGCAAAGGGCCACATGTCTCCTTTTATCACCAGCCATAATTCCCTCCTTGGCTCAAAGGCGGCTGTGAAAAGAGCAGGACTGGTTCAAACTTCCTTGGGGTCTCCGTGGCAACCAGCCCTGCAGGAGCCTTTTCTTCCTTTCCCTCCTTTCCTCTTTTGTTGTTGTTGTGTCATTAAAACTTCCCGGATTGAATCCCCACCAGGCTGCTCTGCAGGCACTGCTCCAGACCTCCTCCCTGCCTCCAGCCAGCTGCCCTCGCCATTTCTCATCCTCTGGACCAGCAAAGCTCATCCCCAGCCCAGCAAAGCCCAGTCCCAGCCCCAGATCACCAAAGCCCAGCCCAGCTTCCCATCATGACATTTGTCCATTCCCCTCCACTTCACCTCCTCCCAGTGTTTTATCTTCTGACAGTTCATCCCAACATCCTCATTGTGATAAAGCAGAAAATTGGGATGGTCTGAAATTCCAGGCTGAGCTGTCTGAGAAGGGGAATGGGGCAATCCAGACCTGACATCCCTGCTCAGCCACGCCCAAGCAAAGCTGAACCAGGCCCAGGCTGAGCAGGGCTGCTTGTGCCTCCAGTGTTTGGGCACAGCAAGGACTGCTGGGGACCCCTGGATAGTCAAAGTCTTGGCCATGCACAGGACAGGTCTCGTACCCACTCTGGGAATGAAGGTGACAGCCCAAGACACGAGAAAGACTAAGATCATCAATCCCTACCTTTGGCATGGGGGATGCAGCTCCTTGGGGCAGTGTAAAACAAGCAAAAAATATTGCTTATTCCTGCTCTGGTGCTGTGTTGGCCCTGCTGAACTATAACACTTCCCTGCTGATATGCTCAGGACAGAAGTGTGAGTAGATGGAGACATTGTAGGTGGGCATTGCAGCCTGAACAGGGGGCAGGGTCTCAGCCAGGAGAAGGTCTCCAGTCCTAGCAGTGTCCCAGTGCCTGCTGTCACCCCACGGTGTGGCTGAATAAACAGCCCAGGAGAGATACAACATTGACATAAATACACGCAACTCCTTTTGCTCCAACAGCACCAGCTCTTGCCTCCATCAGAGGGCCCCATTGTTTCCAGCTATGACATCAGGAGAAGTCACAGCCTGCAGCAAAAAATATTTGGTCTCATTTTTTACCTTGTGTTCTCCAGCCTCCAGGATATTGCTAGGTGAGAGTCCTGGGGAAGGAAGGAAGGGAGAGGAATTACTCTGTTCCCTTTGTTCTCCATCCCTCCCCCGTCCCCAGGATGCATTCCTTCAGATGTCAGGGTAGACAGAGCTGTCTCCAAACAAGCCCAAGACCTGGGGCATAGTTTCTTCATGTGCTCAGCCAGTCCAATTAGTCAGATTTACTGCAGCTGGGAAAGCAGCTCAGCCTTGCCCGTGGAGAGAGGCTGCCCTCCAACACACAGGGAGTAAAACTGCCCTTCACGACTCCAGAGGGATGATGTGCACTCACCTCACAGTGGTTTTGTAATGGTCCCATTCCCCAGAAATCTCTGGGACTTGCCTTGAGGCACCTTCCTCACCAGCAAGGCCTCATAGACCTATGATCACTGATCTGCACATGCTCATCCACCCTCAGCCATCTGCCCTTGCTCACACACCCTCACATGTAGACCACGTACACAAACACTGGCAATCAGGGCTCCACACAACCATCCTCTCCTGCATCCTGAGCTGTTGCTTCACATTGAAGAAAAAATCACAACAACATGCAAAAACCCTTCTGAGACCTTTCCCACTGGGTGTTACTGTGCCCAAAGTGGCTGAGGTGAAGACTGAATAGAACCTTAAAAAATGCCTGGAAATCATTTTCCCACTCAAAACTGATGGCTGATGGGACAGGTGTCCTACTCTACAAGATTTGGATCTCTGTTTACTTCAGAAGAGTGTAAGGATGACTTGGAGTAGGGATGACTTGGATAGAAGACCAGAAGTTTAACAGAGAAGACTTTAAAGCTTCATCACAAGAAGTGCCTCATTCTAAAGCCATTGCTGAAGCAGTGTCCCCACGTACCGATGTGGGCCAAGGCTGGCAAAACCCTGCCAGTCAAACATAATATTTGTGTCCTTGTAGTTACTGAGGTTTGAGATGGGTTTCCTTGCTGGCTCTGTGCTTCAAGTGGTCATAGTCACCAAAAAAAACCACGTGTCTTAGGGCTTCAGTAGGTGATTTATTTATTTTTTTCTGAACATCTCCATAGCAAGATAGAGGAAAGATCTGAAAATCTGACCAGAGTTTGAACTGTGAAGTGCTAAAGGAATTGAAGGAGGTGACAGTGAAAGAAAGATGTTTTTGTTCAAAGTCCACAACAGCTCCAGTTCCATAGCACCCAGGTGCTGAGGTGAAGTGTCCTTAGAAGATTTCTGCCCTAGTGGAGATGGTGGAGGAACCTGCTGTCAGCATTTCCACTTCCCATATTTCCTATGGTCCCCTGGCCACAGAACAAGATGTATGTGAATAAAAAGGAGGAGAAAAACTAAATCACGGGGAGCAGCATTTATCATTCCTTCTGTCCTTCAGATGCAAAGACTTGGATTCCAGTTCTGCTCATAAGTTCAGCAACAGCAGTACTGTTAATAATAGATATTAGTTTTGTTATTACCCATGATTGGTCGCTGTCCCTTGGTGTCCTAGCTCAGATCTGCACAAACAGAGGGAGAGACAGTTAGCCCACTGAAGGAGATAATAGGACACACATAGAAGCAATTATTTCACAAGTTTTACAGGCAAGAAAGATAGAGACAGAGAAGGAACCTGGGCCATCAAAATCATATCAGGAGTCCTCAGCAAAGTTGAGGGCACAAGCCAATTTTCTCAAGTTTCAATATGACCACAGGTACCACAGCAGGTTACTCCACCAATGTTTCAAAATTTAAACTTTTGTTTGTGAACAAAAAACCCCAGAAGTCTCAGTCCCTTAGCCACAAGGCTTTCTGGGATATTGCAGCAGAAGTTTGATTCTAAAGAGTTTCTACCATCACTGAAAGACAAAAAATATCAGAAGTGCAGGGTTTCTGTACCATGAGCTTAGAACAGTTTGTAATAAAATGGAGTGAGGTAAGGCTGTTCACGGAAAAAATAAGTTATAAAGTTATTCCTAAAAGACTAAAAACAATTCTGAAGGGTTTTACTAAACTTGGAGATTTCTATTATCATCCTCTCAGTGGCCACCAGAACTTCAGCTGCAGCCTGGCTTCCCTCTGCTTTATACCTGTGTCTTCAGCAAAGAGTGAAGTTCCACAAAAATGTCAAGTAGAAGCACCCCCATGGTGCTCACCTGAAGAGGTGAAGATCTGCTTTCCTATTATGGTGGACACTTTTCTCCTGTGGCTGTCTCTCGTGTAGGCACCCAACAGCTTTACACAGCAGCTGGAGAGGACAGGCAGGCACATAGCTGCAGCAAGACTTCCAGCAACCAGGGGATGTTTAGGTTGGATATCAGGAAGCACTTCCTCCCTGAAAGGGTGATTAGACACTGGAATAGACTTCCCAAGGAAGTGGTGGAGGCACCATCCCTGGAGGTGTCCAAGGAAAGGCTGGATGTGGCACTTAGTGCCATAGTCTGGCTGATGTGGTGGTGTTGGGTCATAGGTTGGACTTGAGGACCTGAAAGGTCTTTTCCAGCCTTGGTGATTCTGTGTGTGATTCTGTGTGATTCTGTAAGCCATGAGCTCACCTGGAGAGAGTGGTAAAGCTTTGCTGGAGCAAACATGGAGATGAGGCAGTAACAGGAGTTATGGTATGCTAGGTGGGTCCATGCAATGTCAACCTGCTGGAGCATAGCTCCAGATCATCCGTGATGGAGCACATTGAGAAGGTATGTGGAAATATGCAAGTGTTCCTGTCCAAAGATGATCAGAGGTGGTGTCACACCCATTGAGGCCCTTCTTTAGATCACTCTGCCCTGGTGTTAACTCAGGATTGCTGTTTCCAGGTCATGGCTGCCTTGGTGTGCCCAGCTAACAGGAACTGAGGTATGGGAAACCAGAAGCAGCAGAGGAGAGTCTGATAGAGCCAGAGGGAACATAAGGTTCCAGTACAGATTTGGCCAAGGGAACTGAGGAACAGGTAAGCTTAGAGAGAAATTTTATTGTTACCACTCATAAGTTAGCAGCAAACACAGTCCTCAGAAACACCCTGGGTTTGAGCGGTTCATAACGGAAGGGACTCAGGTGTCTCCTCCACGATTTGGGAAAGGGTTTCTTCAGCTCTTTACATACTTTTTAATAATTATTTACTTAAAGACTGATGGCTAGAGCCACCAAAGAGCTAATTTGCTCTTTGATCTCCACTTTAGATACTAAGATCAAAATTTAGGTCTACAAAACAGCAAACCCAGTTTCTTCTAAGACTCGAAACTCCCTGAAGGACCATGGCCCTGAGGGACTCACTTTCTCAGTTTCTGTTTCTGGCCATGGCCAGAAGTGCCCAAATTCAATGTCTAGCACAGAGCTAAGCTACCCCCCACCACTGAACCCATGTCAATCTGCAAATCAGGAGCTCTGATGCCACTGCTTAACACTGTACCATGGGTCACAGGTCTTCTATATTCCCAGCCTTCCCCAACACACCCAATTGGTTGTCTAAAGCCCCTCTGTCAGCAGCAACTCCAGCTCATCCATCTCTTGCCCTTTGCTGTGCAGTTTGAGTCATTCTCTTCATGTCACATTGGCCATGGAGTGATTCCACCGAGGACAAATGAACTGCACCAGGAAGGGTCTGAGCTCCTGCTCTCTCATGCTCATCTGTGGCTTGGGATGTTGACACTCATGCTGAGAACAAATCAAGGAGACTCCATGGTCCCATCACCTTCCTCAGGCACTTGGTTTCATCCTGCTGGTAGGGAGAAAGGAAGAAAAGCTAAAAGAAGGAAAAGTGATGAAAGTTGAAGCAGAGGGGAAGGGGAGGCCATCACAATGCTCCTTTGCTGCAGCATTACCAGAATAAACCAAAGGATCCCTTTGGATGCTGTGGCACCTACAGCGGGTGGGTCTGCAGTACCACAATGGTAGCACAATACAGAAGGACCTTTGTACTGATATTGTAAAGGCAACAGGACTTCTCTTGAGCAGCCAAACGCCCAGCTTCCTCAATTTTTTTTCATTTCTGGGCATATTGAAACTGGTCTATAAGAGTCAATATTGCCAAACTAGACAGACCAACGTGATTGAAAAGACCCTCAGTAAATAAAACTGTCAGTCAGCAGCACAATGAGGTGCTTATGAGTGGAATTTTGAAATTGCCCACTTTTGGGTAACTGTCACTTGCTCTTAGAAATTACATTTAAAATTAATGTTTGCTGTAGAACTTATAAATATTTGTTCAGGCTAGCATGAAATATCCCCAGGATAATTTTAGCATGTACACATCAGATTTTCATTTCGCAGCAGAGAAGACTGAAAGTAAGTCTGTTCCTTCCACAGACAATGTAGTCTTCATCCCTGTGAGACAGGTCATACTCCTTGGGGAGACATGCCTGCCATTTCAAGGCTTCAGGGATGGGGGCTGATACAACCAAAGACACAGCTGAAACATACTGTTGATCTTCTACTCATTTTTCTATCCATTTCAATAGGAGAAATTTAGATCCAAGAGTCACTGAGTCATATGTGAACAGAGTTAAAGACAACAAGGACCTTCCACTTGCATGATCTCACAGGATTTCCAAACTAAAGCAAATGGGGATACACTTGAGTCACAGTCTCATCCCAAAAGGTAGGACAACATGAACTCCTCATGATGCTGGGACAAATAGTCCGTGGTGTTCAGAGCAGACAAAGAGAGCAATGGATGGGAGAAGTTAAAAAGCAACTTGGGAAACTTCTTCAGGTACCTGTCAGACTCTAAGAGAGCTTTCCCTTGACTTCAGTCTTCTTGGGATCAAACCTTTACCAATCTGTTCACCTTTCAAAATCTGTCTGTGGCCACACCAATGTGATGTGGGTGTGGGTGGGTGCTTCAGCATCTCTGCTGTTTTGGTAAAGCAGAACTCCCTGTGATCTCTGCCCAGCTCACAACAGCACATATAGTCTCTGGGGTCTGGGTCACTTTCCCCCACCTGGTTGTCTGCAGAAGCACTTTGTATCTTGTTAGTGCCTTGATTTATAAATCCTAGCATCAAGAAATGGATAAAGAGCATGTTGCATTGTCTGCCACCCAGACCTTGATGATGGTCTCCAACCAGTCACTCAATTCAGTTTTCAAAAGCTTTCCCCAGTTGGATTTCGGCAGCATTGGGGATGTTTTGTCCCCACCATGGGATGTCAGTCACCTGTAGTGTCACCTGAGATATCATATTTCAGTGTCTCCTTTTGTTGCCTCTTTAAGAGGCATTTGAATGACAGAAATTGTCTCAGCCAGCACTTTTAATCCTTATTCTGTTTGTAGGACTCCAAAACATCCAACAATAGAGGTACAAGCAATTTAAGGTCTACTTTTTCTATATATGCTTATAGGTTGTCTAGTGGCAACTCTCCTACTGCATGGCTTACTTAAACCTGTAAAAGTGCCTGTGACCTTTGCCTGGTACTGGGACCAGTGAGACAGGGACACAGGGCCACCTTCATCCATCCTGCTAAACTCATTTAGCCTTCAGAAGAGGTGGGTCCCATCTTAAGGGTCTGTTTGGTATAGTTCTTGTTCCACACTAAGCCCAAATCATGATTAAAATTTCTTCAGGGCTGTGCAAGTTGACTGGGTCAGTCCCCTGCCAGGGTCTGTGCTTCATTGCTAAAAAGATGGACAACAGAGTTCAAGATCTGGGAAGATTCCCAGGTAGTGTATAATTTAGTAGAACAGATTAAATCCATGTGTCTCCAAATGCTCATTTGAAAATCATCCCTTTCTTAAACACAAGTGATTTTGTTCAATAAAATATAGCTGGGCACCAAGTGAGAGATTTGCCAGGATATACCCAAAAGACTCCTTGGGATTTGAAACCCCCCAAGAGGAACAAGCCATGTTGAACATCTATGATGGGCCACAAACTGGAAAACCTGTTGGACTAAGCCAGGAAAAGCCTGGTCTCATATTCCTTGCAGCAGATGCAGGGACCAGTGAAGAGGTGCAGAGTGAACAACTGGTGGATGTCCTCTCCTGGAGGCACAATGGCCTGGAAACCAACAACCACTTGTGAGAACAGCTCTGCACTAACTCAGTGTCCAAATACAATAAAATCTACAAGAACTGGGAATCAAGAGACACAAAGATGCCAAGCAGGAACGTCCCAGAAATTAATTATCAGTAAGGAATCCATTCGTACCCCGAGCCTTCATATCAGGAGAAGGTCTATCACTCTCAAAACCATGTGATGCATCAGGATGCCCAAGATGGGACCTTGGACCTCTGTTACAGCCATTGCTCTGCAGTAAATTGATCTGCTGGCTGCTTCTAAAGCACCAGGTGGTCATAAACTGGGCAGATCCCCTGCAGATGCTAGAGCTGTGATTGTTGGGGATGGTCTGTGAACAAAAGCACCTTTTTCCACAGACTTCTCCCAATTTTCTGTCTCATTCTATTGAGCCATCCCCCAGATCTGCTACTCTGACCCAACAGCTCCCATAAAAACAGCATCTCTTGGCAATAACAAGGCTTTTCAAGGAAAATCTTTCTTGACTCTATTTGCAACATGCTTTAGAAACGTCTTCATGCTTGTGATTATTTTTTTTTAATTGCGTGTGTTTTTTTGATAATCTTTTCATCTTTCTGTGTCCAGAGATGCACATCACAAGAAAATCATTAATGGGGCATCTTCCCATCTGCCTGCTCCACTCTTGCCATGACATGACATTCTCTCCTCAACAGAAAGCCAGGCTGCCACTGCTTCCCCCTCCATCCCTCCCACCCACACACTTCAAAACCCCTGGACAGTGCAGATTTCATGTAAAGTTTACAACCAGCTTTGTCCACGTGGCTCACACTGACACTTTCAGAGGGTTATGCTGCCTCTTTGGGGCTCCAGTAGCTCTGCCTCCTGCAAGGGTTAACATTCACCTCCCTCTCCATCGAAAGGATAACTTGTCTATCTCACCCCCACCCTGAGATTAAGCACAATCACAGTCACCATCCATCCTTACCTTGCAAAGTCTTGCCATGCCAAGCCAGAAGCAGGGTCTGCGTGTCCAGGGTTTCTAAGTGTGTCCTGGGTTTCAAAGTGCAATTAAAATTTAAAAGTAAAAACTTAAAAGAAATTAAAAAAAAAAAAAAAAATGAAAAGAAAGGGAGGGGGGAAAAAAAAAACCACCACCACCAAAAATCTGGCTGCCCCAGTAAAGTCTCTTGCAAAGAGGGTTTGTCTGTGGAAGCGAAGGCTAGGAACAAAGTTGTGGGGTGGAGGGGGAGGAGAGGATGATTGACAGCCCTGAGCTGAGACTCATCCCTTACCTTGGGCCATGCGGTCTGATTGGCTGCCTGCTGACATCCCCAAGCCCTGCACTTTTTAATAGACGCTTTTGGATGATCTACAAGGAAAAGGCTTGGAGAGGTGTGTTTCTGACAAGCCAGAAAGTCATCCACATTACAAGGGACTTTGTTTAACTCTTTTTTCTTTTTTTTTTTTTTTCCTTTTTTTTTTCTCCCTTTTTTTTTTTTTTTTTTTTCCCCCCTGGAAGGAGGGGGATTCTTCATTTGCTCACTTCATGTTTTTCTGAAAACTTCGCTGAGATTTTCCCCTTGCACCAGCCTGGACTAATGGATTACCACCTGCTTGGACTAATTTTATCTTTCCTCTTCAATGGCACAAAGGTCTTAGCCGGTTACCCAATTTGGTGGTAAGATTTCTTCCCTCCCCCCCCCCCACTCCCCTCTTTCTATGATTGATTAATGAATTAATTAATTATTAGCCATGGGATTTGTGTGCATGCATGTTGCTTCCTTTTCACCCTTCGCCCTGCTGAGGCTGGCCACGATGGCATGTTTGATTCTAAGCATAAATTCCTCAGATTTGACCGGTAATTAATGAAAAGTTTGGGGGTGATTTTGAAAGGGCAATGTCTGGGTTTCCCTTTGCGCAAATGGAGCCTTCCCCACCACTCTTAATTTCTCCATTTTTGTCACTGGAGCAAGAGACATTTGTTTTAGATGTGAAAGGATGCGGGTTTATTTTCTAGTGCAATAGGAATTTTGTCTGTCGCATGACTGTGTAGCAAGTATTTCCCTCCTTTACACAAAACTGGGATCGACCTTTCAAAAAGAAATGAATTCTATTTTCTTTTTGGCTGCTGCAGTTTTTGGACTTCTTTCTCTTCTTTTGTTGTATTCTGTCATGTGAATATAGTCTGGCAAATAAGCTGAGAACGCAAATGGCACCTGAGAAAATATTCATCAGTAAAATTCCTCAAAGATGGATTTTGTTCTTTTTAATTATGGAATTTTGCACATACAATAAAAATAATTTTAAAAAATAATTGGTTATATCTTATAATGGCTGATAAGTAACCTGGGTTACTTATTTTAAAAATAAATATAACAGCATATAAATAAAGATCTTAAGAAAATGTAATTGGAAGCACTTTAGAACAAAAAATACAGACTAAAACATTTCAGGTCATTTAAACACAGCAGACAGAGAGTTGCATAACAGAATATTTCAGTTAATTTCTCTTGTTATCATGTGGGGTTTCTCACTGGGATATATCTTGTTAAGTTTCTATATGTGCCAGGTAGAGGTTGTAAAACCAAATGATCTGCAGGGAAAAGAGGGAGATGTTGGAATTTGGTGCTACTGAGATTCTTGGGTTATTTTTGCCTTTCCAGAAAAGTCTTTTTCTTTTTTTTTATAATTATTGAATTCGATCCTTTCAGTGCCAACATGGAGATGGCAAGAAGTAGGTGGGAGTGAACTTGGAAATGGACTGCCATGTCTGGGAATATCTAGAAATCAGAAGGAAAAGCCAAAATTTTTTAAATAATCAGCTTATTACCATGGACTTGGAGAATGAAAATGTGCAGTTCCAGTAGAGAAAGGCAGAGAATACAATGACAAGTCCACGCTCAGGAAGCATTTAAAGGCTACGCAGGTTCATGAAATGGCTAAATCACAGCAGGTTTTCCTGAAGAATGAAATTATTTCCTCGCCCTGAGTGTGGCTGCCTAACTTCAGGACCTAATCCCGGGGCAGGGGAGCCAACTGAAATGCAGGCAGCATCACTTTGATTCCTGACATCCCTTTTCTCCTTCCTCTGGGGACCTGTGTGTCGGAACGGGGCTGCGCGGTGGGATGTAGAGCAGGTCAAAATCACATGGCTGGATCTAAAGGCAAGAATCCGTGTGGGGCAGAGGTACCTTGCTGTGATGTCAACTGTCCCAGGGTCTTGCCAGATCCTGACCTGCCTCAGGTTTTGATATAAATCAGGATTTAATGCCCAAATCAAGGAGGGTTTTGACTCTCGGAGAGAGGAACGAAAATCTTGACAAAAAGGTCTGTTTTTTCCCCATGAGGCAAAAATGTCCCCGTGAATAAAACATCTCTCCCTGTTTTCAGGAGAAGATGCTGCACACAGGTGTCCTTGCCTTCCCCAAAATCCCTACAAGTTCACCCAAAATGAACAATACAGAGGGCATGTAAGACAGAAACACCAGGGGCATGGCAAGGAGGGAAGGAGGGAGTCGAACAAGCTATCAGCAGAATTGGATTCATTAAATCCACATCTTGCATATTTTTTTGGAGATTCTGGCAATACAAAGGTGCCAGAGCATCTCCACGGCATTGAAGGGGTGTGAGGAGATGCCCCACGTGGGGCTGAGGGGCCATCAAAAAATGGCATGGGGTTTGAGAGGTTTCTTGAAGGCTGAGGAACAGAAGGGCAGAAATACCTGGGCCAGGGCTCCCTGGCTGCTCGGGCAGAGACAATGCTTCCCTCAGCATGCAGAATTAAATGTCTCCTTCAGTCCCACTGGAGACTGGGAGCATCTGCTCTGTGGAGCTGAGATCTTACACACAGTGGGCTCCAGCACGATGTGATACATACTCTTTTAAAAAGCATCTTTTTCCAGTTGTCTTCCTGGTCCTGTGGTTCTTAGGCAGGCATACAGCAGACTTTGGGGGATGAGTCCCACTTGCAGGGTTCAACACACCCTGAAAAGGGGGAGGGAACCAAGGATGGAGCCCAGTATCAGCCCAGTATCAGCCCTGTGCTGGACTCCTGCAGCCCTCCAGGCCAGGCTGGATGGGAGATCACCAGTGCTCCCCCAACCTCAGCTAAACCCACCTCTGCTAAATAAGCCCTTAGGAAGATCAGTCATCTTGCAGGACCCCAGAAATGTTGACAGTGCCCAGTCTTGCTGGTGCTGCAACATTTCTGGTGTTTTTTTTCTACCGTACAGGGAATATTTTGGCAGCAAAATCAAAACAGGTCGTTTCTGCTCTGGGGCATAAATAGGAAAAACGTTTATTCCTGTAGTGGGGAGGAAGTGTCTGACTGTGCAGAAGGCACAGACATGCAATGGGAGCAGGGTCTCAGCTCCTGGTGAATGGGTTCAGGGGTGGCTGGAATAATCCATCTGCTCCACCGTGCAGCCAGACAATGCCAGCCAGCACGACACCAGTGCCAGTGGGGTGGGAGGGATAAAGGCAATGGGAGTGATTGCACTGAGCTGTGTTTTCATTGAGGGGCCCGGGGAGGATGCTGCCCCTTTGGTGATACCATCTGGAGGGGCATAACTCCACAGCAACCCTCCAGCTTGCTCACCACCAGGTTGGAGGGGGGATCCTGCCCTTGGCTCCATGGTGACACGTTATGTCCCAAGCAGTGAGGCTCAGGCCTCGGGCAGCACGGGGATAGATGGACTGTGAAGGGAAAGACTTTGAGGCCAATACAGACCTTCAGGGTCCAGGCTCACTGGTGACAGAGGGACAGTGGAGCCACTGCAAAACCAAGAGGGGGAGTTTGCGGCCCAGTTTGTTTGATTGCTGGCAACTCCCTGATATCATCCTGTCCCTGACCAGCCAGCATGTCTGAGCACGGTCAGGGGGAAGCACAGACTGTAGATGTGACCTTCAGTGAGCAGGGGTGGTGTTTAGCCACAGGTCCAACCCTTCTTCACATGCTTCCATCCCATTACAGCAGTGACAAGGAACAAATGAGGCTCAGATGGGAAAAGGTCATCTAAATGCTGCCTGAGAGAGTGCTGACAAGAGGAGCTGAAGCCAACAAAAGCTTCCTCAGATCCATGTCCAGCACTTATGCTGTCCGGGTTGCTGCTGCTAAAAGAGAGTCTGAGAAGGAAGAGATGGAGGGATGCCCCTTCCAACCCAAACCATTCTATGATTCTATGATGATTTGATGATGTGGTGAGGTCTTGGAAACCAAGGACTGCTGCTCCTCCTGACCTCCCAGAGATGGCAAGGATGGGAGCAAAGTGGGTAATGAGACTGTGGCTGAAACCCCAGCCCCACAGGCAGCAGTTTTGGGTCATGCCAACAGCCCTTTTAGGTGCCAGGAGAAGCGATGGTGGTGACACCAATCACACCTGCAGTCTTTACTTTAATCCCCAACACCCCAGTGATAGTGTGGAGGACAGACCATGTCTCAGCCATTGTGAATGGGGAGGATCAAGGTATGAAAGATACAGCAGCATATTGGAAGACTGATGGATGGGGTCCGAGCTTTTTGGCAATGTCCTGAGAGAATTTAGATGAAAATCCAGCCCATGGCCAAAGCTGTGTGAGTGCAAGCCAACAGAGACAGGAGAGACAGGAAACAACTAGAAACTGCTCCCAGGATCCTCATACATGCACAGGGGCTGAAGAAGACAATCAGGGAGACAACTCCACCCATGAACGGAGAAGAAACACCAAATGCTCTCCTCTTCCATGGGCAGCATTCACCAAGGGGTCTTGAAAATCTCTGGTGTGTTACTAGCCTGGAGAAAGAGCCAGATTTGGAGTCATGATGTAAACAGGGAGTAAAAGATTCAGCCCTACTCCTCTCATCATTCGTCAAGACATAGTATTAATAGTTCACTGCCCAAAACTATGACTCTCCAAATGTGTCCTCCCATCCAGCATTGGTTGGCCTCTAAGCAGTTGATTTGGCAACTGCAAGGAAGGCTTTGTCTATTAAATGCTATTAGATTTTATTTCTGTCCCTCAGAAATGTTTTCAGGGGAGGCTGGAGGCTTTGGCTGAGCATCCCAGTGGCCTTGGGCCCTAGGAAGAGGCAGATAGAAACTTAAAAGCATGTTCTCACTGGTCTCACAGGGACTTCCTCATTAGGAAAAAAACCTGTCTATGAAAACCATTTGCATGTAGACACAGTCTGAGATGACATGTAACTTGTCTTCTGTAGCTTGCAGTGTCTCACCTTGCTGGAATGAATGGGAGACTCCATTCTCCAGGCAGGCCTGGTCTTCCCATCCTCTAAAGGTTCAAAGCACTTATATCCTGTAGCCTGTTTTGTTATAGGCACGTGGCCCTTAAAGGTGCTTTTATTCAAAAGGAATAAACTTGCAGGGCAGCACCAAGGATGAGGGTGGATTTCCTGATGCAAATCCAGCTGCTGTAGTACTACAAAAGAAGGGGGGGAAAAAAATCCGTGTATCATTTTCCTACAGCTTATGATGCACCCAGTTCTGGGGAAAAATGAGTAAGATGCTGCCAGAGGTTGTCACTGGCAGAGCTGACAGCATTTGCTGTGCAAGCCCAGAGGTGCTGCTCTGGCTCCTGGCCTGGTACACGAAGCCAAAGCAGCTCCACCAGTGGCCTGCACTGGCACGTGAAGCTCTGAGCTGGAAGATCTGATGCATAAACCCCAGGTCCCCTGCTGCTGGGGCTGCTGGAGGGGTGGACATGTCTGGGGGGTCACCAGCAGCATCTGGGTGTGTCAAAGCCTGGTCTGTCAGAGCTGCAGGTGAAGCTGCCTGGGGACTGCAGTGAGGCCAGAGGTGATGGTGACAGATGCTGGGGTGGCCTGTGGCTGCTCACAGAAACAGCTGTCAATAAATAAATGTTCACAAGGTTCAAGTTCTTGTGGTTTTAAAGGTTTTCTTCAGCATTTTCCATAGCAAGGCATGGCCCAGGGGAATCCATATTACCACCCTGCCAAATGGGATGGTTAGTCCAGGCAAGAGCTTGTCAGGCTGGAAGAGATATGAATTGTCTGTCCTGTACAGCATTAGTAGCCCTAGACATTGCCAGAGAAGAGCTTCTGAGGATAGACACAGAATCATTCTGGTTGGAAAAGACCTTTAAGATCATTGAGTCCAACTATAAATCAACTCTGCCAACCATTAACCCAACTCAACCAAGTCCAGTGCCTAAACCCTGTTCCCAAGCACCACATCTACATGTCTCTTAAACACATCCAGGGATGGAGACTCAGACACCTCCCTGGACAGCCTGTTTGGTGTTTAATTACCCTTTCAGTGAAGAAATTCCAATATCTAATCTAAACCTCCCCAAATGTACAGCCTTGAGAACCCCAACACAGCCCAGGCCTTGGCAGAGTGCTCACATGCTAAGGCAGCACCTCCTGTTGTTTTTCTCTCTCCCTACATGGCAGAGGGCAGCACAGTAGAGTCCTCAGCTCAGTAACAACTTCAAAATGCTACTAGAACAAAACAGGAAAAAGCAGTAAGCAATTTCCAGATTGTCCTAAATGTCAGGAAGTCTCATTCCCTCAAAAACTAACCCCATGTGCCTCCTGGAGTGTCCCAGCCTCAGGGAACCACAAGTTCCACAGGGCCAGCCCAAGCCTGCAGCCAGAGGAACATGAGGTGAAGGGCTCTGACTCAGAAATAAAGGCTTAGAAGTGCTTCTTGAGACAGAAATTGTTACCATTCTTGTAACTAAATTTGGAAGTAAATTTAAGTGGTCACATAAAGCTTTTAAGAGGCAGTTTAACTGCAAACCAACTGCTTTTCATTTGAAATCTGGGGGTGCTTAGCATGGAGACAAGGAGGCTGAGGGGACACCTTCTTGCTCTCTGCAACTGCCTGAAAAAGGTTGGAGCCAGGGGGGGTCGGTCTCTGCTCCCCAGGAACAAGTGGCAGGACAAGAGGAACCGGCCTCAAGTTGTGCCAGGGGAGGTTGAGGTTGGATCTTGGCAACAGTTTCTTCCTGGCAAGGGTTGTCAGGCCCTGGCCCAGGCTGCCCAGGGCAGGGCTGGAGTCCCCATCCCTGGAGGGGTTTCCAAGCTGTGTAGATGTGATGCTGAGGGACATGGGTCAGTGGTGGCCTTGGCAGGGCTGGAGGAATTAATGGGCTGGATTATTTTAAAGGTCTTTTCCAACAAAAACTATTCCATGATTCTATGAAACATTCATTAAAAGTAGCATGTGACAAAGTGAAGCACCTGCCTAAAGGACCTCATGCAAAAGCAGTAGAAATTCAAGAGGAACATCTGGTCACTCAGTACTTTTAGCTCAGGGCTGGCTACAGGGTGTTGGAGAAGTTGGAGGCCACTAACTGGTGAATTCACACACCAGCTCTTCTACATGCTGACTTCCTCCCCCAGCTATGTCAACACTTACCTTGATATGATCAGGTAGACACTTCACACTCCACTGATACAGTTGTGTGTGTGCAGGTGGGGAATCACAGAATCAACCTGGTTGGAAAAGACCTTGAAGATCATCAAGTCCAACCATAACCTAAATCCACCCACCATAACCTTTATCTACCCATTAATGCTTAAATCATGTCCCTAAGCACCACATCTCTATTTCTTTTAAACACTTCCAGGGATGGTGACTCCACCACCTCCCTGGGCAGCCTGTTCCACTGTCCAACCACTCTTTCAGTAAAGAAATTCTTTCTAATATCCAGCCTGAACCTCCCCTGACACAACTTCAGGCCATTTCCTCTTGTTCTGTCACTATTCACTGAAGAGAAGAGACCAACTCCCACTTCCATACAACCTCCTTTCAGGTAGTTGTAGAGAGCAATGAGGTCTCCCCTCAGCCTCCTTTTCTCCAAACTAAACAACCCCAGTTCCCTCAGCCTCTCCTGTAGGACTTGTCCTCCAGGCCTTTCACCAGCCTGGTAGCTCTTCTCTGGACATGCTCCAGCAACTCAACATCCTTCTTGTAGTGAGGGGCCCAGAACTGCACACAGTATTCAAGGTGTGGCCTCACCAGTGCCGAAACAGTGATGGTGGTGGGAAATTCTTTTCCTCCTCTGCTTTGCTCTGGTGAGACCCCCCGCTACATTAGTGTGTCCAGTTTTGGAGCCTCCAGCACAAGAAGGACACAGAGCTGTTGGAGTAAGTCTAGAGGAGGCCACAAAGATGATCAGGGACTGGAGCAGCTCGGCTCTAGAGACAGGCTGGGACAGTTGGGGGTGTTCAGCCTGGAGAAGAGAAGGCTCCAGGGAGACCTTAGAGCACCTTCCAGTGCCTGAAGGGGCTCCAGGAAAGCTGGGGAGGGACTTTGGACAAGGGCAGGGAGGGATGGGATGAGGGGGAATGGATTAAAACTGGAAGAGGGAGATTGAGGTGAGACATGAGGAGGAAATTCTTCCCTGTGAGGGTGGTGAGACCCTGGAACAGGTTGCCCAGAGAAGCTGTGGCTGCCCCATCCCTGGAAGTGTTGAAGGGCAGGTTGGATGGGGCTTGGAGCAACCTGGGCTGGTGGGAGGTGTCCCTGCCCATGACACGGGGTTGGGATTGGATGATCTTTAAGGTCCCTTTAAACCCAAACCAATCTGGGATTCTGTGATAGGAGTCCATGAGTCCACAGTTGTGCTCATCTCAAACCAAATGAACTCTGTGCTGAGATGCATTGGGAGGAGTGTGGGCAGCAGATTGAGGGGAGCTGTCATCTTCTGCTTGGCATTTGGGGCACCTGTAATACTGTGTTGAGAAATGTCTCCTTCCCCCCACCCCAGTTCAAGAAAGATGTAGAGAAACTGGAGAGTGGCCAGTGGCTGCTTCCAACATGGCAAGGGTCCAGGAAGACCTGGCTTACCATGAAAGGTGGTGGGATCTGGGCTCATCTGGTCATTTAGAGGACACTGAAGGCTGTTCAGCAGCAGCCTGTTGGCTTCTTGAAGGGCTCTTGTAAGTCTGATGGAGCCAATATTTTCTCTGTATGGTCAGTTAATATGGCAAAGGACAGTTGCCACAAGGTGGGACTTCAGGGCTTATGCTTCTTTCAGGAGGGTTGTGTGGCCCTGAGCCAGGTGCCCATGGAGGTTTGGAGGCCTCCTTGGACATTTGCAGGACTCACCTGCACAAAGCTCTAGCCACCCTGGGCTGGTGTTGGGATTGTCCTACTCTGAGGAGGTGCTTGGACTAGAGACCTCCAGGGACCCTGTCATTCCTGTGGCTGTGCTATACTCTTTGCTGAGGCCAGAAGCAAAAGCTGCAAAGTGTGAGACAGCTCCTGGAGGACTCAGTCCCCAGGACAAGGTCCAACGGGCAGTGAGACCTTCATTAGGACCCTAAACACAATGAAGCATCTCTCATCCATGTGACAGCCCAAGGCTTATGATGGCAACGTAAGCCCCAATGAACATCTGCCAAGGGGAAACCTGATGGTCACTCGTGTCACCCCTGCTACATGTGACACATCTTTGTGCCCAGGTATGGGTCATTGCCACTCCAGCTGGGTCATGACAGGTCTTCAGCTAATGCTTCCTTGCTGTGTCTGCCTTGGCTCTGTTGGTCTCCAGCTCCTGCACTCAGTCACTGCTCTTCTGGGGCAAGGACAGATGCAAGACAGACTCAGCCCTTCCTCCCTTCCTGTAGGGGACCTGGGCAGTTTGAACCTTCAGAGGACATGACTCTAAGGTCACTAAATCTCTACTGACTTTTAAATTACACTTCCACAATCTAGCTGAAACCCTGAGGGCACTTGATTTCCATTGCTGCCCTGGAGGCCCAGTGAACACTGCCACGTACTCACCTGGGCTGGTAACCAGGAGGTAGAAGGTTATCTTCCACTTGAAATTGGTGATAGGGTCTCAGTGATGTTCCTCAGGCTTTTCCACTGCCAAGTCAAACAGTTCAACCTAAACTAGTGTCTGGGTTTTGTATGGAAAGGCAGGAAAGTATCCAAGTAGCCAATTTTAAAGAGCGAAAAAGCAAAGCTTGAATATGAAATAATAAAGATAAAAGAATTGTGCTGTGTATGGAACACATGCAGATACAATGCACTGCACTTTCAATCGTCTTTGTCACATATTCAACCAGAAGATGTCTTCATCTGATGTGTCCTACAAACCCCAGTTTCTCAGGCTCACCAGCAGGCAGGCTGGCCATCTAGAAATACACCTCATCTGCTGTTCTGACACAGAAGCTGCTGGTCCACGAGCTGTGCATGATTTGACATGAGCTGTGTTGACCCAAAGCAGTGTCTGTGGCAATCTGGCTCAACTTGAGCCTGTTTTGAAATTTTTGCCAGGTCTGAGTGAAGCATCCTAGGCACGTCTAGTAGGAGTCTGGTTACTGCCTTCCTGCTGACCAGTGTTTGGCTGGTTTCCACATGTGATGGCATATCAAATATGGACCATTTTTGAGCATTAAAATAGAAAAAATTCTGGACTCAGAGTCCAGCCATTCAGCAACATGGACACACCCAAAGCCCTTGGTGGAAGACAAGACCTTTGTGCCTCCAAGAAGTATTTCTGAGTAGATATTATCACTATTAGAACATTATGATGCTTATACCAAAGGCTTTTTGAAGATGGATTCATGGATTTTATCTGTGTCCACATGGATAGGATCATGTCTCAGGAGCTATGGCCAAACCTAGAAATAAAAACCCAGGAGGCTGGAATTCCTTCTTTATTTCAGCAGAATTTCCTCAGTTTCCTGAAGGCAAAGGCTCTAAAGGGGGCTTGTAGTGGAAATTGTGCTCAACCTGGAATAGCTCTAAAAGGTTATAAAGTACTTCTCGAAATCATAAACCATGGCAAGAGAATTGTGATGGGATTCCTCTCCCAGAAAGGTTGGATCCTACTGCACACAAAAATCACCAAGGCACAGTCTGCTGCTGATGGAAAGATGCTGCCTCTCTCTCTAAGAGACCTCCAGAAAGTCTGTCTTAGGTCTGAGCTTGGAAATGATGAAACCACCTGGTCTCTTTCCTCTGTTGGTAGACAGAGCCACCCCATGTCTGCAGACCAGACACCTATTTTCCACTGGCTGTTGGTGGGATGAGACAAATCTGATGTTCACCAGCTCCATAATCTCATTCTTCTTCAGTTCCTAATACCACTCAGTGGATCAATCAACAATTTCCCTAAAGGATTTGAGATGCAAAGGATTTGTCAGGAGCTTCCCTCTAATTTACATATATAGTTATAGCTCATCTTCCTTGAATTACTCAAAGTTTAATTTTAGCCTTCTGTTGGCAGATGCAATCTTATTTTTGCTGACCTGGTCTGAGGTCCTTTTTGTATCTACAAATTGAAGTGATTTAATATTACTCAAGTTTGGAAGTAATATTATAGCAACAGTGAACATCATGAGAAGCTTCTGATCCAGGGGAGTACCAGGATATATTATTTAAGGTTGTTTAGTGGAAGTTTCAGGATAAAGACCATACTAGAAGTGTGACACGGTGAAAACCACGTTGAAGGACCAACCATGGGGCACAGGCTGAGAAGCATTTTATTGTGATCAACACTTGGAACCTTTTTAACACTGTCCCTGCATTGACTGCACATGAATGTACAGCTTTTCCTAGGATAGTACCTGGAAAGAAATCATAATACTAGGCACATCTTGAGAGTCCCCACCTTTTCCAGACCAGGAACAACATATTTCTTAGTATTTATTCTAACTTGGCGTGTAGCAAGAATTCCTTAAAAATTCCAAACTGACCCCAAAACAGAAGGTATTTGCAAAACACTGAGTTAGAGAGTGGTCCTTTACAGTCACATCTCATCTCCCTTGTCTGACACATACCCTGGTTAGAGGGTGCCTGTTGTCACACCATCCATCCATCCATCCATCCATCCATCCATCCATCCATCCATCTGTCCATCCATCCATCCAGTGTAGTTAACAGACAGACAGGACAGACAGGACAGTGCTGATGCAGGTTTGTTGAGAAAACCTCCACCCTCACCTAAGCAAGAAACTGGGAGCTATCCTTGGCTGAAAGGGCTTCTACTGCACAGGCTTGAGAAATGGAATGTTGACCCTGTAACAACAAAAACCTTGATCACCAGAACTGTTCTTGTAGCTGATTTGCCACCTTTGAAAACAGGAAAGGACTCTGCTTTGATAAACAAATTTGCCACGATAAAGGTGCCAAACTTTCTGATTCCTTTTCTAAGGATAGGTTTCCTGATTTGCTAATTTGCTTTTTTCACATTTCTTTGAACTTCCCTGGCTTAAATTAATCTTACAAATTTACTCGAGTCTAACTGGCACCTTTTCCAGCACTTTCACCTTTCATTTTTGAATGAGAAACACTTTTCCTGAGCCAGTCTAGCATCACATTGGCTCAGACACTGAAGATCTTCCTCTACATTTTCAGCAAAGAGACACTTTGAGTTTAAAACAGAAGGGTTAGTGGTGGCTGATAGGCTCTTGATTTTGTTATTCTGATCCCATTTCCGTGTCCCACAGTCATCCAGATATCCTGTAGTTACCTTGTAGTGATTGTGAAGAATTATAATTAGAAAATCTGCAGACATCCTTGAAAGCTGACACAGGGGCTTTCCACAGCTCTAGTGGAGTCCCAACAAGTGCCTCTCCACCCCTTACTTTTCACTCCCCTTGTCCTGCTGGAGGTATCTCCAGGGCAGGCAGCTCCACCCTAGCTACCTGCCTTGCTGCCAGTGGCACAGCTGCAGGTGGGGTTTGCTCACAGAGGTCTAAAATGAGCTTAGTGGCCATTTTGCTCCTTGGACTGTGGTGGCAGATCAGGACAATGGTCTCAGCTGAAGTGTCTGCAGCCCATCAGATGACTCCCATCATCTGCAAATACAACACAGCTGGGCCCAGACTTGTCTGCAAACAGGCAACATTATTTATTTTCTTGTAGGAGTTACTGGTTCAGCCTCCAACCCAGATTTCAGCCAATAGTAGATACCCTGTATCTCAGCCCTGCAGTTCCCTCATCACTGATCAGTTTTTCACCTGATTTCCTAGTAAATTATTCCCATGATTGCTGATGCTTTTAGTAGTCATGTTTTTCTTTTTTTTTACAAAGGATTTTCATTTGTGTTTTTAAATGCTGATTATTGCATTGCATGTGCTCTGACCTCATTATCTTTGGCAACAACCAAATCACCTTTTGCAATTTTTTAATTAAACCCATCACCACACCAGGAGGTGGTTGAGCCACCATTCCTGGATACATCTAAAAAGACAGATGTGGTGCCAGGGGACAGGGTTTGGTGGTGGACGTGGCAGAGCTGGGATAGTGGTTGGACTTGATGATCTTGAAGGTGTTTTCCAACCAGAATGATGGTACTATGTGACTATTTCTGTTTGACAAGCAGTTTCTGTAGCACAGGGTTATGGTTAGTTATATATTTTCACTCTTCATTTCAGTTTGCTCATTTTTCCTGTAAATCTCCTCAAAATAAGATCTGCAGAAACAAAGATCTCCTTTGTGGCTTCTGTGGGGCATGGCCTGCTCTGTTTGGCTAAGGGACAAAGCTGGAAGAGTCTGGGAGTTGATACCAGCTCTTAGGAAAAGGGATCCTTTGCCTCAGTCTAAGGCAATGCTCAGGATCATAGTTTTGGAGACTTAATTTGTACTAAAGCCCTTGAGGGGGGTCTCACCCCATTTCTGCTGGGGTCATGTCTGCAGACTTTGCAGCCTTATCACAAACAGTGGCCTCATACCTCGGGGGCAACTGTTAGTCGACCTTGGATCAGATAAATGAGAGCTTGCACAAAGGCACCACAAGGAGAATTAGGGACAGCCAGACAACCTGGTGACAGCACTGTCACCTACACACTAAATGGCCTAGTTCTTGAAAATCAGCCTTTTTCACCCCAAAACCACAGATGACTCTTCCCAGATGTTCAGAAATTATGTTACTCCATTTAGCTCAGCTGTTTCCAGAGCATTCATTGCCATGCTGGTGTCTCCCACATACCACCAGCACTGATGCTGCTCCTCTTACCTGCACTGCAATAACTACTTGTGTTTAGTCCAATCCTGGTGGCCTGGCTGGCAGCAGCAGAGCTAAATTTGTAATAAAATTATCAATACAGTACCCAGGGTCTTCATGGTCCACGAGTCTTGAGTCTTTGGTGTCCAATCCTGTCTGTGAGGCTGGTGAGACCCTGGAACAGGTTGCCCAGAGAAGCTGTGGCTGCCCCATCCCTGGCAGTGTTGAAGGGCAGGTTGGATGGGGCTTGGAGCAACCTGGTCTGGTGGGAGGTGTCCCTGCCCATGCAGGGGATGGGATTGGATGATATTTAAGGTCTCTTCCAAGCCCAACCAGTCTGGGATTCTGGGGTATTTAGTTGTTCTCACCTGTTCCTTTCAGCCCAGCACCCTGAAAACCTGAACCCTGGGTGGAGTCTCCTTCACTGGAGACATTCAAAACCCACCTGGACAAGTTCCTGTGTGATGTGCTCTAGGTGACCCTGCTCTGGCAGGGGGGGTTGGACTAGATGATCTTTCGAGGTCCCTTCCAACCCCTAGGATTCTGTGATTCTATGATTCTATGATTCCTTTCAACCCAGCATCCACAAAGCTGGAGTGTGAAACAGGGCTTGGGGACAGCTGGTGAGGCTTGCCCATGGATTAGGTTTCGGGAAAGAAAATACTTCAGTTACACTTTGAGCCTTCAGACTTTGACTATTAGGCATGTGTTGGTTTTGCTGCATGGGTGGAAACCATGCACCAAGCTGGACAAACAGCTTTCTGATGTGGTTTTGAATATAGTGAATTCAAGGTAACCCGTGAGAAACAAAACAACTGGGGGTACAAAATCTCCATGGAGTACTGGAATGACTTAGATTAAAAACACAACCTCAAAGCAAATTGATTTGAACATCTACACCCTTTCCTACAGAAAAAGTTTTCTAATGTTTCTTGAGTCCTATCAGGCTCCAGGGTATCATTTATGAATTTTCAGTACTCGGTCAGCAGGCCAGTTCTGCCTGGCTGTACATGTTTTGTCACCTAACAGAGGGTCCCCATCCCTCCAACCAGTTCCCCAGAATGCTTGGAACTCACTTAAGCTCAATCTAGCAGGTACTGGCCAGAAGAAAAATATCAGATCCCCAGTGATTAAAAATAAGAAATTCTGGGCAAAATTTCTGGACAATAATAAAATATTTAAGAACACATACAATTTTTCAGTTATTTTTCTCTATTTCGGACAAAAAACTCAGGGGGAAAAGGACATTTCCCATGACTCCAAATCAGATTATTTGTTAAAAAAACATGGAAAAGGTAAATTTTACTTTAGTAAGGAGCTGGCAACAGAGTTTTGCAAGGACGCTCACTGCCAAACATATTGAAAAGGATGGCACTGGGGAGCAGTGACGTGATGAAGTTTGCAGTTGCTCAGGATGGTCCAACATAAAGGTGACCACAGAAGATAGGAATGGATGAATCAATAAAATCCCAGAATCATAGAATGGTTTGGGTTGGAAGGGACCTTAAAGATCTAGTTCCCACCCCCCTGCATGGGCAGGGACACCTCCCACCAGACCAGGTTGCTCCAAGCCCCATCCAACCTGCCCTTCAACACTTCCAGGGATGGGGCAGCCACAGCTTCTCTGGGCAACCTGGGCCAGTGTCTCACCGCCCTCACAGCAAAGAATTTCCTCCTGATCTCTAACCTAAATCTACTTTCTTCCAGCTTGAAACCATTACCCCTTGTGCCATCACTCTCTGCCCTTGTAAAAAGTCCCTCCCCAGCTTTCTTGTAGGCCCCCTTCAGATACTGGAAGGCCCCTAATAAAGTCTTCCTGGAGCCTTCTGTTCTCCAACAACCCCAACTGTCTCTGCCTGTCTTCATAGGAGAGGTGCTCCAGCCCTTGGATCATCTTTGTGGCCTCCTCTGGACTCATTCCAAGGCTGATAGATAATAAAATAGACAATAGTTTTTAAAAAGTAGTGCAAATTGGGACAAAGATCCCAAATCTGCACGACATTGATATACGTTAGACTTACTATTACAACCACCTTTAAAAGGATGTTATTATGACCAGGTCTTTGCAGCTGGTAGTTCAGTGCTCAGTAAACATGTGTAACTGTACAACACCCACAAGCTTTGCACCTTGCTGCTGTGTCCCTTGCCCAGATTTTTGGGACCACATCGGTTGACAGGCGTTAGAAAAGGTCTGTTCCGAGCTGTTGCTGGATTTGTTTTCAAAACAGAAAATATCAGTGGGTTGTTATTTCAGTGATTATTTATTTTCTTATTGACTCCTGAGGTCTGCTTGCATTTCCCAAAACTCTTGCATAAAAGGAGATGAGCACACAAACAATCCAACAGCAATAGGGAACAGGAAGGGCTGAGTGCCTTCAGATGAGGACACAATATTTAGATTTGCAGCTTGGGGAAAGACAGTTACAAGTGAAAATCATACAGATCTTGCAGATGGTGAATGATCACAAGGGTGTGCCCAGGAAAAGGTGTTTATTTCTCAGGGTATAAGAACCTGCTGTTAACCCAGGTGGGCACCACACAGCCACTCAGTCCCTGCCAGCAGGATGGCAAGAGAATCAGAAGGGTAAAAGTACATAAGCTCATGGGTTGAGATAGAGGCAGTTTAATAGATAAAGCAGAAGCTGCACGTGGAAGCAAAATAAGGAATTCATTCAATACTTCCCCTGGGCAGGCAGGTGTTTAGTCATTTCCAGGAAGCAGGGCTTCGTCACACATTGTGCTTACTTGGGAAGACAAACAATGTCACTCCAACCATCCTCCACTTCCCCCATTTCTTTGGTTAGTTGGTATTTTATCATACAGTGGGGCCCCTTCAGCAGGAGTCAGCTCTCCTGGTGTTGCTCCAAAATTTCTGACAGTCTGTGATCACTTCCAGGACTCCAGGGTCATCAGGGCTTCCCATTCAAGTCCCATCACTTACTCCATGTAGTGTCAGATTCATGTTGTATAGAGGGGACCCTTCCTTTGAATGTCCAGTCCAGCACTGGTGGTCGAGGTGCCCAGAGGAGCTGAGCTTTGATACCAACTACTTCTCAAGTGGCTTAAACCCCTCCGTGACCTGCTAGTATCTCTTTTTCTTTTGGAGGCTGTAAAGTACATTTCTCACATCTGGTCCTGTCTGGACTTGCCCAAGGGCCAGTTCAAAGGCTTTTTGTTGCTCCCCAGTGAATTTATTTGCCCTTGGGTTTAAAATGAATTGAGATGTGTATCATTAGGTTGTGGAACTTGTTCCCAGGAAGCACTGTGGAGGCTGCATACACCGTGGGGTGTGATGTACCTTGGAGAAAATTACTGAGAATCACTTCACTGGTAGACCTTGGGCATGATAGGCCAGATGTATCCTTCAGCTCAGGAAATCCCACTTCCCATCACTGCTGGAACCAGCATACACTGGGCAAAAGCCATCTTTTCCCTTTGCCTTCTTTCTCCTGGTGTTTCCCTTCTTAGCTGAGATTACTTGTGAAGAAGGCAGAGCACTGGCTACCTTGACCTTTGGAGCAGACCCAGTGTTCAATATTTTCTGCAACATTCATGGCAGTTTGTGTCTCATGTCTTTCTAGAGCTCAGCACCCCTCTGCTCTGGGTGTTGCTGTGCTCTCCATGGAAAGACAATGGCAGCGTATAGTTTCTCACCACAATCAACCACCAGAATTAATTCTAGATCTGGTTTCCAGAAGATTCAATTTGGCTTTTCCACAAACCACTTTAAGATGCAGTTCATCCAGGTGAGACAGGACTAGGCTCCTTAGTCTCAGCTATACTGCCCAGGATGGGCAGAGTCCAGCTCAGTGTGAGACCATGGCACCCACAGTCACCTCCTAGGCCAGGGCACGTCCTCCTTAAGGTAACCTCAGGCTGCTTACAGGGGCAAGAGTCACCCCTGTTATCTTCAATCCTGGTCTCAGGGCACAGTGAAGGTCTCTCCAAGGAGAAGCAGCCTGGGCATCCATCTTAGATCACACCCCAAATCACAGGACAGCTGGCTGGGTGTAGTAATTCTCATCCATGGTGTACATCTGGATGTTCCTGTAGTATTTGAGCATTGGGCAGATGCCTTTCAATGCCAAAGTTGGTGGTTCACAGTGAGTGATTTCCAGCCAGTTGGCACTAACCACTCATTGAGGTTAGCCACCTCTCCAAAGCAGCAGCCCAGACTGGAGGCATGTGGAAGGCCTTGGCTGACCAACAGATGACCAGCATCCCTGCTGGTCTGGAGAGGTCTCTTTTCCTTCCCTCCATTTCTGGATGCTCCATTCTGGATTGAGTGTCCCATCACCTCCTCCTCCCTGGTAGGAAATCTTTCCCTCCTCCAGTGTCAGCCTGGGGGAAGAAGCAGGAAAGGAAGGAGCATCTGAGTGGTGGGTTATCACCTGCTGGGAGTGCCTCACAGGCAGGACTGGCAGTGAGAGGGCTGGTGAGGGGAGGACAGCAGCACCAACAAATGTGGTGGCCTTGCTGGAGAGAGCAAGTCTCCAAAGAATTTCAGGGTCTTTCTTTGGGGGAAAGATTTTTACAGTGCTGAAAATCTTGCCGTGTCTATTGCTGTCAGAGCCTGGAAGCCTCCATTTTCATATGCAGATCATATGCATTTATGTAAATTCCAGGCTGAATAATATTATCAGAGCCCCTGCAGAACGGATTCTCTCCCACGGCAAATGGTGTGATTGTGTTTTCTAAACGGAGAGCGACGTTGCCTGGCTCAGGCATTGCTGAACAGAACGTTTATATCTGGTAGAGGGAACAAAGGAGGAGCCCAGCTCCTGGGCCCACACCCCTGGCAGCCACTTTATTCAGGCCGCGTTCCTTAGGGAGAGAAGCAGCCCCAGGTCCCAGCCCTGCCCCCTCAACCCCCCCCCAACCCTTCCAGCATTTGCTGGCAAATAACTCAGAGCCCAACCACGTGCGATGCCAAGACAAAGGGGTGGAGGCAGATGCCAAATCACTTTCAAGGCCATGACAGAGCCCTGAGTCACCCAAACTGGAGCAGCTCTCCCGGCATGGGCTCGCCTCACAAAAGTGCTGTTGCTGCAGCAACACTAATCCACAGGCCCTGGGCAGGGAGCTGAAGGAAGGGATGCAACAGCAGGTTTGTTTGCTCAACGCTGTGCTCAGACCAGGGGAAATGGTAGTATAGAATCATGGAAGCATAGAATGTGTGGGATTGGAAGGGACTTTGAAAGGTCATCTAGTCCAGCCCACCCTGCAGTGCACAGGAACCTTTTTAACTAGATCGGGTTGCTCAGAGCTTCCTCAAGCCTGACCTTGAATCTTTCCAGGGATGGGGCCTCCACCCTGTTGTAGGTAGTTGTAGGTAGCAAACTAGAGGCTCACTCTGTTGTGAAGCTCTTTGTGGTGGGAACTCCTTGGGCAAAGGGCTTTGGACCTTAGAGGGAACTGGTCTCAGAGCAGGTGGATGGCTCAGATCTGACCCCACTCCTTGCTCGCTGACTGGACAGTCACAGAATCACTGAGTGGTTTGAGCTGGAAGAGACATTAAAGACCATCTAGTCCCACCCTCTGCCATGACCAGGGACACCTCCCACTAGACCAGGTTGCTCCAAGCCACATCCAACCTGACCCTGAACACTTCCAGAGATGGGGCAGCCATGGTGTCTCTGGGCAACCTGAGCCAGTGTCTCACCACCCTTAGAGGTAATAATTTCTTCTTAATGTCTCACCTAAATCTGCCCTCTTCCAGTTTAAAGCCCATGCTTTGGGCATTGGCATCTATAGACCTGAGCCGTGGTACAGATATCTCGACCACTTGTGTGGTTACCAACCTATTAGTGTCCTGGCTTGTATCAGGATTTCTGTGGCCAGCAGGAGCAGGGATGTGATTCTCCCCCTGTGCTCAGCACTGGTGAGGCCTCACCTCGAGTCCTTTGTGCAGCTCTGGGCCCCTCACTTCAAGAAGGACGTTGAGGTGCTGGAGCAGGTCCAGAGGAGAGCAACAAGGCTGGTGAAAGGACTAGAGGGAAAGTCTTATAGGGAGAGGCTGAGGGTGCTGGGGTTGTTTAGCCTGGAGAAGAGGAGACTCAGGGGGGACCTCATCACTCTCTTCAACTCCCTGAAGGGAGGTTGTAGTCAGGTGGGGGCTGGGCTCTTCTCCCAGGCAACCAGTGACAGGACAAGAGGGCACAGCCTGAAGCTGCTCCAGGGGAGGTTTAGGTTGGATATCAGGAAGCACTTCCTCATGGAGAGGGTGATTAGACATTGGAATGGACTGCCCAGGGAAGTGGTGGAGGCACCATCCCTGGATGTGTTCAAGGCAAGGCTGGATGTGGCACTTAGTGCCATGGTCTAGATGGTGTGGTGGTGTTGGTCATAGGCTGGACTTGGTGATCTTAAAGGTCTTTTCCAGCCTTGGTGATTCTGTGATGCTGTGATTCTGTGACCTGGGCAGGAGATCTAAGGATAAAGATTATCCAATTACTCAGGAGAGGAAAACAGAGCTGGAGAGACAGTTGGAGCTTTAGAGAGAGGTGACATGGCTCAGGACACACACACCAGGAGATGAATGAAGACCAGGAGGTAGATAAAGAAATGTTTCAGTACCTGACATATGGCTCAGAGGCAGAGAAAGAGGGGAAGTGATGGTTGGGAACAGAAAAGCATAGGTGTGGGTGACATGGGAAGAGGAGGGATAGTCAAGATTACAGCAGGAGGCAAGAGGGTTGAGATGAGTCAAAGATCAAAGGGAAGGAGGAAAGCCCAGGGTAGGAGGTTTATGGAGGAAGAAAGCTGTGGCTGAATGAAGGGAATGTGAATGGGAGATGGAGAATGGCTTTTAGGGTTGGGTTTTCAATGAGTGGTGTTGGGTGACAGTGTCCAAATTGGAAACAAGAGGCTTTCTGGGACAAATGTTGAAAAAGCAGGAGGTCAGAAAGGTGGAGATTTCTGTCTTGCCAATTCCCAGCTTGGTACTGACCAGGGAGGACATGGGAAAGAAAGAGCAGAAATGAGAGATGGGGAAGAAGGTAAGAAGAACTGCCCTGGAAGTTTAGTGGGCATGGTGGTGTCAGGTTCACAGTTGGACTTGATGATCTTAGAGGTATTTTCCAACCTTAATGATTCTATGATTTATGCTGGCTCTGGACAGCAACCTTAAAGTTCTTCTAGTTCCAACCCCCTGCATGGGCAGGGACACCTCCCACCAGACCAGGTTGCTCCAAGCCCCATCCAACCTGCCCTTCAACACTTCCAGGGATGGGGCAGCCACAGCTTCTCTGGGCAACCTGGGACGATGTCTCACCACCCTCACAGTGAAGAATGTCTTGCCAATATCTAATCTAAATCTAAATGAGGACATCATTTAAATGCTCTTCAGTTCTGTCCACACAATGTCTAGGATTGCAGGGTGGGGCTAAATGCTCTCTTTTACCTCCATCCACTCCATGTCTCATCCTTTGAGTCTTCTCTCATCTTAACAGAAAAGTCCCTTACTACCCAGAAGCTCAAATGCCACTTCATGAACTCACATAATTTACCTGCCCAAGCATTTGTGTGTGCCCAGAGAGAGGTTCTGTGGTGGTATTGATAGTGGTACCACCAATAGCAGGACCCAACTCATCCCTGGGTGAATCTGTTCACTGAGCATTGTTACTTCTCTTATAGTCAAACCCCACCTGAGCAATGACAATAAATAACACACTTCCCATCCAACCTGGCCTGGAACACTTCCAAGGATGAAGCAGCCACAGCTTCTCTGGGCAACCTGTTCCAGTGTCTCATCACCCTCACACTAAAGAATTTCCTCCTAACGTCTAACCTACATCATTACCCCTTGTCCTATCACTTCATTCCCTTGTAAAAAGTCCCTCCCCAGCTTTCCTGTAGCCTCTTCAGGTACTGGAAAGTGCTCTAAGGTCTCCCTGGAGCACTCAAGACCTCCCTGGCCACCATGGAGGTCTCCACTGCACTCTCACCTGTCCATGTCTTGCCTGTCCTAGGGAGCCCCAGACTGGACATGGGATTCCACACATTATTTCACAAATGCTGATTAGAAGCAACGAACCACATCCCTCAATGTTCTAGTCACTGTCTTGCTAATGCAGCCCCAGGATGCCATTGACCTTCTTTCCTGCATGGACACAGGGACTCCTGTTGAAGCTGCTGCCCACCAGGATCCTCTAGCCCTTCCCTGCAAAGGTGCTTCTCAGTGAGTCAGTCCCTAGCTTGTCCTGTTCCATGGGACTGTCCCACCCCAGAGCAGGACTTTGCATTTGTTTATATTGAGGTTTATGAGGTTCCCATCAACACATTTCTCACTCTGTTGAAAACATTCTTTCCGAATACCTGCCCTGCCCCCAGCCTATCAAAACCAGCTGCCAGTTAGGCTTTGAGCCCCTGACCACTAGCCTTTCAGCCCAGAGGTCCACCCACCTTTCAGTCCATCTGTCTAGTACATATTTCATCTGTTTTTCCATAGAGATGCTATGGAAGATAATCTCCAAGGTCTTGCTAAAGCTGAGGTCCACTGCTCCCCCACCACCACAGATCCAGTCACCAGAAAGCTGTCTGATTGGTCAGGCACAAATCACTTCTGGTAAATCCATTCCCAATCACCCTCTTGTCCTTGATGTGACTGGACAGGGTTTCCAAGATAATTTTTTCCATAACTTTCTACAGTGGAAGGTCTTGTTGCCCACCACTGCAATTATTGAGACATGGTGGGATAGCTCACATGACTGGAATGTTGTCCTGGATGGCCATGTACTCTTTAGGAAAGACAGGCCAGCAAGGTGAGGTGGTGGAGTTGCTCTTTTTGTGTGAGAGCAACTGGAATGCACTGAGCTCTACCCAGGGGGAAGGAAGAACATGTTGAAACCTTATGGGTAAGAATTAAGGGACACACAAATGTGGACAAAACTGTTGTGGGTGTCTACTGCAGAGCGCCAAACCAGGAAGAAGATGTTGATGAGGCCTTCTACAGACAGCTGGAAGTAGCCTCTAGATGACATGCCTTAGTGCTCATCAGTGGCTTCAATCACCCTGCCATTTGCTAGAAAGCCCACCCAGCTAGGCATCCTCAGTCCAGAAGGCTCTTGCAGTGCATCGATGGTAACTTCTTGATGCAGGTAGTGGAGGAACAAACAAGGTTCCTGCTGGACCTTGTATTAACAGATAAAGAAGGTCTGGTTGTGGACGTGAAGGTTGGGGACAGCCTTGGTGACAGTGATCACTACATGGTAGAGTTTAGTATCATATGAGGAAGAAGCAGGGCAGTAAGTAGGATTGCAACCCTGGACTTCAGAAGAATTAGCTTTGTCCTCTTCAAAGTCCTAGTTGGAGGAATCCCATGGGCTAAGACTCTTGAAGGTGGGGGGGAGCCAAGACAGCTGGTTAGTATTCAAACATCCCTTCTGCCAAGCTCAAGATAGGTGCATTCCTTTGAGTAAAAAATCGAGTAGAGGAGGAAGGAGACCTGCACAGATGAGCAAGGAGCTCCTGAAAAACTATGTGGAAGAAAGAAGTACACAGTTTGTGGAAGAAGGGACTTGTCACTTGGGAGGACTACAGGAATGTTGTCAGGGCATGTAGGAAGGCACCAAGGAAGGTCAAAGCCCTCTTAGAACTAAACCTGGATAAGGAAGTAAAAGAGAACAAGAAGGGCTTGTTCAAATACATCAGTGGTGAAAGGAAGAGTAGGGAAAATGTCAGCCCACTGCTGAATGAGGTGGGAGCCCTGGTAACAGAGGATGCAGAGAAGGCAGAGCTACTGAATGCCTTCTTTACTTCAGTCTTTACTCCTAAGACCAGCCCTCATGAATCCCAGACTGTGGAAGTAAGAGAGAAAGTCTGGAGGAAGGAAGACTCTGCACTGGTTAGAGATCAGTTGGGTAAACTGAACATGCACAAATCCATGAGCCCCGATGGGATGCACCCATGAGTGCTGAGAGAGCTGGCTGCTGTTGTTGCTCTACCACTCTCCATCACTTTTGAAAGATCATAAAAACAGAAGGGGTGCCTGAGGACTGGAGGAAAGCCAATGTAACTCCAGTCTTCAAAAAGAGCAGAAGGAAGATCCAGGAAACTACAGACCAGTCAGCCTCACCTCCATCCCTGGAAAGATGGTGCAGCAACTCATTCTGGAGGTCATCTCTAAGCACATGGAAGAAAAGAAGGTTATGAGGAGTAGCCAGCATGGATTCACCATAGGAAAACCATGTTTGACCAATCTGATAGTCTTCTATGATGGTGTGACAGAATGGACAGATGCAGGGAGAGCAGTGGATGTGTCTTCCTCGACTTTAGCAAGGCTTTTGACACAGTCTCCCATAACATCCTCATGAGCAAGATCAGGAAGTGTGGGATAGAAGAGTGGACAGTGAGATGGATGGAGAACTGGCAAAACAATAGAGCCCAGAGGGTTGTGATCAATGGTGCAGAGTCCAGCTGGAGACCTGTGACTAGTGGAGTCCCTCAGGCATCAGTGATGGGTCCAGTCCTGTTCAACATCTTCACCAACAACCTGGTTGAGGGGACAAAGTGTGTCTGCAGCAAGTTTGCTGATTATCCCATACTGGGAGGATTGGCTGATCCACCTGAAGGCTGTGCAGCCATTCAGTGAGATCTGGACAGGCTGGAGAGCTGGGCAAAAAGGAACCTAAGGAGGTTCAACAGGAACAAGCATAGGGTCCTACACCTGGGGAGGAATAACAACATTCATGAGTACAGGTTAGGAGCTAACCTGCTAGAAAGCAGCTCAGTGGAGAAGGACCTTGGGGTCCTGGTGGACAACAAGTTATCCATGGGGCAGCAATGTGCCCTTGTGGCCAAGAACCCAAATGCCGTCCTGGGGTGTATCAAGAAGTGTGGCCAGCAGGTCAAGGGAGGTTCTCCTCCCCCTCTACTCTGCCCTAGTGAGACCACATCTGGAGTGTTGTGTCCAGTTCTGGGCTCCCCAGTTCAAGAGGGACAGGGATCTACTGGAGAGAGTCCAGTGGAGGCTACGAGGATGATGAAGGGACTGAAAGATCTCTCTGACGACGAAAGGCTGAGGGACCCGGAGCTGTTTAGTCTGGAGAAGACTGAGAGGGGGATCTTATTAATGTCTACAAATATCTGAAGAGGGGTGTCAAGAAGGAGGGGCCAGGCTCTTTTCAGTGGTGCCTTATGACAGGACGAGGGGCAATGGATTCAAACTGGAGCACAGGGAGTTCCACCTCAACATGAGGAGAAACTTCTTTCCGGTGAGGGTGACAGAGCCCTGGGACAGGCTGCCCAGAGAGGCTGTGGAGTCTCCTTCTCTGGAGACTTTCAAGACCCACGTGGATGCGTTTCTGTGTGACCTGCCCCTGATGGTCCTGCTCTGGCAGGGGGTTGGACCCGATGATCTCCAGAGGTCCTTTCCAATCCCTGATATTCTGTGATGCTGTGGTAACTGCTGAAGCTGGTGCTATTGCTGTGCTAGGTTTTTCCTGCATTTGCAAGATGCAGTGGCCCTCACATTTCAGACCCCCACACGGGAGAACATAGAACCAGCTGCATCTAAGAGGGGGTTGTTCATGACCAGCAGAAACATGACAAACCTAAAACAGAGTCCCAAAGAGAAATAAGTGCTTACCTGGAAAAATCTGTAATGGTATCTGTCCAAAATCCTTAGGAACACAGGAAGCACACACAGAAGGACATCTGAGGTGTCCTTGACTATATGATGTGCAATACTAGACAATTAGTAGGAGACAAGGAAAGGCACTAAATCTGCATTTTTCAAGGATTCAGGTTGGCCACGAGGAAACACTGTTTTCCCAAGGAGGTGGCACAGCCCTGGGACAGGGTCCTTGGGAGGTGGGTGATCTTCACCCTTGGAGGTTTACAAAATTTGGCTTGTCTAACCTACTGTAGTGTTGGTGGTTGCCTTGCTCCAAGTCAGGTTGTACTGCACCACTTTTTAATACGAGGAAATTCCTGTTGGTTGTTTTAACCAAACCCACGTCACAGACCCCAAGCTGAGAGGATACAGGAAGTTCTAAAATTTCATTATAACAGTCAGGCCACCTGTTCCAATTGTTTCTTCTAATCTGTCAATTCTGGATTTTCTGGGTGTATTAATATTTGTTTCTAGAGGTGATTTTACACCATTTAGCAAATGCAGTTATAATGTGGTGATCCCACTTTACACACAGGTACAACCTAACAACATCTCATTGTCACTAAGAAATTAATATTAATTATTGCTGATAGCCTGAGTGGTTTGATAACCACCACCTTCCATCTTTGGTATTTCTTGCTTTTGCCAGTTCACTCCCAATCCTCTTCTTTTATCACACTGTCGTGTCCAGCAACACATTAATTCTGCCTCCAAAAAGAGCTGCTGGCAGTGAGGGGATTGTGTTGTCTCCTCATTCTGCTGGGTGATTAAAACTTCTGTGCACAAGTCACTTTGCATCCAGCCAGTATCTTGACCTTCCTCCTGTCCCTTCCTTGTGTGTGTGACACAAGCATCTGAATTTAATTATTTCTTCAACTATTAGCACCTTGAGGGTCAACTTAGATTTCCAACCACATCTAGACCATCTCTCATGCTTCTTGGTGCCAGGGCCCTGCCAGAAGCAACAGAAGTTCTTTTGAAGAACAGGCAGGATGTTGGCTATGGAGTATTTCGGGGTGACTAAAGTGTTTGTATCATGCAATGAGGAGCACTTCTGAGGATCAGGAATTATATTTTTTTGACTTAGGGCTCTCCTCCCTCATAAAAAAATGCAACAGGAATTTAGTACAAGTTGCAGGACTTCCTCCCCAGGACATAATTTTCCCATAGTCCCTTCTCAGTCATGGTGCCAAGTGCTCTTCATCCTCCTATGAGAAATGAATATCTGCCTCTCTGACAGGAGATCCAAAAAACCTGTAGATCTTCCTCAGATCTACACCAACATCAGTGATGAGCTGTTGTTTGAGCACTTACAGATGCCTGGACTGCTCTTATGAAAGCCAAGGCAACTCACAGCAACTATACTCCTGGCTCCATGCTCCACAATGGTCCACATGAGCTAAGAGGACACAACCAAAGTCCTGAGCTAAGAGACATCAATTTCCTGTTCAAAGAGCTTTGCTCACCTGGGAAAAATTTGAAAGCAGTTGTGCAAAAGGGTGTGCAGGGCAAGATCCATGCTGGTGGCACACATGTAGTTTGGAAATGTCTCAAGGGTGATGACTCCAGAGAAAATTATCTCTGGTGAGGATGGGGAACTGAGAGAGGCAAAGGGTCTTCAGGAAGCTTGTGGCAGCTCAGTAAACTGACCCAGGTTTGGCACAAGGACACTACACTCAGACCTGCAGGAGATGCTACTGGCCCAGCTTGACATGCAGCACTGTGCTGGGCCCTGCAGCAGTTTGTGTCTGCTCTTGAGCCATCAGGATTCAAAACCCAGATGAGGCTACAAAAAAAAGGTGCTGAGAAGACAGACACTGCCAGGCATGGGGGGAACTGGCCAGTTGCTGGCAGTGATGGAAGTGGCTCCCAGGTCTCCACCAGTGTTTGCAGACCATGGATGCTTCTGTGATGTGAGCAGCAGGCAGAGCACTTGAAAAATGTTTAAAGCTAATGTCTTTTCAAAGGTTGTTTGGATCAGAAAGAAATATGGCAGATCCCGTAGAAGATGCAGGACCAAAAAACAATCTGTAGGGGGCAGGGGAACTTTCCTCAGTGCTCTTTGAATTCAAGGGCAAGAATTTAGCATCTCATGCAATTGCACTGGGGGGGGGGGGCATGTTCAGCACAGCCTCTTTGGGGAACCCAGTATCCTTCCTCCATCCCCTGCACTGGGGACTCCAGGAGTCATGTGTGACCTGTGGTTGTCATCATGTCACTTCAGATGAATGAGGTGGCTTAAACCTGTTACGTGCAGTCCTCCCACCCCCTCCCTGTGTGTCACCTGATAATGTAAGGGCATCTTACCGAATGCTGATGGAGGAGATAACCTTTGTTTAAAGAGGAAATCAGGGATATTGATTTCCCAGAAGATGCCCCTTACATTACAGCTGGGTCCAAGCTCCTCCGACCTGCCCCAGCACATCCTCATCCTATTGCTGCCTTGGCCAGTGCGGCCACTGTGGGTCTGTGCAGAAGACTGGCATGGCAAAAATCACAGCAAGATTCAGACCATATGGGCTCTCCCCCTTCATGAACCCAGAGGATAGGGGAACAAAAAAATCCTCCTTGCAAAGCCAGGCAGGGCCCTTTTACCCCAAGGGTGAGGAATTAATTTGTATTGGCTCAAACAGTTCTTTTCAGAAAAGCACGGGCTGGATTTGAAGACACTATTAGAGAATCTGCAATAAGTGTTGGACATTTGTCTTTTTCTTTGAAACTGGTGCCTTTGCATTTTGCTGGTCTGAATTCCCACTCACCAGCCATTGTCTTGCCCTCTTCTGCTGGACAGAAAGTCTTAATCTTCCCCTTCTTCTCACTGTAACTAACTAATCTCTCAGAAGTCTCTCCAATAGACTAATCAAACTGTCAACGTAAGCCACTGCCTCAGCTCACTGCTAGTGCTCTTTTGTCCCCTTTCCATGTTTAACACCCTATTTACACAAGCAGGAGGCTTAAAACACTCCAGTTTCTGCAGTAATGGCTGCAGCACCGTGTGCTCTTCCCTGGATAAGACAGCACATGCTTGGCCAGAACTGGATGAAGGCAACAGAAGTACAAAACTATCCTTAATATGTCCAGGAGGGCAGCTGTAGGCAACCCTCAGTGCCTGGGAGCTGAGTAATCCAATTTCATAAACATGGCCCTGTCCCCTTTCCCCTTGGATATCTTATTTAACTTTGCTGAGTGTCAAAGGCACAAAGTTGCATTCTCATGGAGATACCATTGTAGGTGGTGGGACCCCCAGCCTACACCAGCTTCACTGGAGCACCACGCAGTCACCCGGGGGCCACCAGCTGCCAGAGAGGTCACGCTGTGGTTCCACATGCCCAGTTATACATTTACACATCAGTCAGGAGTAGACACTCAGATACCAACAGAAATATCACAGAGGGTGTCCTGCAAACCAGGCCCCAGCTCTGTCAGTGTGCCCAGGCTGCTGCCCACAGGTTTCATCAGTGCCAGCAGGTTGTGATGCCTTGGAGCTGGTTGCTGGCTTATTTTGGAGCTGGCCACTTCCTACCTCAGTTCATCCTCCCGTCTTGGTGCTGGGGGAAAGAGAGGTATTGTCATGGCAAGGGGAAGTGAAGTGCCACAGGAGAGAGCTGGGCCATCACAGCCAGGTGGGGACCACCAATACGAGCATTCTTGAAGAACTTTATCCTTTGGCATAGAATCATGAAATCCCAGACTGGTTTGGGATGGAAGGGACCTTAAAGATCATCCAGTCCCACCCCCCTGCATGGGCAGGGACACCTCCCACCAGACCAGGTTGCTCCAAGCCCCATCCAACCTGCCCTTCAACACTTCCAGGGATGGGGCAGCCACAGCTTCTCTGGGCAACCTGGGACACTGTCTCACCACCCTCACAGCAAAGAATTTCTTCCTAATGTTTCATCTAAATCTCCCCAATTCCAGTTTAAATCTCCCCAAATCCAGTGGGATTCAGGCAGGCATCTTCCATGTGCCATGTGCTCATCCAAACCCAAAGTCCTCAGTGGAAGAGGATCCTCTGGCTGCTCAACACATGCAGGTCCAGCATGGTAGAGAAACAGCCCAGCAGAGTTTGGTGATTAGCACCCTCCTACCATGGAAGTAGCAGCAGACATTATCTGCAAGATTCAGGCATTTGAGATGACAAATATGACACAGATTGTTTGGTAGGTCAGTGGGATATTGACAAAAACCCACTTGGGATTTAGACACTGAAAAAACTGTCCTGTGGAACACCTACTTCCAGCTGCGAAACCATCTCATTATAAAAGCCCTGGGCAAATGTTTGGGTCTTGAGTGATACAGCTCCCCTGCACCCTGAGCTTCATTAAACCTGCAGAATCCAGATGCACTTTATAAAGAGAATGAGGGAAACCACATCCTGCTGACAGCAGTGACTTTTTTTCTGTAGAGTGGAGGAAGAAGATAAAACACAAAGAGGATGGTTCTCTTTAAGAGGGATGCTCTGGGCACCCTTTGGAAATTTGTTTTAGTGGTTGAAATCACGGACTGAGGAATACACAAAATGATGGACAATGTTCCCCTCAGTACCAACACTCCCAGAGGCTCACCTGCATTGAGCAGGGCAAGCTCCTCCCCAGCTACCAACTTCCAACACTCCTCTTGATGCTTCCTTAAGCCTCACCCTGGCTTTTTCCTTCTCTGGCTTTCCCTTCTTGCCATATCACTGCATCCATTTAGCTCCTTCCCAATCATGTCTCCCCGGGATTAAATGCTTAGAGCTCAGAATAACCCAACCTCTACCAGCCTGTCTGGAGGACAAGCCTCTTCCTGCCTCTCTGCCATCCACCTGCTTGCTGGCTCCTCACTAATGATCTGGCATCTTAGGAAACTGGCTGGGGACCCCCATCTCAGGTGTCCCCATCTCAAGAACCTCAGAAGTTGGCCTCTCCACTCCCAGGAGGCCCAGCCAACCCTGGCATTAACATTGCTAACCAAATCATGGGGCCAAGATCATCCGTGCAAGATCACCCGAGTGGTCAGTGCAGGGCTTCCAGGAGGACCTCACTCCTTCCTTTTCCCAACAGATTTGTGGAGGAAACAATTTAGCAAGGACTTTCCAGATGGTCACACAACCTCTTCCAGCAGCTGCAGCTGAGGAGCGTAGGGCAATCTGCCTCCCCAGACCTTGCCTGTTTACAGTAAATCTTGGCACTGAGTCCCCTTCAGCCAGGCAGACTCCCACATCTGGTCAGAGGACTTGCACATTCCATGTCTCTTTGGAGACTGTTGCCTGCCCAATCCTGTTCTTCTCTTGTCTGCTTGAACTGCCAACCTCTGGTGACCTTGAAGCAATTTTTGTGACACAAGTGGTGTTTGTAACTACTCTTTCCCATCCATTTCCTATCAATAACTATTTCCTTTCCCAAGCAGTGGTAGTAGTTTCTAGGACCCCAGACCAGACTGAAGAGTTTGTCTATCAGCAGATCCCAGGGGCTTGACCCTTGAGCACCTGAGCTTTCAGCCCAGGCTTCCCCAACTTCAGCTTCCCATTGAACACCAGCAGATGACAGTCACCACTCCGCTGGTGGATCTCTGTGATTTGACAGTTCTTCATATTAACAGGACCTGTTCACTATTTTGACACTGTTTCCCAACAACATTGATGAGAAAGATGGAAACCTGCTCTCAGCAAGCCCAGGAGTGCATTCAGAGTGGCTGGACTGCAGCAGACATCAGCACCAGCTTGCTCACATGCTGCACACATCAGGATACACAGGGAGCTGCCAGAGAGCTTCTCATTCCTTCTTGGGTGAAACAGTCACACTTTGCCCCACTCTGAGAGGCTCCTAAACCAGTGCCCAGTGCTAGGTGTTCCTTTGGTGGTGCACCATCATCTGAAGAGTAGCTTTCTTGAGCTTTGCTGCCTCCTCACTTGCAGTACAGTCCAGTGACAGTGCAGAGGGAAATGAGATTATGCCTCCAGAAGAACCAGACCATTTGGTATCCAGCCAACAGGACAAAAATCTTTGCTTACAAAGAACAATTTTCCCTGTTTGCAGATACGGGCCTTTTCATTTGCCTCAGTGTAGGTTCAGCCTGGGTGTGTTTCAATAGCTACCTCAACATCAGTCTTGATTGGAAACTAAAATACAACAGCACCAGCTCCTCCCTGCAGTTCCTCAGACCCTGGGCACCCTTCTCTTCAGCATTTCTTTGTAGCATTCATTATTAGCAATACCTGAGCAATCAGCATTCTGATACCTCACAATAAAATCACATGTTCTCCCTTTGTCAAGGATGACAGGCAGGGTACATGCTGTCCAACCCCCCTGGTTTCAGCACCATTTTATTAAGTGCTTTCTCCTTGTCTTCTTCTGGAAATAATCAACATTTCTCTGTGAATGGAGCAGGCTGCCACATTTCTGACCATCCAGTGCCACGTGCCCCTGGACAACAGGTGCTGAGCACCCCTGGGCTTTGCAGGATCCCCCCCGTGGGACTCTACCCCACAGCTGGGAACACCTCTCTGTCCTGCAGTGCTTGGAGGAAGGATTAAGCCCTCCTAGCAGAGATTGCTGGAGGAGGGCTCTGCAGGTGTAGGTAGGACACAACTCACAGAGGAGGCACCACTGGGTAGAGTGGACAATAAATAAAAATAATCCAGAACCTGGAGGGATTGAAAGACCCTGAGCTGTCCCTCTGGGAGCACTCTCAGGGAGATGCTTCATCTATTTCTAAGCAGCCACAGGTTTGGGAGTGATTCCCAGGTGAACTTTTGACTTTGTGAAGGTTTTGGAAAGCTTTCTAGCCTTCAGGTGTGACTAAATTAAGGGAGAATCTTAATTGAACAGAATCTGGCCTCGCAGGCTGCTGAATTTTGTGCAGATCATGCAATTCAAACATGGTCTTCAATCAGGTAATTTTAAAACACACCAACTGGGAACAAAGCTGTCTTGTTCAAGAGGTCACATCACACTGGTGTGTAAATTCTGCAGAGACTTTCCAGGGCAGAAGTAGAGCAAGACCTTGCAGCCTCTCTCATTGCCATGGGACTTGCCCTTGTCTGGGGGATCAGCCCCCAATGCTTAGGCAGTTGAACCTCTTTTAAAAAAAAAAAAGTTCCCTTTTTTTTTTTGCAGAGCCTGCCAATGACTGCAAAGTTTGGTGGAGAGTCTGTGCTAATGGTGACACCTCAGACCAGGGACACAAGTGCCCACTCTACAGAACAGCTCCAAACTCAGGACTCAGGACATGTTCAACAGGGAGAAAATAGTGGGTGATTTACGAGCAAAAGGATGGGATTTGTTAAAGCTTCCCAGTTCCCCAGTAAAGTGTGATGTTTCCTATTTGAATTCTGTCATCTTCTTGTCTGAGCTCCATATTCAGTCCAGACCTGGCATTTCTCAAGCTCGTATGTGCACATACATTGCATGCTTGGACTTGCAAAACTTTCCCTCTTGCCACTCTTGATCTTCAGACAAACCCAAGAATTTGTGTCTTACCTGATCACAAAAGGCTGCAAGCAGCAAATTGCAATAATTAAAAGCTAATAATATTAGAGCAGATATAACACCCCTCAAAGGTGAGAGCACTCACTCCAAGGTGAGACAGCAGGACAGATTCAGCAGCTAGAAACGCTCGTTTGTGCATAAGGACACGTCTGTCAGAGCTGGGCTGAGATTCATGACCCCTGAGCTTAAAATGAACATCTGCCACTTGGTAAGTGTGATGCCAGCCTGTGCCATTGTCCAGTTTAAGCAGAACATGGCCCAGAACTGGAAAATGCCAGATATGTCTAAAAATAGTACAATGAAAAACCCACCAAGCAGAGAAAGGTTGTCTCCAAGACAGCAGGTGGCAAACAAGGTCTGATCTGTGAGCTGGTTTGGTCCTGCTGGGTCATAGTTTTCCCAGTGTGGTATAAGAATTGTGAAAATTGATACAGAACATTGAGAAAATGTTGGAGGGCACAAGCAGGATGGACTTGGCCTTCTAACATTATGCTGCAAGTGATCTGAGTTGCTCTGGAGGGAAATATCATTATTTTAAAAGCCTCATTTCTACCCGCAAGGAGTGTTTCTAACTGTGGCTCTCGAAGTATTAGGAAAAGTAGTTATTTAATTGATGCTGAGGTGGAGCAAGAAGGTGCCATGGATCCTCAGCACCCACATGGCAGAGGCCTTAAGGGTGCTGGCTCCCTGCACAGGTCTGCTCTGGCTGTGGGGCAGGAGGGAGGCAAAGGAAATGAGTCTGTGAGCACTTGGTGCTTCCTAACCTACACATCCCATAGGCACAGCGCTTGCTGTGTCCTCCCTCCCAGCCCAGGAGAAGCTGCTCACCAAGGTTTGTCACTGGCTGGTGAAACCCAGGTGGGATGAGTAACCTGTGGTCCTGAGTGCCCTGAGAAGCTTCCAGTCTCCTGCAGAGGGGAAAGAAATGTCCCAGCAGCCTTTGCCCTCATTGTCAGGAAACCTTTCTTAGTGGTCATCCTAAAAACTGTTTTGGAACAGTTCTAATCTGGCCAAATCCTGCTCCTTCCAAATACTACTACGTCTAATTTCTTTTGTTATCATGTGTCTCTCCAAGCAGTGGCCCAAACAGAACACGATGAGTTTGCTGGTCACCTCTGTAGGAAGGATGACGTTGAAAGGAGGGCACAGAATCTGCCATGATACTGGAAGGCAGGGGGGTGGAACTGGATGATCTGTAAGGTCCTTCCAACCCAAACCAGTTCTATGAATGTGAAGACATGACTCACCTTGTCAAGGGTACAAGGATGCACCCGCTGGTAATTGCAGGAAGAGGACCTGCACAAGACTATTTTCTCCCAGGGCTTCAAAAGCTCATCCCAGGCCAATGGGAACCACAGAACATCAATGTGGGACTGCTGGACCCACAGCTCTGCTGGACCCACAGCTCTGCTGGACCCACAGCTCTGCTGGACCCACAGCTCTGCTGGATCCAGCACCACCGATGGGAACAGGAGTCACTGGCCTGACAGATGGTGCCCGGACTCCTGGGAGATTTAAGGGATTAAGCAGAGAAAGACAAAAGGGATTTCCCACGTGTCAGCTGCAGGCACCTGTGCTGCTTGTGTTGTGCACTGCACACAAGCCCACGGCTACGTGCACATCTGCCCCTTCACACGGGGACCTGCAGCAGTAAAGGAGAATCTCCCAGCCAAGCCTGGCCTATGTAGCTCCTGCCCCTGAGCTGGTGAAATGTCTGGGTTGTGAGTTGAAAATGTGTCTGTCACAGAATCACAGAATCACAGAATTGTTAGAGTTGGAAGGGACCTCTAGAGATCATCTCATCCAACTCTCCCCCTGAAGAAGGATAACCTAGAGCACATTCCACAGGGCTGCATCCAGGTGGGTTCTGAATATCTCCAGAGATGGAGACTCCACAACCTCTCTGGGCAGCCTGTCCCAGTGCCTTCTCACTCTCATTGTAAACAACTTTTTTTCTTATGTTTAGATGGAACTTCCTATGTTCCAGTTTGTACCCATTGCCCCTCGTTCTGTCACTGGGAACTACTGAGAAGAGCCTGTCCCCATCCTCCTTGCACCTCCTTGCATCCAACCTGCCCTTGAACACTTCCAGGGATGGGACACCTACTACCTCTCTGGGCAACCTGGGCCAGTGTCTCACCATCCTCATTGTAAAAATGTTCTTTCTAATATCTACTCTGAATCTCTTTCAGTTTGAAACCATCACCCCTTGTCCTGTCACTACAGGCTCTTGCTAAGATGTTTGTCCCCATCTTTCTTACAGCCCCTTTAAGTACTGAAAGGGCTCAAAGAGAACCAGGGCAGTGTGGGGTCTGTCACTCCTGCAGTTGCCAGCCTTGGAGGGGTGGTTTTTGCTTTAAAAATTGTCCACATCCTCCATCTGTCCCACGGTCACCCTGGGATGCTCCTCTCCTACAGTATTTGCTTCCTCCCAAGGAGCTCTTGTGAATTCTGTGTCAGAGCCACGATGTGCCCCTGGGATCTCAGATCTGGATCTCAAATCAGTTTTGCTTCATCTTCATGTCTTAGACACTATAAAGAGAAATACTTGGTCTGTGAGACCCAAGAGGTTACAGCAGAGCTGCAGCACCTCAGGCTCAGTGCCCTGACCCATCTGCCTTCTCAGCATCTCTGGGGAGATGGGGGTGAAGGGCCAAGAGGAATGATTTTTTTTTTATATACTACCTAAGGAGGATCAGCAGTGGGAAAATCACAAGTTCATTGACATGAGAACAAAACCTAAAATGAGGTGATGATCGGAGTGAAGGTGTTCTTGGTAATCATCAACAAGGAAAATTAAGAGCAGACAGGCAGGAATTATGGAGACCTAGCAAAAGAGAAAAAAAGGAAAAGGTGGGAAAGCTTGGAACAGGTCATCAAAAGCAGGTGGATTCTTGGATGCAACTTCACCAGCTGAGTGTGTGACCATGTGCAACCAAGAGCAACGTCCACCCTCCCCAGGGAGCTCTCACAGAACAGATCTCAACTCCCACCTCAAAACAGATGGACCAACACTGATTGCACATCTTCAGCAGAGCTTGTCAGGTAGGGAATCCTGTCATGAGATGGATCAGGAGTTTAAAGAAGGGATTTGATCAGGTCTGTCGTTGAAAGGAAGGATGGGTCCTCCCAGGAGTTCCCCAGAATGTTGTGGCAAGTCCCAGCTCTCACACCCTCGAGGCAACTGCTGCTTTCTGCAGGGTCCCTGAGGGGTCAAACCACTCAACCAGATGAAAAATTGGACCAGGTTTGACACTGCTGAGCTACAGCAGAATTAACCTACATGTGTGACATGGTGTGGAGCTCACAGCACATCAGGCCAACCCTGCACCACCACTGCTCCAAGAAACTGCTGCTACAGGCACAGCCTTGTGAACACTGACACTGAACGTGAACGTCATTTCCACCACTGTGCAAACCCAGGCAGCAGAAGGCATCGCACTCAAAGAGTTGTGGTCAACAGCTCCATGTCCAGATGGAGACCAGTGACAAGTGGTGTTCCCCAAGAGTTGGTGCTGGGACCAGTGCTATTTAACATCTTTGTCAGTGACATGAACAGTGGGATTGATGCACCCTCAGCAAGTTTGGTGATAACACCAAACTATGTGGTGAGGTCAACATGCTGGAAGGGCAGGATGCCATCCAGAGGGACCTGGAGGTCTGCATGGGCAGGGGCACCTCCTACTAGACCAGGTTTCTCCAAGCCCCATCCAACCTGCCCTTCAACACTTCCAGGGATGGGGCAGCCACAGCTTCTCTGGGCAACCTGGGACGATGTCTCACTACCCTCACAGGGAGGAATTTCTTCCCAAAATCTCATTTCAATTTCTCCTTTTCCAGTTTGAAACCGTTGCCCCCTCATCCCATCCCTCCCTGCCCTTGTCCAAAGTCCCTCCCCAGCTTTCCTGGAGCCCCTTCAGGCACTGGAAGGTGCTCTAAGGTCTCCCCAGAGCCTTCTCTTCTCCAGGCTGAACACCCCCAACTCTCTCAGCCTGTCTCCAGAGCAGAGCTGCTCCAGCCCTTGGATCATCTCTGTGGCCTCCTCTGGACTCATTTCAATAGCTCCATGTCCTTCTTGTGTTGGGGACCTCAGAACTGGACCCAGCCCTTCAGGGGGGGTCTCACCACAATGGAGCAGAGGGGGACAATCTCCTCCCTCACCCTGTGGGTCACACTACAATATGGATGTACTAAGTCAAAGCTCTTCAATATTTGCCTGTCTCAGTATCTGCTCTGTGAGGTTTCTGCACAGGATGCAGTTGAGGTCACAGAACCAGCTGCTCATTCACGGATTTGACCACATGTTCTGGAGGGACACTGCAGGGTGGTCTGGATCCTAAGCAGTAGCTGTAGGACCATTCTTGGGTTTGTGTAATAGCAGATATCTCAGTGCTGCTTTGAGCAAATGTTTCTTCACCCTTCAGTGACAATTTCTGGCCAAATAAGCAATTTGACCCACATATTATGCTGGGCACTTGGCAGGTCTTTGGACCTATAAGAAAAGGTCCTCTCAAATCTGGCCCCAGCCCCTTCATGATGTACCAGCACATCTGCCTGGCTCACGGGTGCAGCTAGAGGCTGATGTCCTCAAGGTGGAGCCATGGCAGTTCAGTTTCTGCTGGGACCACTTGCCCTGGTGTCAAGGCAGCCTGGGACACGTGTCACTCACGTGTCTGACCCCAGAGGAGTCCCTCTCCAGCAAATGGCGACTCCTCTGCTGCTGAACTTGGCATTGGACAGGGCACTCTCTGCCTTGGCCACAATTAAGATGCTCTCAGGTCAGTGTCTCCTGACAGCTGAGACACCCCAGGGTTTCCTAGCCTGCAGCTGTTACTGACCCAGATCCAGCTCCTTGTAGGTTCTTTATCAGGTCCACCAGCCCCATAGGTATGTCTCAGATACTTGGGAGTACATTTAATGGCTCCAGGTGCCTCCGTGTAGGGATCTGAGTCCCTCCTTCTGTGCCTAGAAAGGGACCAGGGTGTCTTCAGGTGTGAAAGCCCTTCTCACATCAGTGCTAGTCAGTAGGAAGGCTCTTGTTTTCCTATTAAATTCCTCTTTTTCAGTGCTTTGTCTCCCTCAATTATTGGCTTATCTTGGCTCACCCAGTTCTCCCTGAGATGATGGTGGGGGCAGGACCATTCGTGCCAGCTGGTCTCCCAACCGTCCTGCTGTCCTCTGTCCCTTGCAGGTCCCTTGCACTAGGTCAGCAGTACAGCTCCCTGGGGTCCCAGCCCATCCTCTGTGGCTCCATCCCCGGCCTCGTCCCCAAGCAGCTCCGCTTCTGCCGCAACTACATCGAGATCATGCCCAGCGTGGCCGAGGGGGTGAAGTTGGGAATCCAGGAGTGTCAGCACCAGTTCCGGGGCCGCCGCTGGAACTGCACCACCATCGATGACAGCCTGGCCATCTTTGGGCCCGTTCTGGACAAAGGTAAAGAGAGAAGCTGGGGGGTTTGTGGGGGAAGGAGTTTGCCAGGGTGGGTAGAGCTGTCACATCTCGGCTTGTGGACACACCGTGAGCGTCCTACTAGGAGCACACTGGGGAAAGGGTCTGATGTCCTCACTTTCAATCCTAGCTTCTCCAATTTCTTTTTTCCAATATTTCTGGTGTGTTACACCAAAGGGTAGTGAGGGAAGGGGCTGTTCCCATCCCAGGAGCTCTCAGAAGGGTCAGGTAGGATAAAGCGCAGGAAGGGGAAGGTCTAGCCCCGTGCATGCTGACATCTTCTGGAATGTGGGTTCCATCCTCCCTGCCCAGGTTGTGCAGCTCATCATAACAGGGACCAGCAGACTCAGGTTGGGGTAATGAAATCCTAGACTCACAGAATGGTTTCAGTTCAAAGGGATCTTAAAGATCATCTAGATCCCACCCCCCCACCCCCCCCTCCCACATGGGCAGGGACATCTCCCACTAGACCAGGTTGCTCCAAGCCCCATCCAACCTGCCCTTCAACACTTCCAGGGATGGGGCTTCCACAGCTTCTCTGGGCAACCAGAGCCAGTGTCTCACCACCCTCACAGGGAAGAATTTCCTCCTAACATTTCACCTAGATCTCCCTTCTTCCAGTTTTAATCCATCTCCCCTTGTCCTCTTGCCACAAACTCTTGTCCAAAGTCCCTCCCCAGCTTTCCTGGAGCCCCTTCAGGCACTGGAAGGTGCTCTAAGGTCTCCCTGGAGCCTTCTCTTCTCCAGGCTGAACACCCCCAACTCTCTCAGCCTGTCTCCAGAGCAGAGCTGCTCCAGCTCTCCCATCATCTCCATGGCCTCCTCTGCACTCACTCCAGGAGCTCCATGTCCTTCTTACACTGGGGGCTCCAGACGTGCACACAGTTCTCCAGGTGGGGTCTCACCAGAGCAAAGGGGAACAATCCCCTTCCAGTCCCTGCTGGTCACACTGCTGGTGATGCAGCTCAGGACACAGGTGGTTTCTGGGCTCCAGCACATGGTGCTGGCTCGTGTTCAGCTTCTCCTCCATCATCACCCACAAGTCCTTCTCCTCCAGACTGTTTTCAATCCATTCTCCGCCCAACCTGTATTTGTGCCTAGGATTGGCCTGACCCAGATGCTGAACCTTGCCTTCAGCCTTGTTGAACTTCATGCAGTTTGCATGAGCTCACCTCTCCAGCCTGTCCAGATCCCTCTGGATGGCATCCTGCCCTTCCAGCATGTTGACCTCACCACATAGTTTGGTGTTATCACCAAACTTGCTGAGTGTGCATCAATCCCCCTGTCCATGTTACTAACAAAAATGCTGTGGTCAAGTGCCTTGGGGTCAAGGCAGGCCCTTTGAAGCATGCACTGTTCACCCCAGGAGATCAGTGGGCAGCATCTTCCCTGCCAGTGAGAAGCCATTGGTTGAACTCCATGGTCCTGACCAGGCTTAGTTGGGATTTCAATTCATCTGTCACAGATGGGCCCAAAACAGTCTGGGCTGGGAACAAAAAGGGGGAGAGTAAACGTATTTTCCCTCTCCTCTCTCCAAACACATGTGCTTGCTGCTCTTCATCTCCTCCTCCTGACAGGCCACCTTTCTAGACCCCTTGGCATGGATCAGGCACTGATCACACTGGAAGCACATTGATGAGGCACAATAAAGGTTCCTGATGAGGTCCCAGCCTGGGCATTACACTGAGAAGTGAGAAGTTGGGCCCAAAACCCCTGGGCACCTGTATCACAAACCTGCAGCAAAATATGGCCTGAAAGGAGGGTGCTGGAGGACCTTGGTGGCAGACAACCTACTCCACGTCTCAGATGTTCAGTTACCAAACCAAGATGTTAGATTAAGGCACATTAAAACATCCATGAAAATGAACCATATGGTGGAGAAAAAAAAAAAAAATCTCCCTTCTCCCCCATCCCATCCCATGACAAAAGGAAATAGTATGTGGAAGTCACCAGGGCCAACTCATGGCTGTGGCTTTATTCCTTCTGGAGGAATCTTCCCTGAAGATTTGATCTGCTGAGCTCCTCCAGGTGGAAATGAAGCACTGCCTGCTCAGAGCAGCAGCTGCTCCAGGGCATGGCTTTCCCTTCCCCAAGAGCCTACAGATCATGGGGACTCAGAGCTGCTCCCATGCACCATCTGACTCCAACCACACCTGCACTGTCCATGCCACCACCACGGGTTCAAGGTGAGGCTGGACAGGACTTTGAGCAACCTGGTCTAGTGGGAGGTGTCCCTGCTCATTGCAGGGGGTTGGAACTAGATGGTCTTTAAGGTCCCTTCCTACCCAAACCAGTCTGGGATTCTCTGGCTCAGGAACCTCCAGAAGGTTCCTCATTTCCCAGCCTTCTTCCCCATCTCCAGGGAGAAGGGGCTGCACATCTGCACAGGACTCTGCCTGTACCAGGATCCTGCCTGTCAGGATCAGACTGCAAATGCCTTTCTGAAGGCAGCTGGTCAAACTCAAGAAGGGTGTCCACCACATGCCTTGCCCTGACTCCATGCCAACTTTAGCACATTGGACGTCTGCAGATACTGTCTTGGTTTCACAGCTTCAAAAATGCAACCAAAACCCTTTCTGGCTTCATTGGTATCGAAACAAACCGAGTCTCTACACTCCAATAAAGTGTGTTTATTGAAAAATAAATTATTCTTTCCAGTGACACTTTGGAAATGGGAATCTTATTGTACTGCCTTTAAGAAACTGGATAAATTAGGGTTGAAAACTAGGACAGCAGATTGTTTCCCAATAGTCTCCTGGAGTGTCTGTATCTCCTGGTGAATCTTCCTGACAAAGTCACAACATTCTGCACACAAACAGTTCAGTGCATCTTTTCAAACTCCCACTATTGGTGCCGTTTCCTGAAACATCAGCAGAACATTGGGGTGAAAATGACTCGTTTGGGTTGAAGTGCAACTCTTTGCAGAAACCAGGATTGTAAAGTTGTATTAGAGGGCAAAGAGGGACCAGGAGATTCAATTCTCTGTGTTGCCAGGATCTATTAGGGGTAACTGCTGTATTTACTACCAGATAACTTGTCACCAAGGCTTGCCACATGACAACCTTCTGCCTACTAAAGGCACGTCCCAAACTGCAGCACTTAACAAGATCAGAAAGTTTTAATGTTCTTATAAACTATCATAAAATACTGCCATTAAAAAAAAAAAAAAAAAGATCATAACAGTTATGGAAGAACTGAAAATCTCTCACCACCATTTCTGTCAGCATGACAGCACTGAGAAACTGCATTTGAACCATCCTCCCCATCAGGAGCAAACTGAACTCGGAATTTATGAAGAATATTTGAAGATTCTTTTGGCTGCAGGGACTAGAACAAAACCTCACCTGTGGACATGCCTCAACATTTCCGTGCACTCGGAGCTGACAAAGTTAAATATCACCCATCGTTCAGAAACTCTTCTGGCAGATGGAGAAAAATTATTGAGCCCATTTGTTATAGAGCCTTCCCCAGCACCCTGTGACACATCAATGGTCTCCTAGACAGCATGGCCAGGAAATTCGCTTCAAAAATGTATTTATCCTCAGGTCTCACTGAGCTGTAAGTAGAACAGTTAAAAATAAACATCATCATCTGCAAATAACAACACATCAAAGTCCAACCCATTTGATTGTGGTTATTATTTACATTTTTTTAAGTGTGTTAATGTCTTTTCTCTGCTGCCTTGAAAATTAACGAGCAGAGACAGGATGGGACTCATTTCATCTACACAGCAACAAGTAACACCAGGGAAACCTTTGAGATTCCCAAAGTTTGCACCCTCCAAAGTTGCAAAGAAATGTTTTCAGCCACAGGTTTCTCACCTGAAGGAAGAGAGAATGATGCCAATAAAAAGGCTTTTGTCCTGACCTGATGAATCTCATCAGCTGTGATGAGTCTGGGGACCAACACAGCTCATCACTACTGCAGGGGCTGTGGAAAGGGCTGCTGGACACTTCTGTTGCCTTCGTGGCATCCCTTCTCCCAGGGTGTTGTCCCACCTGCCTTAGATGCAGCAGAACAGAAATTGAGGGGTTTGTGTCCATAAACTGGAACTGAGACCCACAAACAACCCTGGCTGCATGTTTAACATCTGGCCCAGCCCTCAGCATCTGTGGCAGCCGTTGCTGTGTTCACTTCTCATTGGCTTCCAGGACACATGGAGGGGTGTAACCCACAAAATAAGAATGATCATTAATATCAGGACTCAGACTCAAGATGACAAACATTATTGCAGTCTGCACTGTGCATTAGGCCAATAGGGATTAAATACTAATCCAGTATTCAGCTGTGATAAATACCTGCATGAAATCACCTCTAAGTATCGAAGAGCAACATCTCCATTAATCTCCTCGACTGCTCCCTTGGGTAGACTGAAGCTATTTTGGAAAAAACTTCAGAGGTGCAGTTCTCACAACAACAGCATGGAAAAGAATTTCTAATACAGCCTGAGAAGAAATTGAGGATGATTTCATTTTAAAGGAGCTGCAAAAATGTTAATCACAGCTGCGTCCACTCCAGCAGAGCTCGGTCTGAAGAGGGACGGAGCGTGGGCGAACACCGGAGCCGCCTGCGGTGGTTGGGCTGTGCAGACCCACTCACAGCTCACGTGTTCAAGCCTTCCTTGCTTTCTCCTTTTGGACACATCATCCAGGCTTCCAGGGCTGGTGTCAGCATGAGAGCACAGGGCATTCCAGGCTGAAATAGCCTGAGGGGCTCCTGCCCCCCCCGCCCCCCCCCCCCGATCCTCCCCCAGTTCCATCCCCATCTGACTTCTCTTCCCAGCTTCACTGTACAACTCAAATCTCTCCCCTCACAGCTTCCTACCTAGAATCCCAGAATCCCAGACTGGTTTGGGTTGGAAGGGACCTTAAAGATCTAGTTCCCACACCCCTGCATGGGCAGGGACACCTCCCACCAGACCAGGTTGCTCCAAGCCCCATCCAACCTGCCCTTCAACACTTCCAGGGATGGGGCAGCCACAGCTTCTCTGGGCAACCTGTTCCAGTGTCTCACCACCCTCACAGCCAAGAATTTCTGCCTAACGTCTCAATCTCCCCTCTTACAGCTTAAACCATCACCCCTCATCCCAACCCTCTCTGCCCTTATAAAAAGTCCCTTCCCAGCTTTCCTGGAGGCCCCCCAGGGCCTTGTAGGCTTTGAAATTGCAGCAAAGTGATAAACAGCAAATAAATGCAGCACAGTGAAACCCTGGGGACTGACGTGCTCCCATCTGGGTCTGCTAAGCACCAGCCCTGCCCACAGGTCTGCCTTGTCTGACCTGATTTCCCTCCATGTCCCCCACACAAAATTCAGATTCCCAAGGTTTTTTGCCATAAAATGTGTGGCAGCTGTAGCTGGCAAGGCTTTGGTTTCCCAGGGCCACTGATTGGCTTCCTGCAAGTTTTCTTTTTTGTGTGTTGGGTTGTTCTTTTTCGTAACCTGGGCTATGGAAAAACCAAACCCAAAAACTCACACCAGAATGTGGGGTAAGATCATGTTTTTACAAGCAAATTCTCTGAGATGATTTATACGGCAGGTGTGCAGTCTGCAACAAGGAGGGAAGAAAAACCTGCTTTGCCCCTCTCTCCCTCCCTTTTCTTTTAAAAATAAGGTCAGTTTTTATTAAAAGACAACGGCTCTTCCAGCCAAGTCCCACCCCAAAGCCAAGGTTGAGCCAACAACCTTGCTGCTGCTCTGGGAGGACGAGCAGTTACGGGTCTCTCTGTTAGTGATAAACTCTGGGATTTTGGTTAAAGTACAGAGCCCAGAAAGAGCTGTTTGTGAGTGCAGGAGGCAGGAACACCCCACAGGCAGCTGGACGCTGGCACCTGGAATGGAGAAGAGATCTCTGAGCTGCAGGCAGGACTGGATCTGCAGGAGTGAGTTTAGCAGGAACCTCAACAAGCTCAAGCATCTTGAGCACACACCATCTCCTTTCCCCACGTCCTGAGCAAGGGGGAACAGCTCTTCACCTGCCTCCTCACACTGTGGCTGCCCTGTGCTTGTCTCTCTCTCCAGGAAGGTTCTCTGGGAAGGTTCTCTGGGAAGGTTCTCTGGGAAGGTCCTCCTCCACCCGGCCAGGCTCCAGCCTCTCGCTGTGTGAAGCGTTTGGCCGTGCGTGGCTGTGGGGAGCACGGCGGGGCCAGGTGCAGAGGAGGCAGCTGGGCCTGGGCTGCCTTCGGGGGTCCTTGTGTGCTGGGCTAAGCCCCTGACACGAGCTGTGAAAAGGCAGACCCGCACCACGATAACCCACGGCTTTTCTCAGCCATGACACTTGCAGTCATTTGCATCTAAACAGGGGTGTGTGGGATCAGGGGCCGTCTTGATATAAACTCAACAGCTTAAAGGGAGGGGGGAGGGAAAGGAGAGAGGGGAGAGAGAAAAATAAGCTTATACCGATGAGAAAGAGCTAAGCTTCCTCCCCTACTGTGAGGCAGGGCGAGCGATACCATCCCAGCGCCGCAGTCGTTTCAAATCGCTGCCGCATTCACACGCCCTTTAGCCATTCTGCTCCAGTGGCGGGGGGCTGGGGACAGCCATCAATAGGGATTTCCCAGCCGGGCTGGCGGGATTGGAGGGTGACGGCAGGACAGGGGAACATTGCCCCGTTGCTACGAGGTGCTCCTGGGGAATGCCAGTGCTCTGTGCCGTGGGTACGCTGGCCGGCGGAAACATTCCGCATTATGCGGGTAATACAGTGTGACACCGCGGGAACAATGGCAAATTGAGTGTCCCAGCAGGTAACGGGCCAGGCTGGGAGACAGTCGCAGTGGTGCACTGTCAAGACAGCTCTAATCCTCCCTCGCCAGCCCCTCCCTTGGTTCTGGGAACGCTGCTCCCACATTTCATCTCTGGGAAATTCTCCCGGCTCCTCGCCCAGACCCAGGGGACAGTTTCAAGGCGAAGGGGTTTGTGTCCACAGCTCGCTCCCTCCCAGCCGTGGCAGGGCGGGGAGAGCCCGGGGGGCGCTGGGGGCAGCTGCCGGAGGGGTGCAGCCCCCTGGGGCATTCGCAGGCTCGGCTCCCATCCCAGCATCCAGGGAGGCTCAAGAAACCCGCTGCCACTCTCCATCCCATGCCCACCGCTTTGCACCCCCTCCCGGGATGGAAAGCAAAGGCACGTCAGCAAGGAGAGCAGCTCATGTCCTCCCCCTCTGCCCCCGAGCTGTCCCGGTCTGGGGCCAGAAGGGCTCACCAGCTCCTCTAATCTGATCTGCTTCAGATCATCGGCCACCCAAATAGCCTTTGTCAGGCTGAACCACTCCAGTTGGAGCAGTCATCTTCAACCGGTGGCTCAGAGCCCCCAGTGGGCCACAATAAGTGGTTGGTGAAAGGTATCTAAGCACACCTCAGCAGGTAGAGGCTGGATTTCTGCTGGTATGTCAGAGGTGGGGAGGGTTAGTAGGGAAGAGTTTGAATTAAATGAAAGTGAAAACCACAGCATGGTCCCAGCAGCCAAGACAGGACTCAGCAGCCCTGGTTTAGGATCATGTTTGGCTCCTAGATCCCAGTTCCCCACACTGTAGCCAAGGAGAGATGTGCATTTCTACAGCTGGCATGTCCCCATGAGCTGCCTCTTCCCATCGCCTGCACGGGGTGAAATCAGCTCAGTTTGAGATGCATGATTTTTGGGAGCTTCATCCCACCTCTGCAGAGAAGCTCTGCAGGCCAAGGAGCAAGGCCTGGTGCAGCGATGATCCCCCAGGGCATAAGGCAAGAGCAGGCAAGGGATACATGAGGCAGTTGAGAAGATGGTTCATGGCTCCTGCTCTGGGAGGACAGGATGGTCTCCAAAGTCATAGTTGGTCTGAGCCAGCAGAAAATTCTGGCTTTGTCCCACATCCATTGACAACTGTCCTAGTCATTTGGTCAAGCTACACCTCCCACACTGCACCCAGGGCACTGTCCACCCACAACAGTACCCCAAGACACGGCCCCGACCACCTGCCTTCAGCACCTCCAAGGCTGGATTTGCTCCAACATCTCCTCTGAATTTAGAGACCTACAGTCTCCATCTCTCTCAGATGCCACGTGGGGTTGCAGTGCTCCAGTGTTGTGCCCCAGGGTGCAGAACTGACACAGACTCTGCATCGTTCCACCAGAGAGGCTCTGAGCTGAAGGGTGTGCCCAAGGAGAAAGCTGAGATGTCATTTATACTGTGCTTGGGACAGCCTGTGTTTGGGACAGCCTTACTGAAGCCAACGGTCAAACTCCTGTTGATTTCAAAAATGAGTAAAAATAGTGCAACACTGTCTGCTTTGTAAGAAAAAATTAAGAAAAAAAAAAAACAAAACAAACCCTAAAACACCAAAACCCTAGAAAGCTTGAAAACCCTCCAGAGCAGAGCTCTGCAGCTGAACAGTCAGATCATTGCTGCAAGAACCCAGACTCCAAGTCCAGGGATCAAGGTTTCTGTCACTTTGCTGAGCAGGTCCACACAGAGGGGACTCACCAGTCTGTGCTCTAAGTCAGGAGAAAGCTCTGAGCTGCCCTGAGCTGTGGTGGAATCATGGAATCGTTTTGGTTTGAAAAGGCCTTTAAGCTCAGCCAGTCCAACCATGCCCTGCCAAGGCCACCACTGACCCATGTCCCTCAGCACCACATCTCCACGGCTTGGAAACCCCTCCAGGGATGGGGACTCCAGCCCTGCCCTGGGCAGCCTGGGCCAGGGCCTGACAACCCTTGCTAGGAAGAAACTGTTCCCAAGATCCAACCTCAACCTCCCCTGGCACAACTTGAGGCTCTCCTTCAGCACCAGCCAGTCCACAGCTGGAAGGGAGCCTTTCCTTCTCCTCACCCTTCTGGAGAGAGCAATCAAGCCGAGGAGCAGATGCAGAGATGGGCACCCAGGCTGATTAGTGTCATGGACATTTATGGAAGGACTTAACAAATACGGCTCTTTGAGCATAGCAGAATGGAGGCTCTGCTCTCTGCAAGCACCATGAAGTAAATCCAGGAGTCATTCAAAGCTCGTGAAGATGAAAGCCTGTGTGAGCATAGGAACAAAGGATATAAATTGACTGAGCTTTACTCTGGGTTGAAAATTCAGAGTTTGCCATTGTCTTGCCTTCAAACCGGTGGAAGAACCACTAGTCGGAGAACCAACAAAGTCAGAGCATATCACAACTTCTGCCACAACCTCCTGAAGAGTTACAATACCAAAATATACAATGCAGGAGACACCCTTTCAATTTAACAGTGTATTGTCCACTTTACAAGGGCAAGACTCCCAAAACCATGATATTTAACTCCTAGACCTCAAAGTACAAAAATGCCACCACATTAAGTGGACAAAGTCATCTCCTTTAGCATCCTCTAAAGCCAGGTCTAGGTCTTCGAGGCCTCTTCACAATATTGTTATTTGGTGCTTCTAATACCTCAGAAGTTTCCTCTCATAGTACCAGGCCAAGAAAACCTGTCTTGATGGCTCCATGCCAGCTGCTGCTTTGGATGTACCACCCACCAATGTTCAGGCAGAAGGTCCTGCAGCGTGCAGGGCTGCTAGAGAGGTTTTGATTCATGATGAAGAACAGCAGCTCCCTGGCTTCAGTCACTTGAGGTGAGCTTGGAGGCTTCAGGCACAGAACAGCCAGTTCTGGTCTGGTTTCCCACCTATCCTGCTTGGCCTTGTCTTTCTCACCTGACTATAACATACAGCCAATGTAAACTTCATGGCTTCTGGTGGCTTCCTCATATCCATGTGCATTTTGGCTGCTTCTGTCCAAAGTCCAGGTCAGGGCTCCACAAGATGACCATGGTGGGGGAGGGCTTGAACCATTGACCTGCCATGGGCACAGGTGGAAGAGGTGATGGACAGAGGTGGAGTACCTAGATTCATTAAACAATAACCACCAGCCCTTAGGCTTTGTTCTGCCACTGCCTGTCCTGTGTCATCTAAAACCTTTCCCCATTTCAGCACGGGAATGAGCTTCTTCACCTCCCCTTGGGCTACCTACCTCCAGCCATGGAGTCCCGCTCTGGTTTCCAGTGCAGGTATTACTCCAGTAACTGCCTTCTGAGGCCCCTCAAGCTCTCACTGAGGTTTTGGTTACACACGGGTGCCTTTGCTGGGCCAAATCCTGCATCCATCGTGCTTGGGGCAAACGCTGCCCTCGTGACAGTCAGGGCTGGGGTCACACTCACAGCCCCTCCTGCCCACCTGCTTCGAAAGGCGACACCGGCAGCACCTGATTTAGAAAAAGTTCATTGAAAAATGAATAAAATTACTTTTTGCTTTTCAGTGAGATGTAGATGATGCTGGAGGAGGTTGGGAAGGAGAACACAAGTGTTACCTTGACTGATAATCCCATGGACTCTGTTTATCCCCAGCCACGAGAGAGTCTGCCTTTGTCCACGCCATCGCCTCGGCGGGGGTGGCCTTCGCCGTGACCCGCTCCTGTGCCGAGGGCACGTCCACCATCTGTGGCTGTGACTCCCATCACAAAGGACCTCCAGGAGATGGCTGGAAATGGGGGGGATGCAGCGAGGACGCCGACTTCGGCGTGCTGGTGTCCCGGGAGTTTGCAGATGCCCGGGAGAACCGGCCGGACGCCCGCTCAGCCATGAACAGGCACAACAACGAGGCCGGCAGGACGGTGAGTGCTCAGTGGGCCCGGAGCTGGTCCTCCAGGCCTCCAAGGATGGCCCAGTCTGGTTCCCCATGGTGTAGTGTCACCTCGATCATGCCCAGGCAGGAGCTTTCTAGGATTATTTTCCAGGGCACAGCATTTCCACTCTCTCCAAACAGACAGGTGGGGGTTAAGAAGAGCTAAAACATACCTCACTTCCAGTGCAAACATCTCCAGGGCAGGGTGTAGAAACCCAACTCAACTGCCCAAGACTCCAGGTCAATGGTGAAGAGGACTTTCCTCCCACTCTACTCCTTCCTGTGCACTCCCTGTTGTAACCTTGTTGGTTACTAATTGCTCCTTGTTGGTCCCTTCCAACTGAAGCATTCTGCTCTGTTCCTGCTGTCAGCAGGTACCTGGGCCACCACCTGCTCTAGGTCGTCTTCAGTGCTTGAAGCAAACACAAGACTCCACTTTCCATACCACAGCAGGCAGAAGTGGAAGGGTAGAAGCTCATTAATGTGTGTTAATGACTGGCAGCTTCCTGTGAAAAAAACAAAACAAAACAAAACAAAACAAACTCTAATAATTTTTTAAAAATCAGTGATTGTTGGTTCCACATAGAGGAGGGTTCTGGGGAAGAGGGAGTGTCATGGCCTTAGGTTCCCAGTTTCATTCCCATCCTACTGCAAACTGTCAGACTGCAGGCATGAAGTGGAGGGTTGTCAGCTAAGCCAGGACAAGGAGGTTGGTCCACATCCACATGTGTCAGAGACATCCTCCAGCCCTCAGCTTCCCTGGGCTCTGATTGTCCACACACATGACAGGGAGGACCCCAATGAAAAGATCAGACCTTGGGATTGGATTGGATTGGATTGGATTGGATTGGATATCTGATTACAGAATCACAGTATTGTCATGGTTGGGAAAAACCTCTAAGATCACCGAGTCCAACCATCAACCCAGAAAAAAAACCCCATGCCCACTGGAGCATGTCCTGAAGTGCCACAGCTGTAGGTTCTTTGAATTGCCCCAGGGATGGTGACTCCAGCACCTCCCTGGGCAGCCTGTTCCAGGGCCTGACCACTCTTTGGGTAAAAAAAAAAATATCTCCCTGAACCTCCCCTCCTAACGATGCTTTTCTAGCATGATGTCTCTGTCTGGAGATGTTTCTGCCACACACCCAAGCTCCCACACAGCACCCAAGGCTACGCTTTCCAGTCCAAGCTCAGATCAGATGTTTAAACCCAGGTATCAAAGGTGGGTGACTGAAAGCAATCGCTGGGTGACTGAAATTGATTTGGTGGTTTGGGCACCCTGAGCTGCTGCTGACGACCTTGTTTTCCCTCCTGGACAGACCATCCTGGATCACATGCACCTGAAGTGCAAGTGCCATGGCCTCTCGGGCAGCTGCGAGGTCAAGACCTGCTGGTGGGCCCAGCCAGATTTCCGGGCAATCGGTGACTACCTGAAGGATAAATACGACAGCGCCTCTGAGATGGTGGTGGAGAAGCACCGGGAATCTCGAGGATGGGTAGAAACTCTGAGGGCCAAGTATGCTCTTTTCAAGCCGCCGACGGAGCGGGACCTGGTCTACTACGAGAACTCCCCCAACTTTTGTGAGCCCAACCCAGAGACAGGCTCCTTTGGGACGAGGGACAGAACCTGCAATGTCACCTCCCATGGGATTGACGGCTGTGACCTGCTGTGCTGCGGTCGTGGCCACAACACCAGGACTGAGAAACGGAAGGAGAAGTGTCACTGCATCTTCCACTGGTGCTGCTACGTCAGCTGCCAGGAGTGCATACGTGTCTACGATGTCCACACCTGCAAGTAAATGTAGGTAGGTCTCCAACTGATGAGAGGTTGCTCCAGAGCAGGGCCAAGGCGTCCATCAACCCTGTGATCAGTCGCTACGTGGTGGCCTCAAAGGATGGCATAAAAAAATCCTAATGCCCTTGGTCAGGGCAGACTCTCCCACAGCCACCCCCGGCGCTGCAAAGGCTCACAGCATCTCACCCCACACAAGGAGGTCCAAGGCTAGACCTGACACTGCAGACACGTTAGGTGATGGATCCCCTGGCTCTTCTCAGGCTGTTGGGCACGACAGGCTGTGTGGGGGCAGCAGGGACAGCACAGGTACAAGCAAGGTCCCAGCAGTCAGGGTGCTGGTCCCAGCTCCATCCTCCTCCTGAGGTCTGGCCCATGTAGACCCAACCCAGGGATTCAGGTGGGGATGAATTTCAGACAGAGAAAGCTGAGCAACGTGGGTTCCCCTACCTGCTGGCTCAGCCATCCTGGGCTCAGATGTGGTGGGGAGGAGGAAAGGAGCCAACCCCCTGCACCAGCCAGGCCCCTTCCCTACAGCTCCTGGGAGATGATGTGGGAAAACAAATCTGAGCCCTACAGCCAGTCTCCCACCCCCCCTTTGCCCTCTGCTCCCACAGCCCCAACTCAGCCCCTCAAACCCCCTGAGGACAGCAGGAAACCAGAGCCCAGAGCTGATCCTCTGACATTTGGCCCAGGACAAGAGCAGATCCCACACAGTGAGGCTGGGACTTACCTGGGGCTGCATCCAGCTGCTCAACAGAGGTTTTTAAGGATCTGGCCAGATCCACCCAGTTGATGCAGCTATTAACTAATATGACTTTATGTCCCAGAGCGAGCTCAGAGCATCTCTCTGGGCACAGGGTATGGGCCAGGAGAGCTGCTACACCAGCTCCGAGCATCACTGAGGGATGAGGAGACAGAAGCCATGGCAAGAAAGACCTTCTGTCCGAGGCTTCTTGTCAGCCTTCCCCCATCAGACGGACTTGATCAAACCCCTCCATCCAGCAAAGGAGAGGCAAGGGCAGCTGGGGAAGGGAGACCTTTATCCCACAGCACAGTCCCAGACCCTTTACTCCCCACAGGATTTCTGGAGTTGCCAGCAGATGGTCCATGAGGGGTCCACATCACGCAGAGACTCCATACCATTGGCAGGGCTTTGGGCCCCGGGTGTGGCCACACACATCCCATGACATCTCAGTGCAGAAGCAGCAGCATTTGTCCCTCCACCTGCCCCCCAGGCCACATGCCCCTCCTTGACCTTATGTTCTCATGAGGTATTGACCCTTGAAACTAAACCAATCAATATTGTAATAATATTGCCCTGGTGGGTTCCTCCACAGGTGGTGAGGACCAAGAACCACGTTCCAATAGCACACAAAATCACAGAGTGGTGGGGGTTGGAAGGGACCTCTGGAGATCATCCAGTCCAATCCCCTGCCAGAGCAGGATCTCCTAAAGCAGATCCCACAGGAACACGTCCAGGTGGGTTTGGAATGTCTCCAGGGATGGAGACTCCACCACCTCCCTGGGCAGCCTGTCCCAGGGCTCTGCCACCCTCACAGCAAAGAAGTTTGTCCTCATGTTTAGGTTGAAGGTCCTGTTTCCCAGTTTGTGCCCATTGCCCCTTGTCCTGTCACTGGGCACCACTGGGAAGAGTCTGGCCCCATCCTCCTGACCCCCCTGGAGATATTGAGCAGCACTGATGAGATCCCCCCTCAGGCTCCTCCTCTCCAGGCTGAACAGCCCCAGCTCTCCCAGCCTTTCCTCACAGGCAGATGCTCCAGGCCCCTCAGCATCTCAGTGCCCTGTGCTGGACTCTCTCCAGCAGCTCCTTGTCCTTCTGGAACTGGGCAGCCCAGAACTGGACCCAGTTCTCCAGATGGGGCCTCCCCAGGGCAGAGCAGAGGGGCAGGAGAACCTCCCTGACCTGCTGGCCACGCTCTTCTTAAAACCCCCTGGATGGCATTGGCCTTCTTGGCCACCAGGGCACATGGCTGCCTCATGGTCAGCTTCTCATGCATCAGTGATGGAACAGAAACCTGGCTAAACCACTGAAGTTATGTCTTCTCCCCTCACCCATCCGTGGCAAGAGCAGCTCGTGGCACCGCAAGGAGCACTAACCAGGGGTGACAACCCCTCCCACAGAGCACAGAACATGGCCCTGTCCCTCAGACCTGGGGCTGGAGACAACCAGGGCAGATCCTCAGTCCCTCCTCTGCAGAGCACGATGACGAGCAGCCCGGGAAGGGCTGGTTTCCTGGAAGTAAAGATCCCAGGAGAGCTCCAAACCCTCCCTGTTCAGAAACAACCCGGCCCTGAGATGCATTCTATTTAAAATTATATCTTGAATTCTGTGTCTGGGAAGCCTCCAAGTACTTCAAACAAAATCCCTCTTTGTTTGTTTGTTTGTTCGTTTGTTTTAATCAAGAAAAGGTATTTAATATTAAATAGAACATTTATTGCCTTGTAATTATTTTCCTGTAGCCAGGTATTCTAGCACTGAATGGAAGATCTTTTTCCATCAATCTGCTGTATCCAAAGTTTTGTATAAAGTTGTAGAGGTCGATTTTCTTTTTTATTTTATATTCAGAAAATGTCTCTTTTTATAAGCATTATTTATTATACAATGTATATACTTGAGTTAACTAAGATTATATATTATATAAATATCTATATTTGGAGAAAAATCTATTTCAACTGGCTTTTTTTTTTTTTTTTTTTGTGGTACGTCATTAAAGAGGAGATAAAAAAACAACCAAAAAAAGCACTTGGCAGCTTGTGTGGTTTGCCTCTGAGGGTCCCTCCCACCCTGCTGAACAACATGGGTGGGTGGTGGGTTGTCACCCAGCCCCTCCTGCACAGTGACAGTCACGTGATGATGATAAAAATGGAGCAAATAGAGGCATTTTCCAGCTGAATGCTGGGATTTTGATTCCCAAAGTGTCCTCTCTCTGCACAGACAGCACAGACCCCTGCACTGGAACAGGCTTCAGACTTCAGACCCTCCCCCCCTGTCCTTGCAGGATGTCACTGAGCCACCTGCTGATGGTCTGGGCAGACTCAGGGCCAAATTTTGTCATTTGAAAACATCTTCTGTCCATGGAGAAATTTGTGGGCGTTCCTGAAATATCTCCCATACATTAAGGACACTTTGAAGTGCACACAACACACCACAGCCCTGGCCTCAAATATCTGTCCAAAGGGTAAAAAACAAATGAAATGATCCTCTGTTCCTGCACCGACCCCCATTTATACACCAAACAATTCCATTTGTCTTCTCATGGAGAGCTGCCTGGAACATGGCACTGCTCATGCAGGGATGATGCCTGGCTCCACCTCACTGAACTGTGATGGAGACCACAAACTTCTACCAGTGCCATCTCCTGCCCATGGCAGCAGTGATGCCTTCAGCACTACAGAAACCCCAATGATGTTGTGCTACCAATCCAGACAACCCAAAAAGTCCAGCCTCGTGGAGTGCTGTGACCTTAATGGGTTAATGCCCAGAGAAGCTGTGGCTGCCCCATCCCTGGAAGTGTTGAAGGGCAGGTTGGATGGGGCTTGGAGCAACCTGGTCTGGTGGGAGGTGTCCCTGCCCATGCAGGGGGTTGGATCTAGATGATCTTTAAGGTTCCTTCCAACCCAAACCAGTCTGGGATTCTATGATTATCTCTGCCCATCATTCCAAGCCTTCCTCCACCATCCCCCCATATACCAACCCTTTCAAATCTATTTGTCTTTGGTCAACAACTCAGTTTTAGAGACAGTTACATTTCTGGAAAAAAGCAGCAACAGGGCAAGGAAGGGGATGAAGAATTTGGCCCTTACTCTTGAAAGCAATGTAGCTCCCACCACAAAGCTACTCCCTCCCAGGCCGAGTTGTGGAGAGAAAATGTGGTGGGAAAGGGGTGCCAGGAGTCATCTTCTTCTGCCACCTGCAGGAAACATCTTGGATGAAGACCTCAGAAAAGGTTAGAATGGGGAAGATGTCACACCCAACAGTTTGCCCTGGTTTTCCAACATGGCCATCTTCAAGTGTGATACACCTAACTCACACATACATTAATGTCTTGGGGCTTCATCAGCACTGCAAGGTCCAGAAAACTCTAGGAAGTGCTGGACCAGAGGTCTTCTCAGACAACTCATAGAATCGTTCAGGTAGGAAGCGGTTTTTTAAAGGTCATCCAGTCCAACCTCCTGCAGTGAGCAGGAACATCCTCAAATAGACCAGGTTGCTCAGAGCCCCATCCAACCTGACTTTGAATGGTCCCAAGGATGGGGAATCTACCACCTCTCTGGGCAACCTGGCCCAGTGTCTCACCATCCTCGTTGTAAAAATTGTCTTCCTAATGTCTAGTCTGAATTTCCCATCTTTCAGTTTCAAACCATCACCCCTTGTCCTGTCACTACAGGCCCCACCAAAAAGTTTGTCCCTATGTTGATTATAGGCCCCCTTCAGGCACTGGAAGGTGCTCCAAGGTCTCCCCAGAGCCTTCTCTTCTCCACACTGAACACCTCCAACTCTCTCAGCCTGTCTCCAGAGCTGGAGGAGCTTCAGCCCTCAGATCATCTCCGTGGCCTCCTCTGGACTCACTCCAATAGGTCCATGTCTTTCTTGTGCCAAGGACTCCAGAGCTGGACAGAGTGTTCCAGGTGGGGTCTCACCAGACTACCCGTGGTGGAACTAACCAGGCTGGGGACTTATTAAATCCATCCATGCTCAGGCACAGACTGTGGATCCCTCTGGCCACCAGCAGCCTGGGAACAGCTTTGCTATCCTCATGCCACACATCAGCACTAGATATACACACACCTCTCTGTCCCACCAGCACCAAAGACACAGATGTCCCAGATGATCACAAGTAGTTGTGCTTTTTATTGAATCCACCGAATGTGCAATTAAACCAGATATTTATTCATCAATATAGTTCTGGACAAAGACACAATAAAGTTCACATCATTTACTCTGAAATATAAGTTACCGTGTGCTGCTGTCCCTGGGACTAGCAGAGGAAAGGAACAAATAAATTCACAAGATCATACACAAAATGAGAGGGAATAATAAGCACTGGGATTTGCAACGTCATCACAACACAACAGCACTGCCAAAGGAAAAGAAACCAGAGTGGAGTGACTAAAACTCCTCCTGCTGCTCTAGGGACACACCAAGGGCCACAGGAGCTTCACCTCTGGGCCTGGCAGGCCGTGCTGCAGCCTCCTCCTGGGAACACGAGCTGCCTGGTCAAGTTGAGGGAGCTACACTGACTAAGATCTCCTAAATGGCTTTGATTTCACGCCCCACCAAATTGAGGTATGTTCCAAGAACCTTATTAAACGTGTGGAGCCAGGGAACCAGAGGGGAGGAGCCTCATGCAGTCATCAGCAACAGCATCTCATGGAGGTGAGATGACTGCTGGGGAAGGACCACACAGCAAAGTTGGATACATTCCTTTATTTCAGTGCAAAAAAACATGGCAACACTCATCTTGTGCAGCTGCAGCTTGGCCTCCTCTCTGTCTCTACAGAGGCATTTCAACCTTTGGTGATACAGCAGAAAAACAGGATCTAATGAGGCTGGCTAATCCCAAGCTGCCATCTACACTGCAGACATGAAGAGCTTTCAGGCTGGAATCAGCATCTCTGAAACTGTTGTTCAGTTACCAACAAGCTTTGATGCCTTAAATACTGGATTTGGAAGTTCCCTCTGCTCTGATCAAAATACTTCCCTGCCTTCTTCCAGTCCCTAACACCACAAGCCAGGCTCTCTCATGGGGCCACAAACTACCTGGGTGTAAAAGAAAGCAGGTTTGAGCATCTGGGCAGTTCTGGGGCTGAATTAGAGTGGCCACTGTCTTGAAGCCACCAGCCTGGCTCCATGGTCGATGAGGCATAGACATCACAAGGAAGGTGTCCTCAGGGTGACACAGAGGTGACCCAGTGTGTCCTCCCCACAGACTGACAGGGTTGGGTGGAAATCAGGATTTCTTTCCTATCAGAGCAGCTGGATGCTGGACACACGTGAGCATTAGCTTCAAAACTTACAGGACATTCCCCCATGCTACAGCCAAGTGAGAAGACAGCCTGGCCTGCACACAGACAGAAGCACAGTGTGGTAGGAGACACTTCCACATGACAGCAGGATATTAAAGACAAAGAATGAAGATACTGTATTGCACTAAACATGCAGATTCCACATTGGGTTCTTGGAAACAGAGGAGCACTTCACTTTGTCCAGTGTGTTGAACACAGAAGAGTCAAGATCCCAGTGTATATTCTCCAGGTTGGTCACTTTTCCAGCTGTTGATCTTGCACTTGGTCCACCTTCAGTCTAGGGGAGGAACTCTTGCAAAAGAAGCCAAATCCATCAAGAAAGCAAGCACATGTATAAAAGCATCAAGCACACACTGGAACCCACTCACATGGAGCCAGGATAGACACTGCTGGGAGCTCCCCCAGCACAGGTACTGCCCTACATGGATTAGAAAGTCATTTTCTAGGAGATGCCACTGTCAAGACTGGGCTGAACTATTCCCTGTGATACCTACAGGGGAAAGAGTAGGACATCCTTCTCTCAGACAGGAGAAATACAAGAAACCAAAGTTCCAGATTTTAGATAAACAGCTGGATTTTAACTCTAGCAGAACCTCTTCTGATTTACTTTCATTACAGAAAGCTAAACTGTGATCCAGTATCTGAGATTCTAAAGTCCCAGGTAAATTAAGAAAAGCAGAGAATTCAGGCATGCAGGATCACAACAAGCCTTCAGGACCTCCCCCCTCCCAGAACAGCTGGCACACAGCTGTGGGGACAACTGATCTGATCCACAGTTCTGTAAACACAGGAAGGGCCAACAAGGAGATCAGATACACCACACTGCAGGTTCCCCTCAGAGAGATGCTTGTTTCTGAGCAGATGAGAATTTTAAACAATGCTTTGAAATAAAAGTACTTACGTTCCTTCTTCTCTCAAAAGAGCCAAGAATTTTTTCACCCGATACTCAGGATCCATCTAAACACCAAATAAAACAGATCTCCATTAATGTGATGCAGCCTCCCAAGTAGCACCATAGGAAAATGAGGTCACAAAGGTACAGCTGGAGATGTGTGACTGTGTTTGCTTTGCCCATGCACTGACCTGGCCAGAGATCAGTCTCCTGTCCAGAAGTTCCTCAGCAAAGCAGTGCAGATCCACACTGCAACCCAACAGGACAAGCTCCATGTGCTCACAGAGCTACGAGATGGGCCAGGCTGGAAACAGACCTCAGCTCTTCTACCAGGTTCTTCTGTTTGGATGGCAACCTGCTCACTAGCTGCATCCCACACTGCCAGTGCTGCACAAGCCAGGCCCACTCTGAGTCTGCTTCATCTCCCCCTTCCCAGAGCTGGGGCAGCAAATTAAGACAGTCCAGAGCAGAGGGGACTGAAGATGAATCCAGAGGAGGCCACAAAGATGATCAGAGGCTGCAGCCACCTCTGCTCTGGAGACAGGCTGGGAGAGTTGGGGGTGTTCAGCCTGGAGAAGAGAAGGCTCCAGGGAGACCTTAGAGCACCTTCCAGTGCCTGAAGGGGCTCCAGGAAAGCTGGGGAGGGACTTTGGACAAGGGCAGGGAGGGATGGGATGAGGGGGATGGATTAAAACTGGAAGAGGGAGATTGAGGTGAGACATGAGGAGGAAATTCTTCCCTGTGAGGGTGGTGAGACCCTGGCCCAGGTTGCCCAGAGAAGCTGTGGCTGCCCCATCCCTGGAAGTGTTGAAGGGCAGGTTGGATGGGGCTTGGAGCAACCTGGTCTGGTGGGAGGTGTCCCTGCCCATGCAGGGGGTGGGACTGGATGATCTTTAAGGTCCCTCCAACCCAAACCATTCCATGGTTCTATGCCCTCGACTTTCCTCTTGTCTTCCCTCCCCCTGACAGCTCCAGCACCAGAGGAGCTGTGTGAGGTGGCTTAGCAGGTAAGGGAGAGCTGAATCACAGCACAAAACTTCCAGCACTTGCAGTACCAGCTTGTGTTGTGGCTCCATCAACCAGGAACATCCCCTAACAATGAGTCCTGCCTCTCCCCCAACACTGAGACAGCAACAACAGGGAAGTGGGAGGAAAGGCTACTGAGGAGACCCTCAGGCTGCCATCAGAAGACACAACTTGTGTGTCACTGCATCAGTCCTTTGTGCTAATGCACAGGATTGTGGCACTCAAAGCCATGCCATGCCTACACCAAGATACAGAGGTGGGACTATAAACATTTGGAAATTTGAGACTGCTGGCTCCCAGTTTCTTTGAGTTGTATTGCAACAGGTTGCTTGGCCCAGAAACTCCAAGTCCTGTTCATTCTGTCATCTTCATCAACAGCTGGTACCTTTAACACACTGCTGAAAAGACAGTGGGTCCACTCTGAAAACATTCAGTAAATGGCACTAGGAAGTGGACTGGCTGTAAGATCTCCAGCTCTACCACCCACTTGGTAATAAACAGGCAAGTGCTCTATTGAAACATAGAACTGGGACCAACCCTTGGAGGGGGAAGCAAAGTTTCAGCCCTGACCTCCTACCAGAGAGGGAGAACGAGGGCTCTTGGACTCCTCTACAACATCTTATATTCCTAAAGGAAACTTTCCACCAATTCCAGATGTGAAGAAGCCATCTATTTAAAGCCATGACCACTGCATCTGAGGGCAACACAAAAGTCTTTAAAAACAGCTTAGAAGAAGGAATTTGTAGTGAGGTGGGTGTTGGTCTCTGCTCCCCAGGAACAAGTGGCAGGACAAGAGGAACCGGCCTCAAGTTGTGCCAGGGGAGGTTGAGGTTGGATCTTGGGAAGAGTTTCTTCCTGGCAAGGGTTGTCAGGCCCTGGCCCAGGCTGCCCAGGGCAGGGCTGGAGTCCCCATCCCTGGAGGGGTTTCCAAGCCGTGGAGATGTGGTGCTGAGGGACATGGGTCAGTGGTGGCCTTGGCAGGGCTGGGGGAACGGTTGAACTTAAGATCTTAAAGGTCTTTTCCAACCAAAACAACTCTATGATTCTATGATTCTAAGATACAGCAGAAAACACCACCAGCAGTATTACCAGGGATACAGGCAGGGAAGAACAGCCCAGTGAGAATTTCCTCTTTGTGCTACAAAGTCTATAAACGTGTAACTTCCTGTCACTTGGAAAGATGTCAGCGAGGCCAGTACCTCAGCATCAGCTACTGAACTATTTTTAGACCAGAAAAATAAATGCACTGAAACGAGATGATTTAATGGAACTTACTGAGGATCATGGAGCTATTAAGTTGGGTTGTTGGCATGCAAAGGAACACTGGTGATGTTCAGGATACCAGAAGAAAAGGAAAGCCACCCCACCACCTAAAGCAGTGTCTGAAATGTATGATCCACAGGTACTAAGAGAGGGACTGTTGTGCCACAAAACCAGAAAGATGCTGTCTGCAGTATCTCCCCCACCTGCATCATCTCCAAGATCTCTCCCAGCCAACACTTGGCCCCAAGGGGAAAGCACATCTGTCACTATTTCTGTTCCTACATGTAGATGTGGCACTTAGGGACAGGGCTCAGTGGTGGACTTGGCAGTGTTAGGTTTATGGTTGGACTGAATCTTAAAGGTCTTTTCCATCCAAAACAACCCTATGATTCCATCAGAAAGGCTGAGGACAATTGGGATAGGAGCACGTGCACATGGGCCACACACCCCAAACACTGACCACAGAGAAGTCCCCTTGGTCTGGGGGAACCCACCTGGGAACCCAGACTGTAACACCAAGCCTGCAACTCACCTGGCAAAGGGTCTCAGATCTCCCCCATCCAAAGGACTTTGGTCTGACCATGTGGCTGATCCTTCTTAAGCAGGTGGGATAAGATGACACCTTGAGGTCCCTTCTGACCTCATTTCTTCTATAGTCCTCAGCCACCTCTTTTCCTGTGTTTCTGGATGTTTCTAGAATTACTAGTTCTTCATAAAGGTCTGACCACACAAAGTGTCAATGACTGGCCAGTGCAGACTAAGTGGGACAGCACAATGGACTGAAAACCAGTTGAACTGCTGGGCTCCAGGGGTTGGGATCAGTGACATGAAGTCCAGCTGGAGGCCAGTCACTAGCACCATAGGCCAGGCCTCCATACAGGAGCCAACATTGTTCAACCCCTTTATGAAACAGGCCCTGAGGACAGAGTGAACCCTCAGCACATCTGCAGGTGACACAGAACTAGGAGGTGTGACACCTCTGCCTGATGATGGTGCTGTCATTCAGAGAGACCTCAGCTGGGTGGTGGTACAGACAGACACATCTCATGCAGTTCAACAAACAGAAATGCAAAGTCCTGCACCTGGGCAGGAACAACTCCATGCACCAGTACAGGTTGGGGGACATCTGGCTGGAAAGTGACTTTGCAGAGAAGGACCTGAGCATCCTGGAGGACAAGATGAACATGAACCAGCAATGGGCCCTTGGGGCAAAGTTGGCCAACAGGATCCTGGGCTTCATTAGGAGGAACAGTGCTGCTAGACTGAGGGAAATTATTCTTCCCTTCTTCTCAGCACTAGTGACACCATGCTTGGAGGACAAGAGGGACAGGGACACCCAAGAGAGACTCCAGCAATGAGTCACAAAGATGATGGGTCACTTGGGAGTGGTGCCCATTGACAGGACAGGAGCCACGGGCACAAACTGAAATGCATCAAGTCCAACATAAGCAGGAGAGAGAGTGTGTCATTGTGAGGGAGATCACACACCATTAGGGACTGTCCAGTGAGGCCATGGAGCTGCCATCCTTGGAGATATTCAAGACTCAAGCAGACATGGCCCTGAGCCACCTGTTCTAGCTGATCATGCTTGGTCAGAGCAGGGGGCTGGGCTGGACAAAGATGACAAAAATGCCACGGGTGCAATTAGCAAAGTGTACCTGGTTAGTACCTTCCTGCTCTCCACAGCATCCACCCAAAGAGAAGGTCATGAACAGTCCACCTAAAGAACCAGATGCCACCAGCATGGTGAGCTAGATGAAGTGCTCACTTCAAGTCCTGGACAGGAGGTTCAAAAGTGGCTGAAGTCTCAAACTCAAGTTACCTGCACAGCCAAAGGAAACCCAGGAACCAGAGCTGCCAAGGCCACACTTAAGCAAAAAGAATTACCAGTGCACACTCAACAAGCTTCAGACAGCCCATAAAAGGAAGGGAGTTGAGGAAAAGGACAAAATACATTTGATCTTTGACCATGAGTAAAAAAGTTGTCCTGGTCTGAGCATCTGTGAGGGATCCCTGGCCTTCTCAGATAAAACACAACATTTTTGTAGATACTGGCAGTTAAGATGTCTACTCCTGAAAGGACTTCTTCAGAGGACTTAAGTAACTCAAGCCCACCAAGACCTCAGTTTTGACTACTCATCTATGGTCGAAACTAACAGATAGATTATCCATGACAAAGGTAGAAGAGTTGGACAAATGAACTGCCAAGAAGTGGACTTTGATGGCAACAGTCTCAACCCCAGACTTCACCCATTCCTGTCAGAGCTGGACAGGCCTGGTTTCCATCAAAAGCTGATGTCAAAAACGGTGGTAAGAAGTCTGCTGTCATCTACCCATATGCTTACTGAAGGTCTGAATTGGACTAGGTGACATCCTGAGGTCCTTTCCAACAAGAATGGTTCTGTGATTCCAAGATCTCAAGTATTCTGCCAATCAGGCAAACCAAGGAAAGGCAGCTTGATGGTTAGAGGACCAGCTACTCATGACCTCAGTACTTGCACTCCCTACAGAGGCACTGCTGAGGGCCAAAGGCAACATCCAGATGAGCACAGCCAACACCTACACCATCAGAAGTGCCAATCCCATCAGCCTGTTGAGTGGATGAAGAGTCCAGACACCTTCTGCAGAGGCCACAGAACCAAGCAATTTACTCAGTAAAGAGAGAATCTCATGTCTCAGATTGACCTGAGGAACCATGAAGACGGAGCCAGGCATGGCTTCTGGCCATCAGCTGAAAGGCTAAAGCTGACAGGAAGAGAATGTCACACAGAACAAAGGACCTGGGTTATTCCAAGATCATGTATCTTATTGACTGACACAGGGATCAAGGGTACTAGCTACATGCTAAGGGGATTGTCCTGTTGCCAGGACCTTGGTGAAAGCTTAGGAATCCATGGAAAAGTCATCACCATCAGGAACTAGCAAAGGACCAGTCAGATAGCTCTGTTAAAATAACCCAACACCATCTGAGATGGAGGTACACAAACATTTATCTTCTTTTCACTCCTAGAAAATTTATACTAATGCCACCAGCTGAAATTCAAACTTGCCAATGTTCTGCTTCCCAAATCAAGATGCTGCCTCCTCACCCCTCTTCATTCAGCCACAAAGAAGTGGCCATGGAAGACACTCCATCCATAACCTGCACTGACAGAGCTTCCACAGACTCTTTGGGAGGAACAGCATCTATCTGAAGACACAATATCTGCCCTAAAGACTAAAGCAAGAAGCTGAAAAGCAGCAAAGAGGCAAATTTGATCAAGCAGCTTATTAAAAATGTGCTGACACAAAACCAGAAGGTTGACCTGCCCTGGGAGGAGCAGAAGATGGTGTCACTAGAGTGCAAAAGGGAAGCAGGTTCAGGACTCTCTAGTGCCCTGTGGAAGGAGAAATGCTGCTGCCCAACGGGGTGGAAAGGTCTCTAGAACAGCACAGAGACTGACTGGAACCCTGCTCAGATAGGTGGCAAGCCAGTGGCTGTTCCTTTCCAGGCTTGTAGTATTCCCAGGACATGCCTGGGAATCCTTAGGGAAAAAGGCACTGGAAGAGCCTTCATTAATCCTTAGTACAAAGAAAAGGAGCTATTCCAGCAAGACATGCACACCCTGGGGTGGTGCAGTACTCCTGTAAAGCTGTCAAAATCCAGACTCTTAGTATGGCCAGATACAGAGTTAATTTTAAAATAAACCAGGCAATTTTACACGATGACCTTTCAAAATAAGTTCCCGTGCAGGTTGAAATCCATTCCATACAAACAGCTTAGATTCACTAAAGTTTTATTTATGCTCAGCAGAAGTTACCAAATTGGGAAATGCTGGAGGTGCAAAAAAGGACTTTCTGGAAAGCTGCCTGGCCCAGTCAGGTTCCTGCTCCAAGAGGAGAGAGCCCTTGGTTTCTGGAGTGTTGCCAGCAAAGTCCAAGAGCAACAAGCCAGGCAGGCAGAAGAAGCAGGAGGAACTGGTCCCTGAGCTATGGAGATAAGACTCCTGCACCCAGCAGCAGCCTGGGCAGGGTGGCAGCATCAGGGCAGCTAGTGTGGCACCTGACAGCACTGAGAGCTGCTCCACACCCAGCAGCCAAGGAGACTTCCCAACTAAACCCTTCTGGATTCATGGGGCAGATGATGAGCGTATCCATTCCTCAAAGACTTCTTCTGAACAGGAACACAACATCATTCCAGGACACTCAGTGTATACAAGCTGACCAAAGAATGTGACAGTAAATACAGTTGGACATGAGAAGGTCAGGAACAGCAATAAACAAGGTTTGAGGGAAATGAACCTGCCAAGAAGTGTGGGTTTACAAGGCTTGTAAACAAGGAAGCAAAGCAAGTCAAGATAGCAGAGCAATGCAGAGGTTCACAGTGCTCCAAGAAAGGATGTTGTTGTTGAGAGACTGGTCCAGCAAGACTCCAGTTGGAAACAGAGTCTTCTGGACAGCTCAAGAATACCTACAGACAGCAAACACTGGGTTACTAGACTAGTAAAAAAACCCAACAAACCAAACACAATTAGTTTCAGTGACTGCAGAGAAATAAACCAGGTGTGTGCTGTTTGCAAAGAATTCATTTACCGTGGGATCTAATCAGCTGACTTTTGAGAAACTCTATCCACTACTTGAGTCTTTTAAGGAATTTCAGATTCAAATCCCCTTCTAAAAAACTATGATCCAGCTCAGTGAAAAAAGGAACTAGTCTTAGGCTTTTCATTTGGTGAGATTCTGCTTTCCTGTGACACTGAGCCAAATTAGGCATCACTGTAGCCTTCCAAAGCATCTGGGTATGAATGTTCTCCTGTCCTGTGAGGGCCTGCTTTGCTTCCCTGTATTTATAGCAGGTCAGCAGATGGAGTCATGTAAACACTTCAGACCTTCTGGAACAGAACTTGCTCATATCTAACTGCCCCATGCTGTCACACAACTACCTGAATTGAGTGTGATGCCCTAAGTCCTGCTGCTGCCTGCCCTGCTCAGTGGCAAAGGTGGGTCACCAAGCAGCTCTATCAGCAGGGACAGCCCTTCCTCTCACACTTCTTCACTTTGGCAGAAATCATAAGAATCACAGAATCATAGAGTCGTAAAATCATAGAATCAAAGGGGTTGGGAGGGACCTCTGAAGATCATTGAGTCCAACCCCCCTGCTGCAGCAGGAACACCTGGAGCAGATCACACAGGAACACATCCAGACAGGTCTTGAAAGTCTCCAGAGAAGGAGACTCCACAACCTCTCTGGGCAGCCTGTCCCAGGGCTCTGTCACCCTCACAGGAAAGAAGTTCTTCCTCATGTTGAGGTGGAACCTCCTGTGTTGTCATTTGGTGACGTTTCCCCTTGTCCTATCACAGGGCACCACTGAACAGAGACTGGCCCCTTCTTGACACCCCCCTGCAGATATTTGTAGACATTAATAAGGTCCCCTCTTAGTCTTCTCTTCTCAAGACTAAACAGCCCCAGGTCTCTCAGCCTTTCCTTGTATGACAGATGTTCTAGTCTCTTCATCATCCTCCTAGCTCTCTGTCACAGCTCTGCCTGTCTTCTCCCAGCCTCACTGGTCATGGACTCCTCTATAAAATGGTGGTCTTGTTAAACAAAATAATGCACAAGACCAGTTTACCTGCCTGCCCAGTCTAGGGCAGTGTGGAGATCCCTGCAGCATGGTAGGTGTGCAGCCATGGGGCCAGGCTGTGAACACCCCTGGGGTCAGCAGTTCCACCCACGCTCCAGACTGAGAACAGCCCATAATTTACACACCTTGAGTTTTGAAAAGAACCAACACTTAAGGTCAAAGCAGCAAAAGAAACCATCCTGTGTCAGGAGAAGGAATCCAATGTCAAGGCTAAGTGAAATGGACTGCAAAGAGCCCAGCAGCCCCTGGAGGCCTGCACCCCTGCAATACATTTAATACACGTGAGCAATGACTTACTGAGCTGCCTGTAGCTATGGAATTAAAAGCCAAGGAAGAAGAGGAAAAAGTAATCGAGATGAATGACTTTATTCCCTGAGGTGACATCCAGTCAGAGTGTGTCCTTAGTGCTGTGCAAGTTGGAACAGAACTGTGAATAGTGAAGAGAGGGATCCATGACTTATGTGCTGCTAAACCACATGCCTCTTAGCTTATGCTCAGCCTCTCCTAGGAAGATCTAAGGACAGTTCACTCAGCTGCACTAAATCCATTTGATGTGAAAAGAGAGAGTGGGAGGGGGAAGAGTGGGAGGGGGTTGAAATGTCAGGGTGGAGGATCAGGACCCTCTGCTCTCCAGCAGGCAGCCCCGGGGAGCAGCAGCCTGGCTGGCTGCAGGCAGGGCTGCTGGCTGCAGGGGAGGGTGAAGAGCTGCTACCTCTTTCCACCCTCTGCAATTCTTTCCTTGAAAGTGCTGAAAGTGGAAAATAAAGAGAAGAGCAGCTGAACAGCCTGACAGATTTATCTTCTCCAGGGAAAGAGCACATACACCTGCACAGGCACCTTTTATTAGATAAATAAATAAATAAAGCTAAGTGATTGCTATCTGCAATCTTAACAGGCTGGGTGTAGAGAAGACATTTCACCACAGGTAAGTTAATCCAACCCCTCCTGTTGCCAGATGCTCTGCTCTGAAGTGCAGCTCTACACAGCCTATGGGCACTGTGGTTTTTAAAGATCTCTCCACAGACCAAGACCTGGTGATTTCTTTGTTCAGAAATCTTCTACTCACTTTAGCTCTTTCCTCAATGAAACCAATTCAATGGCTCTACCACACAGCTGAAGTATGAGACTGCAGAGAATCACAGAATCACAGAATTGTTCAGGTTGAAAAAGACCTTTAAGATCATCTAGTCCAACCTTATCCTGACCCTATCACCCTATTTCTGATGACCCACCACTAAACCATGTCCCCAGGCACCACATCCAGATGACTTTTAAACACATTCAGGGATGGTCACTCAACCACCTCCCTGGGGAGCCTGTTCCAGTGCCCAACAACCCTTTCTGTAAAGAAGTTTGTTCTGAGATCCAACCTAAATCTCCCCTGATGCAACTTGAGCCCATTTCCTCTTGTCCTCTCATCAGTCACCAGTGAGAAGAGACCAACCCCACTCTCACCACAACCTCCTTTCAGGTATTTGTAAAGAGTGATGAGGTCTCCCCTCAGCCTCCTCTTCCCCAGACTAACCAGCCCCAGCTCCCTCAGTCATTCCTCACAGGGGATGTTTTCCAAACCCCTCACTAGCTTTGCTGCCCTTCTTGGGACCTGCTCCATCACCTCCATGTCCTTTTTGCATTGAGGTGCCCAAAACTGAACCCAATACTCGAGCTGCGGCCTCACCAGTGCCCAGTACAGAGGCAGGATCACTTCCCTAGTCCTGCTAGACACACCATTTCTGATCCAAGCCAGGATGCCATTGGCCTTCTTGGCCACCTGGGCACACTGCTGGCTCATACTCAACCGACTTTCAATCCATACACCAAGGTCCTTTTCTGCCAGGCACCTCTCCAGCCACTCTTCTCCAAGCCTGTAGCATTGCCTGGGGTTGTTGTGACTGAAATGTAGGACCCAACATTTGGCCTTATTGAATTTCATACAGTTGGTCTCAGCCCAGCAATCCAGTCTGTCCAGGTCCCTCTGTAAAGCCTTCCTACCATCCAGCAGATCAACACTCCCTCCCAACTTGGTGTCATCTGCAAATTTACTGATGGTGCATTCGATCCCCTCATCAAGATCATTAATAAAGATGTTAAACAGGAGTGGCCCCAGAACTGAGCCTGGGGGACACCACTCATGACTGGCCGCCAACTGGATTGAACTCCATTAACCACAACTCTTTGTGCCCAGCCATCCAGCCAGTGTTTAACCCAGCAGAGTACATGTCCATCAGAACCATGGGCAGCCATCTTCTCCATGAGGAGAAGTGGGAGGAGTGGGAACCTCTGAGACTGCTCCATTTACAGAATCACAGCATCACCAAGGCTGGAAAAGACCTTTAAGATCATCAAGTCCAGCCTATGACCAGCACCACCACACCATCTAGACCATGGCACTAAGTGCCACATCCAGCCTTGCCTTGAACACATCCAGGGATGGTGCCTCCACCACTTCCCTGGGCAGTCCATTCCAATGTCTAATCACCCTCTCCATGAGGAAGTGCTTCCTAATATCCAACCTAAACCTCCCCTGGAGCAGCTTCAGGCTGTGCCCTCTTGTCCTATCACTGGTTGCCTGGGAGAAGAGCCCAACCCCACCTGACTACAACCTCCCTTCAGGGAGTTGAAGAGAGTGATGAGGTCCCCCCTGAGTCTCCTCTTCTCCAGGCTAAACAACCCCAGCACCCTCAGCCTCTCCCTATAAGACTTTCCCTCTAGTCCTTTCACCAGCCTTGTTGCTCTCCTCTGGACCTGCTCCAGCACCTCAACGTCCTTCTTGAAGTGAAGGAGCAAAGACCAGGGAATCAAGAAGCTGGTTTCCACATGGCTGGATGGAAGATCACTGGGCACTTCCTCCCAAACAGAGAGTGATAAGGTCTCCCCTGAGTCTCCTCTTCTCCAGGCCTACACCCCAGCCCTTCCCAGACCAGAAACATCCTTACTTGTAATGACATTTCTATCAGCATCAGCAGCTTCTTGATACCAATCCAGACAGGTTTCCCTTTGACATTCTGTGCAATGGTGCTGCGCTCCTTGTCTTTGAAGTTACCCAGGAGCTGGGGAAAAAAATAAATTCAAAATCAACAACAGGAGACCCATCAGTAGGAAAAATGGCACCAAAGTCAGGAAAAAGGGAATGAGAAGCTAGAAAGCATAGAAGAAAAAATTGTTGCAATATATCTCGACAAGGTAAAACACATACATTCCTGTAATCTATAATGGTTCTTTTTATAACATCTCTAATAGAACAGTCAGTGATTGCCTTTTATGACCCACTCTAGTTTTCTCCAGAGTCTAGAAGAACACAGTTCCTCAAGCCAGGAAGTCTTCAAAACTTCTGCAAGAGTTCCTGTGTCTCTCAGGCTTTGGTGATATCACCATCGTGACAATTTTCCAAGTTTGCACAAAAGATTTGCCTGTTAAGTTTATTTTAACAGCCTTCAATATTCACTACAATTTCCACTGTGGCATGGAACAAGAAGCCATTAAGGGCCCGAATTTATAAAGAACCTATAATCTCTTCAGCACCAAACACCTTCATTTTATGTTGTCCCAGTTACCCAGAGCTTGGCACCCTCCTGGTACATTCAGTCTAAGTGCCCTGATTATATTCATTACCCACCTCCATGCCCTGAGAATCTTTCCACTCCACAAACTTTTTCCCTGCTCTCTCATTTTGCCTTAAATCATACAATAAATGTATGAAAAAGTAATTCAGAGAGGCCTTAGAACTGGTATATTATGACATAACGTTAGGTGAGACAGTTCCCAAATGCTGAGCTACTGCAAAATCACTCATTTCCAGCAAATTTTAAGCTTGTTTGTCATCCTTGAATTTTTCCTCACCTCCAAAGCCTCCATCAGCTGCTCCCCTGTTGCAATGTTGGGCACATGAATCGTGGTGCTGAAAGCATTCAGCATTTCCATCTCCTGCAGAACATCTTTGCGACTGGTGGTTCCAATGATGAGAAGCTTCCGGCCCTGCCCACACAACAGAACAAGTGTCAAGAAGGGGAAAACAAAACGGGAACCAGCCCTGGGAAGCTTCAGCTAACTACAAATGAACCCCAGAAAATGGCCATGTAAAATACAATTGCAGAATCACAGAGTGTCAGGGGTTGGAAGGGACCTCTGGAGATCATCCAATCCAACCCCCTGCCAGAGCAGGAGCCCCTAGAGCAGATCCCACAGGAACACGTCCAGGTGGGTTTGGAATGTCTCCAGGGATGGAGACTCCACCACCTCCCTGGGCAGCCTGTCCCAGGGCTCTGCCACCCTCACAGAAAAGAAGTTTGTCCTCATGTTCAGCTTGACCCTCCTGTGCTCCAGTTTGTGCCCATTGCCCCTTGTCCTGTCACTGGGCACCACTGGGAAGAGTCTGGCCCCATCCTCCTGACCCCCCTGGAGATATTGAGCAGCACTGATGAGATCCCCCCTCAGCCTCCTCCTCTCCAGGCTGAACAGCCCCAGCTCTCCCAGCCTTTCCTCACAGGCAGATGCTCCAGGCCCCTCAGCATCTCAGTGCCCTGTGCTGGACTCTCTCCAGCAGCTCCTTGTCCTTCTGGAACTGGGCAGCCCAGAACTGGACCCAGTTCTCCAGATGGGGCCTCCCCAGGGCAGAGCAGAGGGGCAGGAGAACCTCCCTGACCTGCTGGCCATGCTCTTCTTGATGCCCCCAGGATGACATTGGCCTTCTTGGCCACAGGGGCACATTGTTGGCTCATGGTCAGCCTGTTGGCCACCAGGACCCCCAGGTCTTTTTCCCTAGAGCTGCTCTCCAGCAGGTCATCCCCTGACTTGTACTGATCCATGGGGTTGTTCCTCCCCAGATGCAGTGCTCTACACTTGACCTTGTTGAACTTCATTAGGTTTCTCCCTACCCAGCTCTCCAGGCCACTCTGGATGGCAGTGCAGCCTTCTGGCACGTCAGGCAACCCACCCAGTTCTGTATCACCAACAAATCTGCTGAGGGGACATTCTGTCCCTTCATCCAGGTGATCAATGAGTATATAGAACAGGACTGGACCCAGTACTGACCCCAGAATGAAATCGAATTCAATCTGTCAGAAGTCTGAGTAATGCCACCAACAGGGTGCAGAAATGGGACACAGGAGACCCCATCACAGCTTTCCCACCTTCCCTTTCCCTCTAACTTCATCATAAATAGCTGAATCCTCATGAAAATTTACCAGCATGAGCAAAGCCCCACTCCCAAAAGCTGAATTACAGAAGACTTCTTGGGGGAACAGCCTGTCTTCAGAAACCCTGTGGGCACAAGGAATCCCCTGCCCCTGCACAGACAGTTCCAATGGTTTTCCAGCTCATGCCTGCAGAGAAGAGGTTGCCCTGAGTTCCCATTGCCAGGTGGTCATGTAAGGGGCAGCACCATGTCTGGCAGCCTTGGACTTCAAACCAGCTCTGCACACACCAATGCCAAGTTGGCCTGAGCAAGAACAGAGCAAGGACTGGGAATAACAATAGAGCAAGGACTGGGAATAATAATAGAGCAGGGACTGGGAAACTCCAACTGCCAATAAAAATCAACCTTCATTAGTTTGTTTTGCAACTGCCACTTCAGTGCTACTGGAATTGAACCACACCATGTCCAGACCAGGATGAATGTTGGCTGATGGAAGGAGCTGCTGGGATGAGCAGCTGGGATCAGTCTCTTCTCCAAGTCAGTCCACACAGAGCCCAGGGCCTGAGGACAGGCCTGCCTGGCCAAGCATCTTCCTTGTTGCCTCTACAGAAGTTCAGCTGGTGCTCAAAGACAAAGAGTAATGTTCAAGATCTTGACTTGGTGATACAAAACTCTGTTCTTCTAAAAAATCCAGCCCCCTAAAAACTATCTCCATAGAGCAGCCAGGATTAATTTCACGAGTGCTTTGCTTTCCTTTGCCATAAGACGAAAACCTGTTTGAACTTAAAACACCTCAAATGAAGATGATGCATCTTTGCAGCATTTATTTGTCCCCAGGTGCCACTGCATTCACGATTCCTTGTGTCTGAGCAGGTGACACTCCTGCTTTGGGTGATGGGCAAGGAGGAAGCACCAGAACTGGTGAGGAAGTGCAGTGCTCCCTTCAAGGGACGAGGCAGTGCCTGGAGGTTGAGAGCAGAGCAGCCCCAGGGCAGGAGCTTCACACAAAGGCTGTGTCAGGAACCTGTGCTGACCCTTGTCTTCTCATCACTCACTGTCCACATCTCTGGAAGCACCATGTTCACCACCTCCCTCACCTCTTCAGAGGGGGAAACCCTCAGAAACCAACCAGGCAACTTCACAGGAAAAGCAGCAATTCCTGAAGTGCCAACAGGAACATCCGTTTCAACCTGCAGTGGGGGCAGGGAATGCTTTATCACCAGCCACAACCACCTGCTGGTGGCACACAGCAAGCAGAAGGTTTGAGTGTCTGAAAACGCCTGTAGGCAGCCTTGAGAAGGGCAGAGCACGACCCCAGAAATGCTGCAGGTTGCTCCACGTCCACGGGTTTACAATTGCACGTTATTTGTCTCCTTTTTTATGGTCTCTGTGTAGCAAGGCCTGGAAAATTTTCTCGTTGTACAAGTTTGAGCCAAGTCGGAGCAATTCAGCAAGATCTTGCATGCAAAGATGAAGAACCAATGCACTCAGTGAAGGGTAAGTGAATGGCATTTCACAGAATCATCCTGGTTGGAAGAGACTTTGAAGATCATCAAGTCCAACCATAACCTAATTTGATCCTCACTCCTACAAGGAGGAAAGCTGAGAAATTCAGAAAGCCCCATCAGGTGCTCATTTTCTGGTACAGCACTTAATCAAGAATAAATGATGCCCAGCAACCAAAAGCTTTTTACCTACATGAAGACAAAATTTCAGTGGTCTTCATCTTCAGAAGAAGCTGGTAAAACAGTTTAACCACGGGCATGGAAGTCATGTGAAATGAGTCCCCCAAGAACTCTTGAACCATCACCTGCTGGTGAACCACAAGCCTGGTACAAACACCTCTGACATCTGCTCTAAAGTTACCACCCAAGGACAAGGTTAAAAATTGCCTTCAAGTTGCTAAGATGCATTTGGGATAACAGCACATGTGAAAGCAGAAGTGATGCTGCTGAAAATCTTCAGAACACAGAGACAGGGACAATCAGCAGATCTGATGGAGAAAATTGCATCTCGGTTCTGATGCCCTTTGCTTTCATGGTTGCTCCATATTTCCTCGACTCACAGTCCTCAGTGAGTTTTTGTTCAACTCATAAATAATGTTGATATATTTGATAGTATAGATGCTATAAAAAAGTAAGAAGCATAAGCTCTGTGAGGAGAATTTCTGCTAGGTTAGTCAAAAAATTGTAACATGTCATACAAATGCTGTCAGGCACCTTCCAACAGGTTTCTTATTATACTGGTAAGATGTGAGGGTACAAAGGAAGAGAAAAACAGACTTTTGAACACAACTGAGACCTCCAAAACATCCATCAATCCCTCCTGCAAGCACAAAGCACCACCAAGACAGATCTGCTTTCCAAGCTACAGCAAGTCTTTTAACAAACTGTTTATTACTGGTACGTGACTCTCAAAATGCAGAACAGCTCGGTGAGGGATTGTGTTAATAAGTTTCCCCATGAGCTGTGAGCGTTTTAGGGGGGTAAAACCCACCCAACTGCAGCCAGCTAGGCAGTACCTGTTCCCACAACACAGCCAACAGCATGGGCACAGCAGGTAGGATGTCAGTGCCTTGAAGGATGATGCTACCTGAGCAGCTTCTGCACTGATGAAGTCCAAACCTGATTATAATAGAAATGGAGTCTAGTTGGGGGTTTCATCAGAGACTAAAAGATCTCCCCAGGAAAGGAAGTCAGCAGCACAGAAATGTAATTATAGCTCCTCTAACTTCAGATATCCACGTATGGTCTCATTCTCCCCATTTCCTTCCTAGTTAATCACAGAATAGAATTGTCAAGCTTGGAAAAGACCTTCAAGATCATCAAGTCCAACCATCCTCCCTACAACCCCCAACCACTAACCCATCTCCCAAAACACCACATCTAGCCCTTCTTTGAACACCTCCAGGGATGGTGCCTCCACCACCTCCCTGGGCAGCCTGTTCCAAGGCCTCACCACTCTTGCTGGGAAGAAATGTTTCCTAATATCCAGCCTGAATCTCCCCTGGTGCAACTTGACCCCATTTCCTCTTGTCCTATCACTGGTCACCAGGGAGAAGAGTCCAACACCCACCTCACTGCAACCTCCTCCCAGGTAGTTGTAGAGAGAGCAATGAGGTCTCCCCTCAGCCTCCTCTTCTCCAAATGGAGCCCAGAGGACACGTACCTCCTCCCAGAAAAGCTGCCTACCCTCTGGGCTCATACACCAAACTATTTTCTAAACAACTGGTTCTGTGTAGACAACCAAACCACTGGCAGCCACACTGAGCCAGAGGAATCCCCAAACTTGGTGTAAATCAGGCCAGCAGACAATTATTACACACACAAAAATGACTCTCAATGACTTATTACCATTTAGAAAAGCCACTGGGATTGGTTATTGTGGCAAGTTGTGTGAAAATGCCAGCTCATGCTAAACCTTACTCAAAATGCAAACACTCAGACATTTTTAGAATAGGAAAAGAGTAAAACAAAAGCCATTCTTGTACTGCAGGAATGAAGGGTGCTCTCACTTCCCAGACACTGCAATCCAAGCCATTAAATACCATTTCAAATACATCACTGAACTGGAGAACTCAGGATGGTCAGAAATATGGAATAACTTCCCTTAATAGTCCCTTGGTAAATAGTTGGGGCTAAACAGAAAGGTCTGTAAAATCATAGAGAAGATGAGGGGGCAAGTTGCTGTTTCTCACACGAGTGAGGGAGCAGCGAGTGTTAGGGAGCACTACCTGAAATTATCAAGCATCACTTTCAAACTGCACAAAAGGGTGTTTGCTTTCACCACACAGCTGGGCTGAACTCAAGCAAGCACCACACCAAGAATGGCAAAAGCTTAAGAAGCAACAGGACAAGTTAACAGAGGCCAAAACCATCAGCAATTTTTAGCTCTCTCGTTAGGATCCATGCTCCGTGTAGCAGGACGCTCTACCTCTCAATATTCCTGCCTCAGTGATTCAACTGCTTTTTGTCTCTCAGTTTTGCAGGCTCAGGCCTGAAATGGAAAGGTTTCCATGAGAAGGGAAAGGCCCAGCAACCCCTGAGCTGGTAACAATCTTGAAAGGTATAAACAGAGGCCAAGGTGATGTTCATAACACCAGCTGCTCTCTGGGGTTGAAGAACACGGAGCCCAGCCCGGCCACAACTAGGCCTGAAATGGAGATAAAGTAAGAATGAACAGATAAACAAGAGAGTTTACTTGATGAGAACAGGGCCTTTGTGGGTTTTCTACTGTTTTCCTTTCTTTGTCCAATGAGAGATGTTGGAGGTACAGCTGAATGGTCAAATGACACCAGTCAATCCACTTCATTCTGTAAAAGCCTGGTCCCACCTTTCATTGAGGGACTTCCCATACACTTTCCCAGGGCTTGCTGGACCTTCTCCTCTCCAGCAGGGACACCTGCCAGAGAGATTGATTTTCCAGAATTAAGACCCACCCAGAGACACCAGCTGAGGCCGGGCGAGGATGAGAGAGATTAACTCCTTTATTGGCTTTATTAGCAAACTTCATATTAAGTAATTTTCAGCATTAAGTTTTAAGATTATAGAATCCTTTACAATTGATAATTAATGTTCTAGTACCTAGTATAAACCTAGTATAAAACTTGGTAATAAGTTGCCAGGATTTCAATGGTTAACCTTTATCATTTCATCTAACTACAAGTAGTAAATTTCATTCTTAAGATACCTTTTGAATTCAAACTTCAACTTCTGTTCTGATACCCTAATTTCCCTCCAATTTGACTGTGTTTGTGCCTTCTACTTAAGGAGTTGAGACCCCAGAGTCACATGCAATAGATCTTGATCTGTGCAGATACGTCTGCTCTGCCATCCTGTCCTGTCCCATCCATGACACTCCTGACACCAAACCCCTGATGGCTGAAAAGTTGGCCTGAGCAAGAACAGAGCAAGGACTGGGAATAACAATAGAGCAGGGACTGGGAATAACAATAGAGCAGGGACTGGGAAACTCCAACTGCCAATAAAAATCAACCTTCATTAGTTTGTTTTGCAACTGCCACTTCAGTGCTACTGGAATTGAACCACACCATGTCCAGACCAGGATGAATGTTGGCTGATGGAAGGAGCTGCTGGGATGAGCAGCTGGGATCAGTCTCTTCTCCAAGTCAGCCCATGGCGATGGCTGAAAACTCCTCAGAGCAGATGGCTATTCTGCAAAACTTGACATTTTTTCACAGCTCCACCCAAAGCAAACTGTTTTTTTCTTCCCTGCTTTCTTCAAAAGAAACTATGCACTTCAACTTGCTACCTTTAAACTTGACCCACTGGAAAAGCAGTTACTGTAAAACAAGTATAATCTCTGCTGGATCAATTACTAAAAGAAAATGAAGTGGCAGGAGCCCCTTGTACTGTTCAAAGTTTCAGGCAACTTGCTCAGCAAACAAGTGGAAAACCTACAAGTCAGAGACGTTTTGCCCCAGGCATTACCACAAAAGTATGAAAAGCCATCAAGCCAGACTGGAACAGTCTCCTCCTGCAGCTGCTCTGCAGGGGGAACACACCACAGGATTTGTTGGTGCTGCTGGGAGATGTCCTGCAACACTGTCCCCGTTTGCAGAAATCTTCACATTGATCTTCCATCTCCACTGCAGCCATTGCAAAGGCTACAACAAAATGCACCAGTACAGGTCAGGTGGTGATCTGCTAGAGAGCAGCTCCATGGAGAAGGACCTTGGAGTCCTGGTAGACAACAAGTTATCCATGGGACAACAATGTGCCCTTGTGGCCAAGAAGGCCAATGCCATCCTGGGCTGCATTAGGAGTGTGGCCAGCAGGTCAAGGGAGGGTCTCCTACCCCTCTACTCAGCCCTAGTGAGACCTCACCTGGAGTGTTGTGTCCAGTTCTGGGCTCCCCAGTTCAAGAGGGACAGGGATCTACTGGAGAGAGTCCAGTGGAGGCTACGAGGATGATGAAGGGACTGGAACACCTGCCTGATGAGGAAAGGCTGAGAGACCTGGGGCTGTTCAGTCTAGAGAGAAGAAGACTGAGAGGGGATCTAATTAATGTCTATAAATACATGAGGGTGTCAAGAAGCAGGACAACCTCTTGTCACTTGTGCCCAGTGATAGGACAAGGGGCAATGGATTCAAACTGGAGCACAGGAAGTTCCACCTCAACATGAGGAAGAACTTCTTCACTGTGAGGGTGACAGAGCCCTGGGACAGGCTGTGGAGTCTCCTTCTCTGGAGGCTTTCAAGACCCATCTGGATGCCTTAGTTTTTGGTCCTGCTCTAGCAGGGGGGTTGGACTCTATGATCTTCAGAGGTCCCTTCCAACCCCTGACATTCTGTGGTTCTGTGGCTATGTGCCACATGTTCAGTCCATAGAAGATCAGGATCCAAGCTCAACTCCCAAAAATCTGGTATAACACCAGAGTAACTACTAAGTAAGGAGCAACTTGGCTTTTCAACAGCTTCAGACCATTTGGTGTCAGACTCATAACAGGGCAGCTCTAGGCCTTGTTCTTACAGCAACAGAGATTAGATACAAGCACCTCACTCAGGTCTGGATTCATCCTGCAATAAAAGTGCCCCAGTGCCCCAAGACCCCTCCTTACTGATGGGGGTGCACCCAGCAGGAAGGTGCATGTCTTGTCCCACTGCCTTCCAGATGTGGGATAACCCCAGACCCTACCTCTCTCCTACATGGATTTGATTTGAACAGAGGATACACTCATGCAGAGAACTATGGGATTCCAAGAGGACATCGTTTCAAACTACTCCATTTTCAAGCATCAGGAGATTGATTCTTCTAACATATTCACTTCCTGATGGGCACTACATTATTGCATTGACTACTGAAGACAAACCAGAACGTAAAAGAATGTGTACACAGACTCTGCTACAAGCAAATGGAGTCTCAACATGCCAGTGAGGTCTCAAATTACAGAATTTCTGCAACTCTATCCAGCCCTAGGCAAGGGGAGCTGAGGGGAGCTTGAACTGTGCTACAACCAAGTGTTGGTGGAGGCTGAAGTGCCTCTCGGCCACCCACCAGCTGCTCACTCAACTTGGGACTCCTGTATATTTTTATACGTGTGTTTTGGGGTATCAACAACTCTTCACATGTAATGGGAGAAAACACAATTCCTCAAGTTTACAAGTATAAACATAACATCACCATTGACTGGAGCTGCTTCCAGTTCACACCAAGTGACGTGGAATTGGGAATGCATCTGGGATTATATCAAACAAAGAGATTATTCCCCTCTTTCCCCCCATCAACTTTCATCAATTGGCAAAAGCCTCCAGTGTGCCAGAGAGTTGAGGGCTGGGGGCCTCTGGGAGCAGTGGAAGAGCACCCACAGGAGTGGTCGAGAGGATCTTGCTAAGCCAGACATGTGATAACACTGCACAAATTGTACGTCCAGCTTAGCGCGGGGATGCTGCCGTGGGCCTTCCCTTTGAGCTGATTGTCAGCTTTTCACAGGAACCAGCAGGGAAGCACATGTGAAACCTCTGTGGGGCTGGTGAGTGTCTCCATGCCTTGTGTGACTCTGCATGTAGATGAAGCAGCTTCGGCTTTCGGAGCTGCTGCTGCTTAGTTCTCAGAGAAGTCCTTTTCTCCCGCCTGGCTCCCTGCTGCGACAGCCCTTTTCAGGCTTTCTATCCCCCCCCAGTCTCTTCTCCTGCACAACACAGGGAACCTTGATTGAAATAAAGACCCAAGAGAACATGGTTTATTTTCTCCTCTTCAATCCATTTTAGAAAAGCTTTTTAATTGGTTTGAAAAAAAATGCTAAACAAAATGCAACGTCTTTCAGTCTTCTTGAGCTCATAGTAATAGATACCACTATTTAACCATTGCTGGGTGGAACTAGCAAGCACAAGCTGTGACTGGGAACTGAAAGCAAGCTCAGAGATGTTTCTAGTTTCTTTAAAGTCTAACATGTTTACTCTCAAAACTTTTGCAAAGTACAAACGAGCCAGAAAGCCCAGAAAACCAGAAGCTTCAAGTATTTGCCCTTCCCACACAACATGGAGACAATATAGCCTGAACAGGAAGAGCGGAGTCTGGGAGGCAGCTTTCATAAACCAATTCATCAGAGACACACACCTCAATGCATAATTAATAAGATTCCATCCCAAAAATGCTCCTCTTGCACACGAAGCCTACAGTAATTGTAGGAAGCTGCTTGCACATGCAGTACAGTCTCTGCAAGGGATGTGACAACACCGTGTGAATCATAAACTGGGCCACAGCGACGGGAGCAGCGGAGCCGCTGCCCAAACACATCCTCTGCTTCCCACTCCCTCCTGGCCTGGGGTTCCAGCTGCTTCACCCTTCCCATTGCTAAGCTTTTTAAGTCAGCTCTATGTTTTGGGCCCCTCTGAGTAGTGAAAAGGTGAAGAGCCTATCTAAGAGCACTGGAGAACAGGTATTGTCTTCTCAGCATCTGGCCAACAACTTCTCTCAGCACAGGGACATGGCTGGTATGCCCCAGGACACTCCATTTTTACAAGGAATGAACCTAAACCATCATTCCAATCCCACAGAAATTCCTGCTGGTTTGACCTCATGGAGCACGTTAGTACCACTGATGTACTGGTGTACATCTAAAGCCTGTGTCTGCATCTCAAATTGCAACAAAACCCCTGAAACCAGCCCCTACATCCAAATAAATTGCTCTCCAAGGGACCTGCTCATCTCAGAGGGAACTTGGAAGGGTGCTGATTAACCAGCAGTGTTCTCTCCCTTGTGGGTTTCTCACTTGAGCTTAAAAAACCCAAGAGTCTCCATGCCCAAACTCAATTATCTTCACAGTAAACATTCACAGCAGAAAAGGCCTTTTCCTGCATGACTCTACCTCTGACACCCTGTTGTAGTTCTCTTAATGAAAAAGACACGACTGTCTTAGGGAACTCAGAGAAACAAACGTGCCAGGAAGAGCCCTGCCATCAGAACTGCCCAAGTCAGTCAGCCCAAAGGATCCTTCTAACCCAATGTCCTCATTTCCACAGCAGCTGATAGTGGACACTTAAAAAAAAAAGAAGGAAAAAAAAAAACCAACCCCACATCATCAATCAAACAGTGACATTTCCTCAGAAAACTCACTACCCTCCAACAATTTATGGCTTAAGTCACCATAATATTGGCTGTCAACCCAGTCTTCCAGCCTCAAGGGCATTTCAAACATTGCAAAGTACAAATCTCCAGCAACATGCATAAACTTGGCAAATATCTGAGAGCTCCCAGCCCAGCATCCTGCTTCCAGGGAGACGTGGGTGCCAACAAGAGTGCATCTAAGCAGCAAAACACATTCAGAGGAGACAGTGACAAAATGGGCAATTTAATATTTCAAGTTCCCACCAAAACAAATCAAGTTCTATTTTCCCTGTTAATTAATGGGAACAATCATTTCTTGGTGCTGTGGAAATACTCAGCAATAGGTCAATGATTACATGAGATTGTGATGATCCAAAATGGTTGTGCTGCTGCACACAGGCAGCCTTTCTGTTCCAACGTGTGGCAACTGAATCCAAGTTTTATCTCAGAGACTTCACATGGCATAGACAGCTCACTGGGGAAAAAAAATCTTTGTTCTCCCAGGTTGACAACCACAAGGGGAACTTCAGGGCCTGTGGCATTACAATTCAGTTCAAAGTTCTGGATTTGAAAGGTCTTTTCACCAAACTCTCTAATGAAAACAATGCTCACGCATATGTGACTGTTTCCAGGATATTAAAAATGACCAAAATACTTGAGTTCATCCAGGCTGTGCTTCTCTGCTTTTTCCTGAGACCAACTTTCAAGGTTTTCCTGTTAGCATGTTATTTATTCATGCAGATACTTTCACACACACAGCAGAATTCCAGTGAAACCCAGGGAAAATGGCAAAGAAAAAAGCAGGGTCCCTGCCTGTTTGTCTCTCTCAGTGCCAGCTTCAGAAACGTTCTCACTTGGATGTCCTTAAATGTCACCAAGCCAGAAAGTGCAAACACACAGGATCAGCAGGAGATGTAAGATCTTAAGCCTTCCTCACCCACTGTAATTAACACCTGACAATTTCAAGTTAAGAACAAATTAAAACCCTGACATCCACTCCCATACATTACTTAGAAATTGATTCATAAATAAGGAGGGAGCACGTGGTTGAGCCAGGGCTGGATTTGGACTGAGCAGTTCCTCAGAAAGCACACAGCTGGCATTTTTCAGTTGCACATGGGGAAGGTTAAATTTGTCTCCTTAGTCAGTATTTCTAGGGCTAAACACAGAAGATTCAGCCTTAAGTAATTAGATCATTAAAGCTGGATCCTTTGTGGTTATCCCAGAAATGTCTAACTGAATGAACAGCAGCAGCCTGGGATTAACTTGACTGAATCAGAGACAATTGCACTAACAGCACTGGCAGCACAGCAGCTCCCAGCAGGACACAAAGCTCTCCACTGTCCACATGATTACAGGAAAAGGGCACCTTGCCCCTCGAGTACTTTCTTACCTGAGGGGGGGCCTTCTTCAGCAGTACAAGAAGGGCTTGCAACACCAGATTAGAGAAGCGTGGTCCAATTGGGACATAATCTGAAATGAAAAATGTATTTTAATGCTCACTAAGCAGATGCACATTTAAGCTGCCTGACTGTGTCAAAAACAGTAAGTGGTTCCAGATCATTTCCAGTTCACAGCATTTCAATATTGCCAATCATAGAATCATGGAATGGTTTGGGTTGGAGGGACCTTAAAGATCATCTAGATCCAACCCCCTGCATGGGCAGGGACACCTCCCACCAGACCAGGTTGCTCCAAGCCCCATCCAACCTGCCCTTCAACACTTCCAGGGATGGGGCAGCCACAGCTTCTCTGGGCAACCTGTCCCAGGGTCTCACCACCCTCACAGGGAAGAATTTCCTCCTCGTGTCTCACCTCAATCTCCCTCTCCCAGTTTGAATCCACTAGCCTTTGTCCAATGTTTCAGTATTTCTGCACAGCACATGATGTAGCTCACTCTCATCATCCTAACTCACCTAGAAGTCTCTCGATGTCATCCACAACAACACAGCTGAGCTGGGACTTGTAGGCATCATCAAAGATCTATAAAACAGCAAAATGACTCATTGTTAAATCTCAGCAACAAAACTACAATAGTCATGATAGGACCAGTTGATGTGTTTTTAGTAAATACAGCAGTATTTGGAGGAATAAAGAGAGAACAAAAAAGATGAGTACCAAGAGACTAGAATCTACCTGCATTAAAAAAAACACTGCATGTCAAAAAAAATACAGAGCTTGGTTTTGTTCACTTCAAAGAATCACAGAATGGCAGGGGTTGGAAGGGACCTCTGGAGACCACCAAGTCCAACCCCTGCCAGAGCAGGACCATCAGGGGCAGAAATGCATCCAGACAGGTCTTGAAAGTCTCCAGAGAAGGAGACTCCACAACCTCTCTGGGCAGCCTGTCCCAGGGCTCTGTCACCCTCACAGGAAAGAAGTTTCTTCTCATGTTGAGGTGGAACTTCCCATGTTCCACTTTGTGTGCATTGCCCCTCATCCTATCACAGGGCACCACTGAAAAAAGCCTGGCCCCTCCTTCTTGACACCCCCCTGCAGATATTTATAGACATTTATAAGATCCCCTCTCAGTCTTCTCTTCTCCAGACTAAACAGCCCCAGGTCTCTCAGCCTTTCCTCATCAGACAGACGTTCCAGTCCCTTCATCATCCTCGTAGCCTCCACTAGACTCTCAAGTAAATCCCTGTCCTTCTTGAACTGGGGAGCCCAGAACTGGACACAACACTCCAGATGTGGTCTCACTAGGGCAGAGCAGAGACGAGAACTTCCCTTGACCTGCTGGCCACACTCTTCTTGATGCACCCCAGGATGGCACTGGCCTTCTTGGCCACAAGGGCACACGACTTGTCCACCAGGACTCCAAGGTCTTTCTCCCTGGAGCTGCTTTCTAGCAAGTCAGCCCCTCATCTGCACTGGTGCCTGGTGTTACCCCTCCCCACCTGCACACCGACCAGCTGCCCTGTGTTTTGTTAAGCCATGGACAAGACAGAGCACCATTCCTCTGGTTTTTAGAGCTGGGGCAACACTGATTGACCACCACCCACACAAATACTGGCTACTTTTCAAAAGAACTTACTGCAGGGAGAACCTGCTCAGGTGCTGATCCAGCCTCCACATCACCCTTTGTGGAGCAGCCAACCAGTGTCCTGCAAAGCTCTGGATATCCACAGGTAGCAGAAGGACATCAGCAGTACTACAGGCTGACCTCCAGCATCCCCTAATCCAAGTCATGTCCAAAAGGCTCCTTTTTGAATCTAAATTACAACCTGGGCTTCCAGCCATGAGCACAGTGCTTCTCTTAGAACCTACACAGTCTTGCAGAGGTTCTGATCTGGTGACATTTCAGTGTTCTTCCTCTAGAAGAGTAAGTGCTGGATTGCTTCAGTCAATGACATCTTCCTTCCACCTGGCTACTTGAAATGATTGAAGATGTTCAACTTTTTGCACTTCCCCTGCTCCCCAAGCTGTTAAAACTCTTGTTTAACCAAATGTTACCACCTCCAAACTGTTCCTAGTCTCATTCAAGCAGGATCTATTATTTCCAAGTGCAACCCCAAGCTCTTCCTGGCTTCATCTCTGCAGGCAGAGCCCCAGACTTGCTCATCACAGATGTCTTGTTCCACTGTTAGTCATGACAACATATCAGACCCAACTGACAGAGCCCTGGAATTTTCCCTGAGTCACTTCACCTCAGTGCCACAAAAACATTCATTGAACTTTCTAAATAAATACATGCACAGGAATTTAGGACCTACAGAGAGCAAAAAACACAGTCAAAAGAATAATTCACTTTGCTGTCCACTGGAGAACATAGAATTGGGCTGTAATCTGTAATCAAGCAAAGGAGTAGGACACAGAAGTACCTTCTTCATAGCTTGGCACTTGGCTGTTTCAGAAAATCCAATCATCTTGTCAGGAGAACAGATCTTGATAAAGGGAAAGTTGGATTCTTCTGCTATCTTTGCTGCTAAAGCAGTCTTCCCACTGTGGGGGGGACCTGAAACAAAGGACAAACATAATGAAAAAACCAGGGAGAAAACAGCTCTGCTAAGGCTCAGCATGGATGGCATTTCAGACACGTTTCTAATCTCATCTGAAGGTATCGGCGTTTTGAAATGACCTTCTCTGCTCCTTGCAGAAGGAACATGCTGCCTCCTACTGCAACCACACCTCAGATGAAGGAAATTAATGCAGCTATTTGAGCACGGGCAGACTGATTCACCATGAAACCAACACAAAAGAGGATGTTACACGTTTTGTAGGACTGGCCACTGCACCAAAATCAGCACGTGTCTGTATTCTGGAGAACCTTCTGGAACTACATGCATGCCCCTTTTCTGCAGGTACCGTGGCAAACAAGTCAGGAACCTGAATGTCAGGTAAATAATGACAAAGACATTTTGTTATTTGCTTGAATTCACACCAGAATATTCAGAGACCAAAAACTTATCTTCACACAATCACAGAATCACCAAGGCTGGAAAAGACCTTTCAGATCATCAAGTCCAGCCTATGACCAACACCACCACACCATCTAGACCATGGCACTCAGTGCCACATCCAGCCTTGCCTTGAACACATCCAGGGATGGTGCCTCCACCACTTCCCTGGGCAGTCCATTCCAATGTCTAATCACCCTCTCCATGAGGAAGTGCTTCCTAATATCCAACCTAAACCTCCCCTGGAGCAGCTTCAGGCTGTGCCCTCTTGTCCTGTCACTGGTTGCCTGGGAGAAGAGCCCAGCCCCCACCTGACTACAACCTCCCTTCAGGTAGTTGAAGAGAGTGATGAGGTCCCCCCTGAGTCTCCTCTTCTCCAGGCTAAACAACCCCAGCACCCTCAACCTCTCCCTATAAGACTTTCCCTCTAGTCCTTTCACCAGCCTTGTTGCTCTCCTCTGGACCTGCTCCAGCACCTCAATGTCCTTCTTGCAGTGAGGGGCCCAGAGCTGCACACAGGACTCGAGGTGAGGCCTCACCAGTGCTGAGCACAGGGGGAGAATCACATCCCTGCTCCTGCTGGCCACACTATTCCTGATCCAAGCCAGGATGCCATTGGCCTTCCGGGCCACCTGGGCACACTGCTGGCTCATGTTCAACCAGCTGTCCACCAGTGCTCCCAGGTCCCTCTCTGCCAGGCTGCTCTCCAGCCACTCTTCCCCCAGCCTGTAGTGCTGCCTGGGGTTATTATCATCAGGTCCCAACCTCCCTGCCATGAGCAGGGACACCTCCCACCAGACCAGGCTGCACAAGCCTCATCCAACCTGGCCTTGAATACCTCCAGGGAGGGGGCATCAACAGCCCCCCTGGGCAACCTGTTCCAGTGCCTTCCTGCCCTCATGGTGTAGAATTTCTTCCTAATATCTAATCTAAATCTCCCCTCTTTCAGTTTAAAACCATTACTCCCTGTCTTATCACTACACTCTCTGGTGAAAAGTCCCTCCCCAGCTTTCCTGGAGCCCCTTCAGGCACTGGAAGGTGCTCTAAGGTCTCCCTGGAGCCTTCTCTTCTCCAGCCTGAACACCCCCAACTCTCTCAGCCTATGTGCAGTTGCAGGATATAACAAATGACCACTTGGGCAATGGATAGGAATAGTTGATAGAAGTAATTTGGGCTTTTTTAGACATTTCCATTCCTTCACTTTACCTTCCAGAAGAACGCTAACCAGAGGCGTGCGGTCGCTGTTCTTAGTTTGCTGAACAAGCAGCTCCCCATCATCCAACACCCTTGTTACTGGATCACCCCACTTAATAATCCCATTCATGATGTAGCTTGCATAGTCTTCCTGGTTGGTTCCAAATGCCTGTATTTAGAGAGAGAGCATTTCTTTCCCCAAGAAATTCTGCATCACGTTAGAAACAATTAAAAACAATTAAACATCCCCAAAGTGACCAGGACCAAGACTCTGGAAGATGCTCCAGTGAGACAGTCAGTACTGGAAATCCCCTGAACAGCCTGAACACTGTGTGCATGTTTAGAAACATCTTTTCATACACCCTTCAAACAAATCCTAACCAGTGCAAGTGGCCAGTAGGTTCTGAATCCTCACCATTTAAAGACAATTCTCAAAACTGAGGCTTCAACCTCCTCCTCCAGCCCATGCCAAAGCCACCACCCATAACTGAAGTAGCCTGAAAGGGACAGTGTCCATACAACAAGGAGAAGAACTTCCAAGGTGCTCTCTTGATTTGTTCTATTCCTTTTTATGATTCATGCAACAAAAGGTACAGAAGAGACCTCAGCACACGGGCAGGAAGAGGCTTTCTACTCTCCTTGCAGCAACACAGGCCATGCTGTGCCAGCCCCAGAGCAGCCCTGTCCTGAGCCCAGGAGGGAGCTGCTACCTCTTGTCATTGACTGGTGACCACACAGCAGCTGCATGGTGCCTACTTACAGGTTTGATGTCATTCTCCAAAGATGCAAAGAAGTCTCCTCTTGTCACACGCAAGCTCTCTGCCTTCTCCATGTCCACTTCCACTTTGTTGCTGGCCTAAGAAAGGTGATAAAGGACACTGAAGGACAGCAGCACCACCTGGCCACTTACCAGCTCCCAGCCCTGGGCTGGTCTGTGTCAGAAGAAAAGGGACTCTGAGCAGGACATTTGTTGGACATTTGCTGGTTACTACTGAAGCAATCATCATCCTCAGGGAGCCACCCCAATACACCAGCCCCACCAAGTAGCAGTTGTTCCACCCCACTGGGTGGGAAGCTGAAGAGTATGGCCATGACCCCCATGTCAGAGAAGCCACCCCAGGCAAGAACAGGGTGGGACCTCTGCACCATCCTTGCTGTGCTGCCTTGACTACAGAAACCAAGTGTCAGTGAGGCTCAGACTGGTGCCCAGTGTGGGACTGATCTCACCTAAGTTTAAATTTCTAAAAGTTACTGGAGTTAGGTAGGTTCCCTCTAGAGCAGGGCACGACCTTTTCCATTTCAGAGGCTGTAGAATAAAATGTTACACTTTCTGGGTGCTGAATGGGAAGGGATGAAGCCTCCTTCATTGTCTGACTTTTTTTCATGAAGACAAATCAAAGTTTGGTTTAACCCAACTCTGAATCTACCCACACCACCTTCAGCAACTCAGCCAAAAATAAGAATTACACACCTCTCTTTCAGTTTTCAGTTTTCTACTCAAACCATGCACCTCCCTCTGTACAATAAAGCCTTGCAGAGGATTGGTACATATTCGATTTCTTTCTGCCTTGTCTTTATTTGCTTTAGTTCAACCAAAGCCACAAATCTTCCCAAGCCCTGTCAGTATTACTTGGAATGGATCAGCTGGAGCTGGCTCAGCTCACACTGGGCTCCTTCCTAATCAAAAAGCATCACCTTGCTCCCTTCTGCCATTCCCAAACCATCCAGCAACTTTTCAAACCTAATGACTGGAAGCAAACACAGCAGAGCCAGCACCACTGCAACCTTCTCCTGTAGAGCCTTTCTCAATCACAACTAGAGGTGCTACCAGGAGTTGGCCCAAAGCTCCTCACAGGGGAGCCACAGGAGGTTCTGAATTCTTGAAAACAGCTTGAGAGTAGCCTTTGAAGCTGGAGACTTTCTTCAGATGCAGACCCTAAGCCTACTGCAGATGTATTACTGAGCATGGCTGCAGCTCCACTTGCTGGGATTTCTTGTAGATCTGTGAGCATTTGATTGTCTTGGGCAGCAATGAGGAATTAGTGGATTTGAAACAACTTTTCCACTCAACAGGATCCGAGTGCTGGGAATTAGATACTGATCCTAGGGGTGCAGTCTGCTGAGGATCCCAAGGGCAGTGAGAGATATCAGGAACAGGATTAGGCACAGAGGGGGCAGGACCTGATCTGGGAAGAGCAATTCATCTAACTGCTAAGGGGGGAGGCACCAACCTGGTCTTAAGTAGCACAGAGCTGAGGCAAAAGGTCTTCATTCTTTTCCACCAAAGTGCAGCCTCTAAAGGCTTTTGGTAATTTCTGAATTTCCCAATCGTACCACAACAAATTTCTCCAGTTTCTTTTTTCTTTCAGTGAAAGTTGCCCTAGTCTTACACCACCTCCTGCTTCTACCTGCAATGGCCCTACATGACCTGATAGCTCAGGAAGCAAAAATGGGATTTCAAGGAAGGCACAGCAACCTCTAGTACCTTTGCCTAAGACCAAGGTGATGGACAAGTCAAGTAACTTTGACCCCCAAAGACTTGTCTCAGAGACATTCTCTGCTGACTGTGATGATCTCCAAGAACTCGTGTGTTGAGCATGGGAAGGAAAAAATCATCATGAAAATCATTACATTCTGCTTGTCTTGTAGAGCAGCAAACTCAGCCTCTAAACAACCTGAGGAGCCCCGACTGACCAACAACCCTGTGCCAGAGGAACAACTGTCACCAGAGGGTGGTTGAAGTGACAAAGCAACACCCACTGAGCAGAGACACAGGATGGCAAAGAGATCAAACCAGGGGCTCTTTAGTACAGGCTGATCCCTCATCTGCTTCGCAGAGGAAAGTGAAGGTACTTGAAACACTATGAATCTATTCCTGAAGTTGTTTGTTCACTTACAAACAGGGGAGGTTCCTTCTTCCCAAGCCTTTAATGAGTCACCCATTTTAATTTTTAACACACACACACACACACACACACACACACACACACACACTTTGAGAGATTATCAGAAGATTTTAAATGATTCAAAAGAATCATATCCCTTGATTATCAATTCATGCTCGTGCTTCTCACAGGTGCTTCTGAAAACCAGGCCAGGCCTATGATGTATATTTTAAATATTTTGTAGGAGAGAATAAAATACATTAGTGCATCATTCACCTGAAGACACCTTCAGAAAAAGGCAATAAGATTATACAAAAACACTATGCCAGAGTGTTTGAAAAGAAAAACAAAGTGTGGCCACTTCTCATTTGGAAGATCCATACTTCTTCCTATTATTATTATTATTATTATTATTATTATTATTATTATTATTAGGATGTCAATCACATACCAACCCAAAGGAGGGGACTGCTCTGTTACATTTTTGCATTGCCATTTTCTCTTCTCCCACTGTGACATTTTGGCACACCAGGGAATACAGCAAAACCCTAATGGTCCCCAAACTCACCCAAAACTCAAGCCTTGAAAAAAAAAAAATCAACTACAAGCAAAATTAATTATATAAAGAAAATGTTTTGCTTGGGAAGGGATGAAAATACCTCCAGAGGTGCTGATTTTTTGGGGTTTTTTTTTGAGGCAGAACACAAGAAAATGATGACCTGTTGATGTCTGAGGTTTTTTTGCTATGGGAAACAATTAGTAAGTTCTCAAGTATTATGGCTATAAAAGGATAATTAACAGAAAGATCATTTTTCCTTTAGGAGTGTTCCCAAGAGATACAAACATCTAAGCAATTTATGATAAAAACATGATTTGCTTTCTTCAGATTCAAGGCTGAGCAGACTTTTTACTTAAAAATATCCCAGTGTTGTGGAGCTGATGTCAAAGGCTTTTCTCTGCAGTGACTCCCACCAGCTCTTGGCCACTGGAGCAAAGGGGCTGCACCTTTCAGCCTCCTTCTTCACCAACTAATCATCTCATATTTCAACACCACCAAATACTGTGGTTTGCATCTGGATTAATATAACCTGACATTTCATGGTCCTTAACTCCTTTCTAGTTAAAGACACACTGATGTCCCATGCTCAGCAAGCACTGGGGAGGCAAGGCAATGCTCCTCAAGAACAGCAGGAGATGAGAACATTCCATCTCTGTGGACACTGAGACAATCACCAGTGAATTCCTTATTCAAAATGGAAGATGTTGCATGAGCTCCTTCTGAATGTGACCAAGATCTTAGGATCAGTGACATCCTGGAGCAAAAGGTTGATTCCACAGCTGAAATACTTCACACAGTGCACATCTCCTGTCCTTGGCTTGGAGCAGGGCCCTGCTGGTACCATTTGCTGTTCTCTGAGCTCTTGTGTTAGGACAGGGTGAACAATCACTCCCCAGCCTCTGATTCCAATCCACTCATTATTTCACATACTTTTCATAACCCTTCACTGTATTTGCTTCAGGCTGAGAAATCCCAGTCTCACCATTCTCCCACTGAAAACCCTCCCACCCTCTGACCTTCCTGCCTTCCCATTCCCTTGTCCCATCATAACCTTCTCCACCTGGGTGACCCAGGAAGGCACAGATTCAAATACACCAGGGATTTTATCCATAATCACAGCCTCACTTTTGCTCTGTGTACTTCTTGTAAATTCTAATGTTGCATTTGCTGTTTTCACTGGTAAGGACTGAGCTGATCTTTCAAGACCATTAAAACTCCAAGAAGTTGACCCAAGCAATGGTCAGCTCAGTCCCTATCACAGCCTACACCTTTTTGAATTCTCTCTCCCCAGTTTACACTTTAATTCCCAGACTACATCTTGTGCATTCACACTATTTCAAATGCCTTCTGCAGTTTTCCATCGGTGGCCTCCATCTTTATGACCACAAACAGCTTTGAGCTTGTAGTCTCTCTTTATCCCCTTCTACAGATCATTTATGAACACACTGATCCATAGAGGCTCCAGCAGAGGCCTCTCCTCTGACTGGCTGTTGTCACCTCCACCTCTTGTCTCCTGGATCCAATTCATAAACTGAGCACAAGACTTTCAGTTTTTATCAAAACACACCAACAAACAATCCCCTTCCATTCCCACTGAGCTATGCAGGAGCCCCTTGGAGGGCAGGAGATGAAAGAGGTCATTCAGAACCATGGAAAAAGCACAGTGAAGAGGGGATGTCCACATGACTGTCATCTCCTAAGGTACACTGAGATGCCCTTACCCATTTGGAAGTAAATATGCCAGAAAAGACTCCAAACATCATTATCTTCCCTTTTCTTGCCCCAGTGAGAGAAGACAGGACTCACCTTTATGTGTCTGTTCATAGCAGTAGACTGAGCAGCTCGGACTAAACCTTCTAACTCAGCACCACTGAAGTTTTTAGTCTCAACTGCCAGTTCTGCAATGTCCACATCTTCAGCCAGCAGCTGGTGCTCCCGCATCCTCACGGTGTGGATGTGGAGGATCTGAAACCGCCCCTTCTCGTCGGGCAAGCCTGGGAAGTGAAACAGAACCCAAGGCATTCAGTGCCTCAGCACAGCAAGGGCAGCAAAGCCTGTCCTCTCCTCCATGGTCCTGCTCCTGAAGGCTCTTTCTCACCATGAGCAATTCGTCAAAGAATGACAGAATGGTTTGGGTTGGAAGGGACCTTAAACATCAACGTGCAACTGCAGCCCAGAGGGCAACTGCATCCTGGGCTGCATCAAAAGAAGTGTGGCCAGCAGATCAGGAGAGGTGATTCTGCCCCTCTACTCTGCCCTGGGGAGACCTCACCTGGAATAGTGCATCCAGCTCTGGTGCCCCCAGCACAAGAAAGATGTGGACCTGTTGGAGCATGTCCAGAGGAGGCCACAAAAATGATCCAAGGGCTGGAGCAGCTCTGCTCTGGAGACAGGCTGGGAGAGTTGGGCTGTTCAGCCTGGAGAAGACTCCAGGAGGACCTCATAGCAGCCTGCCAGTGCCTGAAGGGGCTCCAGGAAAGTTGGGGAGGGACTTTGGACAAGGGCAGGGAGTGAGAGGACAACGGGTAACAGTTTTAAACTGAAATAAGAGAGATTTTGGTTAGAGATCAGGAGGAAATTCTTAAGTGTGAGGGTGGTGAGACCCTGGAACAGGTTGCCCAGAGAAGCTGTGGCTGCCCCATCCCTGGAAGTGTTGAAGGGCAGGTTGGATGGGGCTTGGAGCAACCTGGTCTGGTGGGAGGTGTCCCTGCCCATGCAGGAACTCGATGATCTTTAAGGTCCCTTCTAACTCTGACCATTCTATGATTCTAAGATCTGGATCCAACCAATTAATTCTTACAAGTAGAATATTTGACAATGTTTTCTGTTGGAGAATATTCTATTACACTAATTACCCTTGGCAAATTGATTAATGTTTGGTTACTAAACTGATGTTTCATTTCTTTCCTTAGGGTTTCTCTGAGTTGGTTGCTCTCAGGCTTCCATACCAGGAATTCACCTTACATTGAGGCAATCTGATCAGTCCCTTGGCATCCCTAAACCCAGTTCCCATTGTCCAGCCATCACAGAATCATAGGATATGTTGGGTTGGAAGGGATCTTTAAAGATCTAGTCAACTCCCCATGCCATGGGCAGGGACACCTCCCACCAGACCAGGTTGCTCCAAGCCCCATCCAACCTGCCCTTCAACACTTCCAGGGATGGGGCAGCCACAGCTTCTCTGGGCAACCTGTTCCAGGGTCTCACCACCCTCATGGTAAAACATTTCTCCCTAAGGTCCCATCTAACCCTGCCCCTGGTCAGTTTAAAACTGTTCCCCCTTGTCCTGTCACTACAGGCCCCAGCACAAAGTCTCTCACCAGCTTTTTCACAAGCCCCCTTTAAGAACCAAAAGGCCACAGGAAGGTCTCCCTGGAGCCTTCTCTTCTCCAGGCTGAACACCCCCAACTCTCTCAGCCTGTCTCCAGAGCAGAGCTGCTCCAGCCCCTGATCATCCTCATGGCTTCCTCCAGACCCACTCTGGAGTGTGTGCATTTTATTTAATCTTCCTTTTCTGACCAATGCACCTTCAGAAGCCCTTCTTTTTATTCTTTGCATCCCTTGCCAAATTCAGCCCCAACCATGCCTGAGGTTTCCTGATCCCATCCCTGCACATCCAGGCAGTGTCCCTGTATTCTTCCCAGGGGACATGTCCCTGGTTCCACTGCCTGTGCCTTTCCTTCTTGCACTTTAGGACGACCAGGAGGTCCTTACTGAGCCATGCTGGTCTCCTGCCTTCCTTGCCTGAATCAAGAGCTCTTGTGTGCTAAGAAGAATATCCTCCAAGAGCTGCCAGCTCTGTTCTGCTCCCTTCTCCCCAGAAGCAGCTTTCCAGGGGGTCCCACCCACAAATTACTTAATCAACTTCAAGTTCACTCTCCTAAAATTCAAGGTCTTGACTTTACTCTCCACCTGGCCCACACAATTCTCCTACAATGTTCATTCTCTCCCACTGAGGTGACAATTCCCCGGTTGGCACCTTAACAAGTGCCTTCCAAAATGCATCTAATGGAAGATCCAGAAAAGCCTTTTTGTAAAAGAAAGCCCAACATCCAGTCTGGCACATCTTGGTACAACCATGCTGTTCTTTAGCACACCTCCCAACCCACCTTCACAGCCTTTGTTACGAGGATCTAACAGTTTGCAGTGATGAGTATTTGTGCTGAGGTTACATGAGATGACCTTTTAAAACCTGCAGAGTCCCCAGCAGCTTTCAGTCCTTATCTGGGAACATATCCTAGGGATGTCTTGCTCAGACCCTGGAATTTATTTAATTTAATTCACTTTTGTCAACTACAGATGCTAAAGTACTACCCCTGCAATACAACCAGGCTCACCTGGGCTCACCACTCACGGTTGCTGTTGGACATTTGTTCTCCTGTATGAGAGTGTTCAAAGGTGGTGGTCATCATGGCTAGACTTCTTCACCCCTGAAACTCTCCTTCTTTCCTGAGTCTTTGCTCCACTCCTTGTAGCTGTGTTAGTTTGGAAAGACTGTATCTGGCTGCAGCTTTTGTCAGTGCTAATTCTCATTACTGTCAGCCTGACTTTTAATAATTCTCTATGATCTGCTCTACATTTCCCAATTTTCCTTTTTTTGTTGGTTTGGTTTTTTTTTTTTGCACTGTGCCAGAACAGGAACAAATCTCTTTTGGTATTTCTTCCTGTACCTAACAAATGTATTAGTCTCTGAAGTCTCCAGCATTTCTGAAGCCATCTATGCTGTCTGTGCCCACGCAGGGGGGTTGGATCTAGATGACCTTTCAGGTCCCTTCCAACCCAACCTATTCTATGATTCTGTGATCAGTTTAGCCTCTAAGCCATCCCAGTGAACTGTTCTCACCATGATATATATTTGCTTTCCTACCATAAGCCCAAGTGAGCTTACACATGGCACCATGCCAGCTTGCTTACCTATCTCCATTTTCACCTCCAGTCTCCCTGGTCTCAGCAGAGCCTCATCAATCAGGTCAGGTCTGTTGGTCATTCCTAAATTCAAAGTTAAAAACAAAAGAAGCATTACCTGAGCTGACTGAGTGGGTCTCCAACTCCCTCAACACAGCCCACAGAGCTAAGCAGATACCTCTCAGAGTCTCAAGAAACCAGACCAAAGATATCCACTTCCAGAAATAGTGGAAAAGTCACGTCCTGAAGCAGAGTCAGGGCAAGAGGGATCAAACCTGTCCCCGTGGCTGGAGCTGCAGGGCTCCTGGCACCAGAACAACTAGAGAAGCCCCACTGCTTCACATGCCAACACATCAATGTGTATCATTCCTTGCAAATTTCCTTAAACTGTGAAACACTTGTTATCAAAAGCTAAAAGAGGAAATTGTTGGGAGCAGCAACACCAGCTGATTACAGCCCCGTCTGTTTCCATCTGGTACCGCTGCACTCGCTCCGTTTGGGTTAGACCAGACACATCCCACACTGTAACTTAGCTGACCTACAACCAGCAAAATATCAGCAGTTTTCAGGCAGATCCCAGAAGAGAGAAAGAAGCAGCCTCCTACCAATCACCAGGATGTTATTGAGCTGCTCTACGCCATCAATTTTAGAGAGCAACTGGTTCACAACGGTGTCGTGGACCCCGGTGCTACCCGCCATGCTTCCTCTCTGCTTGCAGATTGCATCAATCTCATCAAAAATGATGATGTGCACACCACTGTTTGCTCCGAGCTGTTGGAGAGAAAAAACATGTCAGGAATGCCACCTGGCACCACTGAGGGCAATCCAGACAAACAGCAACTTCTCAAGAAGCTCAGCCATGGAGATACACGACATGGGACCTCCAGTGTTGTGTATGCACCAGACCCAGAACAGCACCTTGCCCCTCCAAACTGGGGTGGGTGGGGGGCTCTGCCCACAGACAGGACTCCACAGCTGATGTGGGGAAGAGAAGCAGCATTTCAAGGAACAGGAACAAGAGAAGCAAGAGCCCAGGGCTGGAACACAAGCTCTGACAAAGGGTCACAGCACTTGGTGCCTGGGACAGCCCCCAGGAGGGAGAGGGAGGACAGGGAGCATCTGGGGAGGGATGCACCCAACGTGGGAAATACCCCAGGTACTGAAGTTAGCAAACACACAGCTTGCCAGAGTAGCTTTATTCTTAATATTTTTAAGGAGTCCATTTGCTCTGTGCCAATCAGGAGCAGAACTGCTTATTTCCAGGTTCACCCAAAGGTGAAGCAGTTGCAGCTGGTAAGAGAACAGGATACTTTTTGTGACCATCTGATGAAGTTTTTTCTCTTCAAATTCCACCTCTAAAACATCTTTTGTGGACGGTGGAGACCACGTTAACACTGGGCAAATGTGCTGCCACTGGCAATCTGCCCCAGACACGAGTCATTACAATACCAACCTTTTTGAGACCTTTTTAATCTCCCAACTTGTCATCAGGACCAGCCCCTCCAGCCAATATCAAGCCTATTTTAACAGGTGTGTTATTGCAAAGGAAAAGACACTCACAGCTTGCAGTGGTATTGCAACAACCAGAGAGGAGGGGATTGTTTACACCACTCTGGGTTACCATGAAAAGCTGACTTATTGATTAATAAATCTTTTGTAGAAGAAAAAATTATTTCAATTATTTCACTAGCAAAATCTGCAGTCTTGTCAGGTTTAACTGAAGTTAAAGGGATACAATGTCCTTTGCTAATGTCTTGTGAAAAGACTTCCCTATATTTGATTGTGATTTGTCTGCAATTGTTTTTTCTTTCCCAGGAAACCTTGTCAAGATGAAGTGATCCACAGCAAAAAAAATATTTACCAGAGCCCACAGAAAAAAGGTATTTACACCTTCAAACTGAAGTGACTTTTGAGAGGCAGCTGAAGTAATGGAGTTTCAGAGTTTCAGAGACCTGTACTCTCTAGTTTTGAGACCCTGCTCTCATCCACTAGTCTTCTGCTGAGAACAATTAATGCTTTGTAGATTACAAGACTTCAAGGATTATAATAGACCAATAAGCCTGTCACCCAAAAACCTGAAACCATGAAAGAATATTTGAAATCCATCCCATCTTACGTGCCACCTGAATTTAGGAGCAAAAATCCGAAGAGATTAATTATGTCACCCCTTGAAAATAAAATCACAGGATCACAGAGTGTCAGGGGTTGGAAGGGACCTCTGAAGATCATCGAGTCCAACCCCCTGCCAGAGCAGGACCAAAACTAGGGCAGGTCACTCAGAAAGGCAGCCAGACAGGTCTTGAAAGCCTCCAGAGAAGGAGACTCCACAGCCTCTCTGGGCAGCCTGTCCCAGGGCTCTGTCACCCTCACAGGAAAGAAGTTCCTCCTCATCTTGAGGTGGAACTCCCTGTGCTCCAGTTTGAATCCATTGCCCCTTGTCCTGTCACTGGGCACAAGTGACAAGAGGTTGTCCTGCTTCTTGACACCCTCATGTATTTATAGACATTAATTAGATCCCCTCAGTCTTCTCCTCTCTAGACTGAACAGCCCCAGGTCTCTCAGCCTTTCCTCATCAGGCAGGTGTTCCAGTCCCTTCATCATCCTCGTAGCCACTGTTGGACTCTCTGAAGTCCCAATAAAAATTAAAATAAAAATGAATATAGCAAAATTGTTGCAATCTCCTTGTGAAACACTTCCTGAGCAGGTGACACACGGCACGATACAAAGCACAGCAGGATGGGCCCTGCTGTACTCCACATAATAATTCTGCATGGAACTTGAGCTGTCCATCCCAGCACAGCTGGCTAGAAGACCTGCAGCCTTTTCAGGTCCTAAGATCGTTTTCCAACTGTCAGTGTGTGAATCTGTAGAACACTAATAGTGAGTGACTTGCAAGGAGTAACTATAATCACAAGCTAAGCAGTGACTCAGTCTTTTCATGCAAGCAGCAATTTTCTGATTATAAACCTCCTTTTCCAGTCATTCTTCAGGCACATTCAGACTGACCACGACACTGATCTGTGTTTCATTACCCTTCTTTGTTCCTCCTCTGCATCAGCAAACAGCTTGCGGATGTTGGCCTCGGATTCACCCACATATTTATTGAGGATTTCTGGCCCATTGACCACCTTTGGTTCCCTGGCATTCAGCATCTTGCCAATCTGTCTGGCCATAAGTGTTTTACCACAGCCTGGAGGTCCATACAGGAGGATGCCTTTCACATGCTTGCAGCCTGGAACAAGAGAGAACAACAGAAAGCAGGCTTAGGATGGAACAGGCACCAAATAATCACAGAAACATAGAACAGAATCATAGAATCATCGAGGTTGGAAAAGACCTTCAAGATCATCAAGTCCAACCATCCACCCTACAACCCCCAACCCCTAAACCATCTCCTGAAACACCACGTCTACCCCTTCTTTGAACACCTCCAGGGATGGTGCCTCCACCACCTCCCTGGGCAGTCTGTTCCAAGCCCTCACCACTCTTGCTGGGAAGAAATGTTTCCTAATATCCAGCCTGAACCTCCCCTGGTGCAGCTTGACCCCATTTCCTCTTGTCCTATCACTGGTCACCAGGGAGAAGAGCCCAACACCCACCTCACTGCAACCTCCTCTCAGGGAGTTGTAGAGAGCAATGAGGTCTCCCCTCAGCCTCCTCTTCTCCAGGCTGAACAGCCCCAGCTCCCTCAGCCTCTCCTAGAAGGCCTGTTCTCCAGACCCCTCACCAGCCCAGTTGCCCTTCTCTGCACCCTCTCCAGCACCTCCATCTCCTTCCTATCCTCTGGTGCCCAAAACTGCACCCAGTGCTCGAGGTGCAGCCTCACCAAGGCCAAGTAGAGGGGCAGGATCACCCCCCTGGTCCTGCTGGTCACACTATTCCTGATGCAGGCCAGGAGGCTGTTGGCCTTCTTGGCCACCTGGGCACACACTGGCTCATGTTCAGCTGCTGGCAACCAGCACCCCCAGGTCCCTCTCTGCTGGGCAGCTCTCCAGCCACTCCTCCCCAAGCCTGTAGTGCTGCTGGGGGTTGTGGTGACCAAAGTGAAGAGACCTGCTGCTCACACGGGGTGCAGGGATCTGGCAGAGATGTGCATCAGCTTTAGCTCTGCTTGGTGCCTTTAGCAGTGAAATTCAAACCCAGAATTGCCAGACTGGATCAGAGTCATTCCAATGATCTGGCTCGTTCTGTCTCCCAGAGGGACACGAGGTGTCCACGAGGACAGCCTTCCCTCACAGAGGACTTTCAACTGAGCTATGTAAGGAAAACGAAGCATCAGACCCTCAAAGTTACTCAACTGTCAGTGAGCTCCCAGAGCAGCCACAGATCAAACACAGTTCTCTCATTCTTCAGAGAGAAAACAAGGAATCATGTCATAACATTGAAATTTTTACCCCCAAATTGGGCTTTAATGAGTCCAAAATTATACATCTAGTTCTGATTCCAAGTTTATAGGGCAAATACTGAGAAAAATGAAAAAGGCTTCTAAAAACCACTGGAACCATCAGCCCAAAAAGTCTCCTCTGTAACTAGACAGACCTGATAAATTGAGTCCAATAACAGGGCTCTGATCCCTGTGCACGAGCACTGGCATTTAAATCCAGAAACCCAGGCACTGCTGGGCACAACCCTTTCTTCCTAAGTGTGGACAAAGCTCCTGATAAGGGCTCCCAAGTGTGAACAAGAAAGATTCCCCTGAAGGATTTGTGGAATTTTAAACATATAAAATATACAGCTTGTGAGCCCCAGGCATATTTTATCAACTGTCTGAATATCCTTCAGCCTGAATATTTTATGCTGTGCCTCATGCTGTGCTAAAAGAGGTCGTGGTACCAGCACATGTCGACGATGAGGTTTGGTTGATTCATTTAACAGGACTAGCAGCATTTAGACAAGATCTAATGAGAAAATGTAACTGCATCAAGACAAAACCTTTTTCCTGGGAGCAACCTGAAGGGGCTGGTGTTGGAAAATCCTGAAATAGGAGAGCAGAGATCATTTTGAACACTGAGCACAGGGAGAGCCTCAAAGAAGCAGAAAGGCACAGGTTCCCAGCAGAGGCGTCTAACTAGAAAAACAGCTCAGGGAAATAGAAGTTACCTGGAGAAGACAAGACACAGGAGCTCTACTGCCCAGTTTAAAGGTATGTACAGGTCAGATTCAGGAGCAGAGCAAGTCTGCATATTGTCTGGTCACAAAGTGGTGAAGAAACAGGACAGAGAAATATAGAACTTATTTTGTCTAGGCCCTTGTATTTCCAGCAGAGCTCCTTCTTCTATTTTCCAGTTGCTATTCAAGACCGAAGAGTAAAGACAAAACTACAAGTAAAAAAAAAAAAATGTATTTCCAACATTCAGGACACAGCAGGAGTTGGTTTCTTCCCTCTTATTCAGGAGTTTATTTCTTCCTATGCAGTTTCAAGCACAATAAAAAATATTAGTTCCTCACTGTGTCTCTTTACTTGGAAAAGAAAGGTGTGCAGAGAGCAAAACACTCAGCCTACATGGGCCCAGGATCTCGTCCTCATGTTTCAGACCATCTTGGCCACACACAGCACCAACAAGTGGGCAGACTCCTGCATCTGCTGCCCTTCCTCTAGACTAGTAACTCATGTCACCATCATCCTCACCAAGCAGAGCAGTGAGGACATCCTGAGGAAGGAGGCCTTGAGGAAGATGTAACCACTGCAGCCTGTGGGAAAACAGCACCTGTGGAATCTGCCTCCACAAAAATCTTGACCTGGAATACAAGTGTTTAGTTACAGAGGCAGGGAATTCAGCAGCACCTTCTCCTGTTCTCTTGCTCCATCTCACTGCTGCACAAGATCCCTACACGTGTGCTCCAGACAGCCACTGAGGGACATAAGATATCACTATTTTTGAAAATTTAAAAAAACCTGTCTTGTTTCAAGAAAAATTATCTAAATCCTTAGAAGTCTCGATTAATTAATTGCTGGAGGGAAAAAGCAAAACATGAATTAGTGGAAACTGTTCCATGCTGTAAATTACACCCATAACAGATTCGTTTTATCCTCCACTCCTGCAGTTTGACTTCTTTAAGCAAGCAAACCATCCAACCAGAGTCCTGCAGAGCTTAAGATTCACATTAAAAAAAAAAAAAATTAAAAGTAGCAAAGTGTTGGCCCAGAACTCAGCCTTAGAGGACATGAATTCAGCTTTTACCATCACCACAAGTGTAACGAGGTTGGGCACACCGAGTTCCTTGTCACCCCCGTGGAATGACTTCCCTGCTGGCCTGGCTCAGCTCCGTGGTAAGTTCACCCCACACTAGAGAGTCATCCCAGGTGCACAGACCTCACAGCAATGTCCTGCCTCTAAAGAACAAGTGCTTTTCTCCTTTATTAACTTATCAGCACTCAACTGTGATTTCATTTACTCCTGGATATTATAGCGAGAAAGAATTCACCTCATTCTAAGTAGCTGCTCAATACAAAATGATCCCCATGATCTGCACACACACTCTCCCTGTCGGGTTGTTCACACACTGAAATGAAGTTTCAGGAGAACGTTGCTGTGAGAAGCACCTGATCCCCACCAAAACCCCAGAGAACAATAATGCTGCACTGAATAAGCACAGCAATAAAGCTGAAAGATCATAGAAGATGCTGAGTTGGAAGGGACCCATGAGGACCATCGAGTCCAACTCCTGTCCCTGTGTGGGGCACCCCAAGAATCACCCCATGTGCCTGAGAGCAGCATCCAAACACCTCCTGAACTCAGGCAGGTTGGTGCTGTGACCACTGCCCTGGGGAGCTTATTCCAGTGCTCAACCACCCTCTGGGTGAAAAACCTTTTCCTGATATCCAACCTCAACCTGCCCTGATTCAGCTTTTTCTGGGCTTCTCTGCAAATAAAAAATTTACTACAAAAATCAAGAGATCTAGCTAAGAAGAATTCATTAGTCAACTTTCAGGCATCTGAGGAGGAAAACAAACAATACAGGCTGTCAGGCAAGACAAATCTCACGCAGGAATGAATGAGGCACAGATCAATTAAAAGCTACTCCTGTCAAATCAATGTCACAGAAGGTATTAAGGTGTTCGTGGAGGAACATGATCACCTCTGTAGCCAAACAGCACAAAGCAGGATTTGGATGATGAGTGAAGCTCTGAAGGGAAATCCCAAGCAACTCGATGCCCAGACATCTCCATGTGCTCCAGGGAGGCTATGGAAAGGCTACCAGCAAGTTGGGGCACATGTAGGTAAACAGGCCTGGGACCATCCTGAGAGAGGCAGGGAAGTTGAACCATAGAGTATCTTTTTTCTCCAGTACACCTTCAAAAAAGAAATACAACTACAGTGTCCTATTTTTTTTCTAGTTTATCTGCAATTCACAACCTCTCTCCTGCAAGGAGGTACAACCTAGTTATATCTACTGGGAGCTTCTCTTCCACAGCCCAAAGAACCTCTTGAAGAGCCCAAATGTTCTCCTTCCCTGCATGAACACAGCAAAGGGCTTCGTGCACCTGCAGCCTCCTCTCCTACAGTGGGAGCACATGGGAAGCAAAAGGCAAACTGGCAGGGTAACATCTGGAGAACTCTGGGGAAACAAGACCTTGGAGAAATGTTATTGGAAACCCTCCCTGCATTTTCCCCTTCTTCCTATTCAAACTCACTTAGGTTGAGAAAGTATCATCTCTTATGGAACCATGGAATCATTCTGGTTTGAAAAGACCTTTAAAATAATCCAGTTCAAACACTAACCCAGCCCTGCCAAGGCCACCACTGACCCATGTCCCTCAGCACCACATCTCCACGGCTTGGAAACCCCTCCAGGGATGGGGACTCCAGCCCTGCCCTGGGCAGCCTGGGCCAGGGCCTGACAACCCTTGCCAGGAAGAACCTGTTGCCAAGATCCAACCTCAACCTCCCCTGGCACAACTTGAGGCCGGTTCCTCTTGTCCTGCCACTTGTTCCTGGGGAGCAGAGACCGACCCCCCCTGGCTCCAACCTCCTCTCAGGCAGTTGCAGAGCCAGAAGGTCTCCCCTCAGCCTCCTTGTCTCCAGGCTCAACACCCCCAGCTCCCTCAGCTGCTCCTCCTCACACTTGTGCTCCAGCCCCTTCCCCAGCTCCCTTGCCCTTCCCTGGACACGCTCCAGCCCCTCCATGTCCTTCTTGTCCTGAGGGGCCCAGAACTGACCCCAGGATTCCAGCTGTGGCCCCACCAGTGCCAGCACAGGGGACAATCCCTGCCCTGCTCCTGCTGGCCACACTATTCCTGACAGAAGCCAGGATGCTGGTGGCCTTCTTGGCCACCTGAGCACACACTGGCTCATGTTCAGCCTCTGTCAGCCAACACCCCCAGGTCCTTTACTGATGGTCAGTAATAAACAAACAAACAAAAAAACAATCAAAAACATGAACTGCTGAAAGGACAGAAGCTGTTGCAGGAAGAATAAAGACAGAAGGCTGGTCAACACTGGGCCACAGCTCCAGCTGCCTGCCGAAGCCCTCAGCTGTGCCACCAGCTACTCATCCCTCTAGAGCAAAAATGCCAGCTCTGGGACACAGCAGGTTCCCAGACAAGGTCACCAAACTTCACCCAGGCCAAACAAGGCCAAACCTCCCCCAGACAAGCTGACAGTGCTGGGCAGTCCACACTCAGCCTCTAGCAAGTAACAACACACACGTGTTGCCCCACATCTGAACATCAAGGACCATCTGACCATCTGCTGCAAGACCCAGTGGCCACCAAACGGGCAACACTGAGAGCTGGGTCTCAGTCAGGTGGAAAAACATCCCTGAGACCAAAGCAATTAGTTCTTCTTCAAATAAAAATGCCACAAGCTCCACCAGTAGAGGTTTCCTTGTATTGCTACGTTCACCTGGCTAAAATTAAAGTTTTAAACACAAGCAGGACTTTATGAAAATAGGCAGGTGATGACAAACTCCAAATGTTACCTCTCAAGTCCCAGTGGGATCCTGTGCACCACACAGGAATTTTGATTAAGTTTATCTCCCTTTTGCTGATTTCACTAATGCAGCCCAAATGTCAATACTATTATCAGAAACTTATAAACACAAATGATTAGCAGTGCAGACATCCCTAACTCGTTAAGTTTACCACAGGACTCCAAATCAAAGGTCATCCCTGTAACGTGATCCTTAATTATGCAATTTCATGACATCCAGTTAGAGGCTGAATAGCTTTGTTAACAGGAACTAAAATATACCAGCATGGGAAACATTCTACATAAAATATTAGGGAAAAATAATACAACCTGCTAAGGGTGAGTGAGTTATTAGTGTTACCAAGAGAAATCAAGCACTATTTTGAACCACAATGTCACTTGCCCAAAGACAAGATGAAGCTTATTTGTTCAACTCTCACTATTGGCTTTTTTTTGAAAGGTCAGAAGTGTTTTAGTATCATAGGGATTTTCTCCCTGAGAGTGTAATTCCCCCTTTAACTAAAATCAAAGCATTCAGCTGTGATTGTATCATTCAGATGCACCTACTGGGAACCTAGGACAGTGAAGCATCAATCCTGAGCACACCAGGGGGAGATGTTTATCTCTGCACGTTCATCTTCAAGCAGGTTAGAGGAGATCAGGGTTCCCAGACCTCACCTGCCACACAGATGAAATGCCCCCAAAAATAGAGCTGGGTGGAATTTCCCCCTCCTCTCATCCTGTAAGCCCAGCATTATTCCAGCCTCCAGTTAATCTTCCTGCAGGATTTACGTGCCACTGACAGGTAACAAGGGACATGGTTCTGCTTTCAGTTCAAAGCTGAGACAGGGAAAGGGCTACACCTGAAACAGACAGGTTTTATTTCAAGTGGACCCTCAACAGGCAGGTTTTTTGATCTACCAAATCACTTGCCACTGTAAAGAGAAGAGAACCAAGTCAGAGAGTTCTCCCCAGCTCTCTGATCACAGCTTTTCTCCACAAACTTTGCCTGGCTGGCAGAAGTTTCCCTGCATGCACACATCAGGAGGCAACGAGGAGGTCTACAACAATGGCAGAACATTTATCAATTTCTGATGGAATGTGATGACAATGAAAACAAATCAGCTTTAGAGAAGCTTCCAAAAAAATGCCTTTGGCTGCACAAACAAAATCCTGACTCTCCTGAAAAGGGATTTTGATAAGAGTATGTACAAAACAAACCAATCTTTAGAAGAAGTCATCACTGCAGCAGAAAAAGAGTAAATGTCTCTGCCTCTTATTAGAGGAGCTACAAAAATGCAGCTAATTTAAGAGGAAGATTATGCAGAGCTGCTGGGTGGACTGCTGAACACAGCAGCTGATGTTTACAGTCATATCCCACCTGGATGTTAATAACCATAAATCTCAGCAGCATTTTCTACTTTCTGGGACAAAGCTGGATCATTTCTGTCTACTTAGGAAGTCAACATGATAGAATTTGTAAATGCCTTAAGGAACACTTCCCACAGAGCATTACAGAGTAATGACACTTTCTCCCATAATATTCTCATTAGGAAACCAAGGGAGTGTGGGTAGGATGAGGGGACAGTGAGGTGGATTGAGACCTGGTGTGTGACAGAGCTCAGAGGGTTGTGCTCAATGGAGCAGGTTGAGTTGGAGGCCTGTAACCAGTGGTGTCCCCCAGGGGTCAATACTTGGTCTGGTTTTGTTCCAACACATTCATCAACGACCTGGATGAGGGGACAGAGTGTGACCTCAGCAAGTTCACTGATGATACCAACTGGGAGGGGTGGTGACACCCCAGAGGGCTGTGCTGCCATCCAGTGTGACCTGGACAGGCTGGAGAGCTGGGCAGAGAGGAACCTAATGGGGTTCACCAAGGGGAAGTGTGGGGTCCTGCACCTGGGGAGGAAGAACCCCATGCACCAATATAGGTGAGGGGTGGACCTGCTGGAAAGCAGTTCTGAGGAGAAGGATCTGGGAGTCCTGGTAAACAGTAAATGATCCATGAGCCAGCAATGTGCCCTTGTTGCCAAGAGGACCAAGGGAATCCTCGGGTGCATAAGGAAAGTGTGTGGCCAGTAGGTCAAGAGAGGTCATTCTCCCCCTCTGCTCTGCCCTGGTGAGGCCACATCTGGAGAACTGTGTCTAGTTCTGGGCTCCCCAGTTCAGGAGAGACAAGGAACAGCTGGAGAGAGTCCAGGGGAGGCAACAAAGATGGCTGGGGGATTGGAGCATCTCCCTGATGAGGAAAGGCTGAGAGACCTGGGACTCTTTACCTTGGAAAAGAGAAGGCTGAGGGGAGACCTCATCAATGCCTGGAAGTATCTAAGGTGGGTGCAGGGAGGATGGAGCCAGACTCTGCTCAGTAGTGCCCAGGGACAGGACGAGGGGCAACGGGCACAAGCTGGAACATGGGAAGTGCCATTGGAATGTGAGGAGAAACTTCTTCACAGTGAGGGTGACAGAGCCCTGGGACAGGCTGTCAGGGGGGTTGTGGAGTCTCCTTCTCTGGAGATGTTCAGAACCCACCTGGATGCAGCCCTGGGTAATGTGCTCTGGGCAATCCTGCTTTAGCAGGGGAGTTGGACTAGGTGATCCCTAGAGGTCCCTGTCCAGGCACAGACAAGACCTGCCAACTGACCTGGACTTGACCAGCACCTCGGTTACCGTGCCCTGTTTGGGGCATCACGCTGCTGAGCAGTGAGGAACCACCAGGGGCAGAGAAGCAACGACCATCAGTGATCCAGTGGTTATCACTGTGAGAAATGGTTTAAGAATCTGAGCTGTAGCTCTGAGAATACTGAAGAGAAACATGCACAGACAAGTACGCAAAAGCCTCGTCCAAAAACATAAAGAATTTAACAATCTCTGATGGAACTGCTGCAAAACTGAGAATAAACACTTGAAAAATGTTGACAGTAAAGATGCTCTAAGCAGTGGGATCAGCTGCCTTGAGAGGTTCTGGCATTCCTGTCACCTCAATTCCAGGTTAGACGTGTCTGATATTGATTTCTCATTAAAATTATTCTGTTTTAAGAATAGACTGGATGAGATCCTTCCCATTATTACTCTTCTCTTACAGTATCTGTGTACTTCAAGGACATTCATGGATTAATTTTTAAGATACCTTAAAAGACAAGGCTCCACTTCATAGCCAGAATCCAAGAAGGAAAATAATACCTGAGTATCTGCTAATCTTCATGTTCCTCTTGTGCTTTGTTAATGCTTCACTTCTATATAGTGAAAATACAGAGCACTGAAACCAACTGATCCCAAGAGGTCAGAGCACAAGTTAAGGTGGGTATCAGGAAACAGAAATCACCTTGGAAAAGTCTGATTTAGCCTACTTGCTACAACAGGAGAGGATGGGGAATTTGGGTTCCATTTCAATCTCTCAAAAGGAATGTGACCTGTAACACCAACCACCTCATACCTGTTGTTGAACAGGAACAATGACACGTACAGACGGAACCTGCTTTTTTGCAGCCTCTACAACAACTAATGTACCACATAAGTCATAAAAATCACTTCCCTGCTGAAAGCCAAGACTGTTTTTTTCAATGTATGGAGACACTAGAGTGTTCTTGGAAAAGACAAACAAGAATTCAGTGCTAGCACTTTCTTTTCAGGTCTGAGAAAATGCTTTTCAGTTTTGTTGAAATTTGCAGCTCCGGGCACCAAATACCAAAAACTTCAGCCCAAAAAGCTGAAGGTCCTGAAGGTTTGTTAGAGCTGGGGAGGGGAGGGGGAAGAGAGAACAGTGTTATAAGTATTCAGCAATCTTTAATGTTAGATAATGGCACAAGCCACTGAATGTGCTGAATTTCAAGTCTGAGCAGAAAAACCAGCATTGTAGGATGGATGTGGAGAGAGGGCTGATCTGCAGGAAGAGCTTCGAAAAATATATGATTTATCAAATAAAGAGAAGCTCTAGTTTGAGCAGAGGGTGCTTTGAGCTGCAACAAACAGTAACCAAAGCCAGTCTGCAGTTCACCATGAAGCTGCACAGCTCCACTGTGAGCTGGATGTGACAGAGGTCTGGCCTGGGCTTGAAAAGGAGGCTGGTTCCCTGGGTCAGTCAGGTGTCCTTCAGGGGGTGACTGCTGCCTCACCCCCAGCACAGCCCTGCAAGGCTGAAGTGCCTCCTGGAAGTATCACCGGGAGGACAGCGAGGCCTCCCGGAGGGGACTAAACAAGAGTGCCCCTTTTGTTTCAGAGCACCTTTCTCAATCCTCATCCAGATAAGGATCTATTCCCATTTGGCAGTCAAAAGATTACTAAGAGACAAGCTGCTCCTAACGCTAAAGAATCTCCAGTAAATGACTGGGAAACTGCAGCCCTAAAAGCAATCAGCTTAAATTGATGAAGGTCCCACTGTAGTTCCAGACCCCCAGTGCCCTCCTGCTGCCCCCAGCACTCCAGAGCTGTGTCACCTCAAGCCATGCAGGGAGCTGATCTAGCTGGATTCTGACCCCAGACATATTTTTCAGCATTACTATTTTTTCTTCCAATTCTATTAGCTCTCTCCAGAGCCACACAAGCCCAAAGCTCCCACAGTGGAGGTGGCAGATCCATGTATGGGAAAAGCGTGGGCAGGGAAAAATAAACTGCCCCTTTCCAGGGCAGCAGGGAGCTATGGCAAAGGTTACTGACCAGCTGAAGTTGATCTCAGACTTCTTTTCTTGGCTTAACCAAAGATTGTAGCATCAGAATAGTATTTACACACTTGGATGGTATGGTTAACTACTGCTGATTTATATGCTCCAAACCCAGAACATTCCCTGGAAGTTAGATAAACCACACACAAATTGCAAGCAATTTTTGAAGGGTCTATGCAGCCTCTGTGTAGTTACAGGACAGAAATATTTATTGCATTTGGCATGGAAGTTGCAGCCTGTGAGCACAGGGCAAAAACCAGAAATGGGTGAGCACGAGAGCAGCAGAGAGCAAGCAAATTCTTTCTTTTCCTTTCCCAATAAATTATATACAAAGGTGAAGAGCTGTCACACTGACATTTCAGATCTGAAATACAGTTAAGAGCAAGTTATAACTAAGGCAAAGAAAATGAATGTCAGAAAGTTTTGTTTTTCCAAATTTCAGATAAGCTCTTTAGCCCTAGGGTTGATCAGGGAGCTCGAGAGCTCTGGTTGGAGTCTCAGTCCTTACCAGAAAAATGTTTCTTTGTCTAGTATGTGTGTAAACACGCACAAGTAAGAGTATATCTATTTATATAAATCATATGGCACACCTTTAATTCATTGCCCAGGGTAATCAAAATACCAGTGGTCCTGCAGAGAAACTTTTTCTTCCTGTATTAAGCAACACCAATTAACAAGAGGACCCATCTGAGGAGCACACCCTGCAAAGCAGCTCCACAACCTCACCCCAGGGTCAGCAAGGTTTCTGACCTTCTCCAGAGGTACCTGATGGAGATGTAGGTCCCTCCACAGCAGAGGAGCTGCTGCACATTGTTACCAGAGTGCCAAGCTGTCAGGTTAATTCAGCTAATGATAACACCAAGGGAATGTAATCGTAGTCTGACACATGGCTGCTTCCCAAGCTGCCAGACTGCAGGCAGCCAGGGAGGCTGAATGGGAGAAGCTACAGCAAAATGAAAACAAGCTCTAATTACCTCGAGTCTACTACCATATTTGTCATCACAGCCCTGTGACATTGATGAAAATTCCCAGAGTCTGAATCTTTTACCTTCACACAGGGCCACAGCTAAGGACTCTGCACTGCAGCCATGAGTATATGTGACACTTGCTTTGAAAGGTAAAATATTCCCAGTAAGGGATGCCTGTGCTCCCCCAAGCCAGCAGCCAGCAACACTTCTGAACTGGACACAACTGGGTGCCTACGTAAAAGCTTTTCTTTCAACAGCCATTGCCATTTCTCTCATTTCCTCACCTTGCAGAGCAGCTAAATATTTAACAAATTAAAGCAGCTGATATTGTCAAGCAGAGGCAGAGAAGTTATGACTTGCTCACAGCCACAAAAATCAAGAGACCCAAACCCAGAAGGCCTTGGCTACCAGATTGATATGAAGCAATCAGGCAGGAGAGAGAGAATTGTGCACTAAGTGGATTTAGCCTACAGGGGTTCTTCAGTGTTTCTCTCTAAGTGTTCAAATCACTAAGAAAAGACTTAACACACCTCAACAACAATCCCACAAGCCCTGGAAACGGACGCGCTTTACACAGCCACACACAAACAGGAGGTACCTTCTGAGGAAAATCTGTTTTGTAATCAAAATCTTGATTGCTTCATTTGTGGGGAGAGGAAAGGTGGAACAAGAAACATAAACATGCACAGAAATTATACAGCTATGAATTCCAAGTTTAAATATAAACCCACAGAGATTATATTCAGAGAACCAGGATCAGCTATAACATCCCCAGCCACTTCATGTGACAAAATAAGATACCTGCAGCTGCATATTGCTTACTAAAAATTAAAACCAGTACCATGGATCTGCCTGCCAGCACATGTTTACAAAGTAATGGGACTGACTTTCCTTCCCCCAACCCCCCAAAAATGTTATATTTAGAATCTGTGCTTTTATGTCAAAAACTCCAAGACGTGCCACGGCCTGTGCATCCTCCCAGCACTTCAAACCTGACCAGGCACAGATCTCACAAAATACTCTATTTATTGGGCTAATGCTGTGAGGACACAGGTTTATAGAGCAACTGCCAGGACAAGAGGTATTTAATATATAAGGCAGGATCATTAAGACAGAATGTCCTTTGACTTATATAGACAGGCAGTGAGTCAGGAACAGGAGTCTTCAGTCTCCCTGCTACGAGTAAGTGAAGCATTCGAAAAAACAGGGAGCATTTGAGGTCCAACAGAAAAGTATTCAGTTAAATCTGTATCTCATTTGTTCAGTTAAATCCTGTATCTCACTTGTTCAGACATTTCATGTGCAGTGTTCACATTGTTTCTTCATCCCTCCTACTCAGCCAAGGAACGAGAGTACAAAAGACATTCAGGAACAACAGGGGAAGAAAAGAGTTTGTTGTGGCCCCTGAGCAAGTGCCCAGTTCCAGCATCGTTAGGGGTTCACTGGTAGCCATTCTTCACCAACCACCACCAGGCCTGCACCCCATATCCCAGCCATATCCAGGTCATACTCACCCATTTGCTCCACAATTTCAGGTGGAAACACTCGAGAAGCAAAAGCTCGTCGGAAAATATCTGAGAACTCTTTGTCAAGGCCCCCGATGCCCATTTTCTCAAAATTCCAGTCTGGGTTGATGATCGACTGGCGGTTCTCCTTGGTCTTTGATTTCCCTGCAAAACAAAAAAAAATATCATTTCAAACACGTAGTCCAGCAGGATTCCAGCAAATAGAAGCAGAAACACCAGGATGGGGCTGCCAGGTCAGACCCATGTCCAGCTAACTCGATGCTTGGTTTCTGACGTTAGCCAGGAGGAGGAGGAGGAGGAACTATGAGAAGGATGCAAGGGCAGCCACAGCCTCAGCCTACTTGGGCAGCTGTTTCCCCAGCCTTCCAACTCTCCTGTTGAGGGATTTCTCAAGCCAGGTGTTGCTCCTACGTACTTAAGAATTCACAGTACATTTCTCTGCCACAAATCATAGAATCATGGAATGGTTTGGGTTGGAAGGGACCTTAAAGATCATCTTGTTCCCACCCCCCTGCATGGGCAGGCACATCTCCCACTAGACCAGGTTGCTCCAAGCCCCATCCAACCTGCCCTTGAAGACCTCCAGGGAGGGGGCATCCACAACCTCCCTGGGCAACCTGTTCCAGCATCTCACCACCCTCACAGGGAAGAACTTTTTCCTAATGTCCAACCTGAATCTCCCCTCTTTAAGCTTCAAGCAGTTGCCCCTTGTCCTCTCACTACACACCTGTGTAAAAAGCCCTGCCCAGGTTTCTTGTAGGCCCCTTCAGATACTGGAAAGCTGCTATAAGGTCACCACAAAGCCTCCTCTTCTCTAGGCTGACCAACCCCACCTTCCCAGGCCTGTCTTCACAGGGAAGGTGCTCCAGCCCTCTTATCTTCATGGCTCTCCTCTGGACACACTTGAAGGGTTCTATGACTTTTTATGTTGGAGACTCCAGAACTGGACACAGTTCTCCAGGTGGGGTCTCACCAGAGCAGAGTAGAGGGGGAGAATCACCTCTCTTGACCAGCTGGCTGTGCTTCTTTTGATGCAGCCCAGGACATGGTGGCTCTCTGGGCTGCACGCACACATTGACAGCTCATGTTACATTTCTGGTCCAACACTACCCCCAGGTCCTTCTCCTCTGGGCTGCCCTCAACCCTTACTCCTCCCAACCTGTATTCATGCATGGGATTGCCTCGACCCAGGTGCAGAGCTTTGCACTTGGCCTTGTTGAACTTCATGCAGTTTATGTACCTACGTTCCCTTGGGCCCATGTAAACTTTATACCCAGACTGCTCTACAGCTTCCAGCTCACCCTGGCTGCACAACCAAACATCTCCTTGGTGTGTCTGAGCCACCTCCCACCAGCTCCACTGCATGTCCCCCAAGTCTTATACTTGAAGAAACAGTAAATAGTATCAGTATCCACTCTCTTTCAGGCTACTTGGGATGATATTGGCATGGTCAGCAGGTTGAGGGAGGTGATTCTCCCCCTCTGCTCTGCTCTCATATGACCCCAACTGCAGTACTGTGTCCAGTTCTGGAGCCCCCAACACAAGAGGGACATGGACTTGTTGGAACGAGTCCAGAGAAGGGCCACAAAAATAATCAAGGGGGCTGGAGCAGCTCTCCTACAAAGACAGGCAGAGAGAGTTGGGGGTGTTCAGCTTGGAGAAGAGAAGGCTCCAGGGAGACCTTAGAGCACCTTCCAGTGCCTGAAGGGGCTCCAGGAAAGCTGGGGAGGGACTTTGGACAAGGGCAGGGAGGGATGGGATGAGGGGCAATCGCCTTAAACTAGAGCAGGGGAGATTTAGATTGGATATCAGGAAGAAATTCTCTCCTGTAGGGTGGGGAAGCACTGGAACAGGTTGCCCAGAGAGGTGGAGGAGGCCCCATCCCTGGAGACATTCAGGGTCAGGCTTGGTGGGGCTCTGAGCAACCTGCTCTAGTTAAAGGGGTCCCTGCTCACTGCATGAGGGTTGGACTGGGTGACCTTTAAAGGTCCCTTCCAACCCCACACATCCTATGATACTAGGTTCATGCAGCACCCTCCTCAGCTGTGCCTTCTCCAGGCAGAGCAATCCTCACTTGTTCTTCCTTCTCTCGCAGCAGCTGCTCCACCCTGGAGCACCCATGTTCTCCTCTCAGCCTTCTCTGTTTCTGCTGCATCCTTGGGCAGACAGGCAGCCTAGAACTGCATCACTGTGGCTCCTTTGTCTATTAAATACAGGCACAAAATTATGCTCCACTTCATTTATATTCCATTATAAATAATAAGCAATAATTCCCAACATCCAGGCTTAACAATTCTGAACGGGGCTCAGGCTGCTGCTGAGCACGGGTCCAGCATTTCCTCCAAACTGTCACACCTGAGATCCTGGCCCAAAACTGCAATCATTTCTGCCTGAAGTTAGAAGAGTTCTTCCTCCCACACATCACTTTACATTTATTTATATCAAATTTCCTCAGACATTTTATTTCTTAGTCTCTGAGCTCCCTAAGAGCGAGTTTTGTTACCTCACCACTCAGTCTTTTTTCCAGTTTATTCAATAATTATAATGAAAAGCAAAGGCCCCAGCAGAGGTCCATGCTGACCTCCACTGGCTATTTCCTTACACCCTTTCATCAGTCATCTACTTACAAAAGGACCTTCTCCCTTACAGATTTCTTTTTAAAGAAACTTGAACTAGGAACTTTGCTGGAAGAGCTGTGAACAACAAGCAGACTGTGTCAGCCCTTATTCCCACACTTTTTGATTCCTGTAATGAACTCAAGTGGGACCACAAAGCAGGACTGCCCTTCCAGAAGACAGGCTGACCCTTTCCACTGTCACATCTCTGTACAAGTATCCACTAATTCAATTCTTTATTACAGTTTCTGTTGATTTTTTTGCTGCAGATTCCAGGTGCAAAGATCTGGAGCTCTGGAACCCTTTTAAAAACAGCACATTTGCCATCATCCACTCCTCAGATACCAGAGCCTTTTTAAGCAAGGTTGCACGGACACTTATGAGGTCAGCTAGTTCCTTTACAATTCAGAAGAATAATCCACCACAGCTCATTTTGTCTGTTTGTTCCATAACATCTTCTAGAGCTACTCCAAGTTCAGCCAGGTTCCCCAAGCACAGGGTCTGCAGCCTCCATGCAGTGGTGCAACCTCCCCCTTTGGTTGTAACCACACAAGTTTTAGTCTAAGCTCCTCACTCCCTTTTCAGAGAAGCTTTCAAGTACTCAGGGTATTTAGGAGGCAGGCAATAAGCACCAATGCTCCTCTAAGAACAATGCTGAGATAGAATCACAGAAACATCATCAGGACCTTCAAGATCATCAACCCCAACCATCCTCCCTACAACCCCCAACCCCTAACCCATCTCCTGAAACACCACATCTGCCCTTCTTTGAACACCTCCAGGGATGGTGCCTCCACCACCTCCCTGGGCAGCCTGTTCCAAGGCCTCACCACTCTTGCTGGGAAGAAATGTTTCCTAATATCCAGCCTGAACCTCCCCTGGTGCAACTTGACCCCATTTCCTCTTGTCCTATCACTGGTCACCAGGGAGAGAAATCCAAACAGTCTCACCCTAAGTTGATTCAAGGGTGTTTGTAACCAAGCACTGACACTATCAGTTGCAGCCACACTCCCAAATGGCCCTCAGCAGCATCACTGCTACCAGAGAAACCAACAGGGACATCCAAACCCAGGGAGAAAGCAAAGACTGAAGATCATCCTTAATTTGTGCAGAAATTGGAGGTCTTGTATTTTGTTCAATGTACACAGGGCTTTAAAGGATTGGCCCTGGGGACCATTATCTCAGGCACAAATCCAGGCTGAGGGGAGAATGGCTGGTGATCAGTCCTGAGGAGAAGGACTTGGGGGTGGGAGGAGATGAGAAGCTGGACATGAGCCACCAGTGAGCACTGGAGCCCAGAGGGGCAATTGTGTCCTGGGCTGCATCAAAAGGAGTGTGGCCAGCAGGGCCAGGGAGGGGATTCTGCCCCTCTGCTCTGCTCTGGTGAGACCACACCTGGAGTGCTGTGTCCAGTTCTGGAGCCCTCAGCACAGGAGAGACATGGAGCTGTTGGAGAGGGTCCAGAGAAGGGCCATGAAGATGATCAAAGGGCTGGAGCAGCTCTGCTCTGGAGACAGGCTGGGAGAGTTGGGGTGTTCAGCCTGGAGAAGAGAAGGCTCCAGGGAGACCTTAGAGCACCTTCCAGTGCCTGAAGGGGCTCCAGGAAAGCTGGGGAGGGACTTTTCACCAAAGAGAGCAGTGACAGGACAAGGGGTAATGGTTTGAAACTGAAAGAGGGGAGATTGAGGTGAGACATCAGGAAGAAATTCTTTACCATGAGGGTAGTGAGGTGCTGGAACAGGTTGCCCAGGGAGGTTGTTGATGCCCCCTCCCTGGAGGTGTTCAAGGCCACGATGGATGAGGTTTGTGCAGCCTGGGCTGGTGTCCCTGCTCATAGAGGGAAGCTGGGACCTGATGATCTTTAAGGTCCCTTCCAACCTTCACCATCCTATGATTCTGTCATCTCCCCTAAAAAGCCAGTCCTGGCCAACTGCAACCATGCTTTGCTGATTTGTTCATTAACCTCCTCTAGAGATAATACAAGTAGAGTCAGATAATGAGTTAACATCAACAAGTCCACTAAATGCACTAAACAAAAGTTCAGTTCTAGCTGAATTAGACTGCTGGAAATCTTGATCTTAAGCACAGCTGGAATCAATCCTTCAATTCCAAGAGTATCAACTTAAACAAACAGGACCATGTCTCTAACCCAGCAGGAGCAGGCAGGGCAGCAGAGAGCATCGAGTCCCAGATCTCTGGGCAGTTCCTGTCTCCTCGCTCCATCACAGCAGGTCTGAGCTCAGGCAGGGATGTTCCTCTCCCTGCAGAGCTTGGCCTACACCCCCCTCTTCTGGCTGCAGCTGATCACAATCAAAGTCTTGTCGACTGAATTAAAACATCATCCATTGGTTTCATAACGTGCGATTTTATGCTAAGAGAAAAAAATAAAATTGGCCTTTTTTCATGATTACAATTCTTCTCTATTGAGAAAAAAAATAAAGGCCCTTCATTGAAGGCACTGCTCAGTGACACTTGTATCTTCTCTCAGAATTTAATTATTCACAACTTTACAATTCTCCAGAGACTAACAAAGCACATTAAGTAGCTCTGCCTCAGATCAATGAGAAGATTAAATAAAGCACCAATCTGAGAGAAGTAAATTGAGGCACAAGCAACTCTTTTGCCTTGTCTGCAGGCAATGAAACTGAAGCACAGTGAAGGATTGCTACTTCCAACCAAGCAGCTCTGCCCCAGGACCACTCTTCACCCCTCTCCATGCTAGGAGGAAGATCACAGGTCACTATATGGCTTTGAATATTAACCAGGTAAAATACTAGTGCTTGCTGTGATGCAATAAATTGGATTATGTTCATAACTCACCTCAAGCTGTCCTATCAAAACAGGAAAAACTAACCGGGCTGGACTGATGTACTCACAGGTATGAACTGATTGTCCATGCAAACTTCACTTGGTGCTCTTCCAACTTGCATCCTTGTTAATATGCTTAATTACAGTCACCTCCCACAGACCTCTGGGGGGTTTTCCAGTACAGATGACTGGCTGTACTTTCACATCCACAGGCAGGTGGTTACACAACAGCCTCGTGTCTCCCCAGTTTTTGGAGCGACCGCAGCACATGAAGCAGCCAGAACAGCCCCAGAACACGGAGTCACAGCCCAGCATGTGAGGGAAGGTGGCACTGCAGGGCAGCAGCAAAGCTCAGCCTCTGCCACAGGCTCCTGCAGTGCTCAATGAGCTGAATTCTACTTTCCCAAGTGGCCACCACCCTCTTATGCTTTATCTGTACCAAATACTCCAAGTCCTGAGCATTCCCAGGGAAGCAGAGCTGTGCTTTGAAGACTACAGCAAAAATAGTAAGTATTGAAACTCAACTGAGCTGGGCCAGGTTCCCTGAACTCACAGCAGCCATCACCTGGCACTTATCTGTGGAAGAGCAGCAGCAAAAGTTTTCTTAGCTCATGGACTCAAGGAAGAGGAAAGAAAATAGAAAAGGAAAATAAGAAAAAAAAGTGTGTCTGCTCAAGTACAGGACTTGAATCACTCCCAGAAAATAATGCCTAGAGCCATATAGCAGCAAGGGAGGTATTTGCAGCTCCAGGCTTGCTACAGATCACCACTTTGTAAGGCTGATAAGGAAAGGAACTGCCAGCCAGGGAGTGTGGCTCTGAGCTGCAGGACAGCCCCGAGGCCCCAGCACACACGGGCCAGCTGCCAGGGACAGGCCCCCATCGCTCCAGCTGGTGGCTCTGTGGGGACACAGCAGGTTCCTCCCTAGCCCTACACCAGCCCCTTTCTAAAGCAATGTGTGAAGGACACAGCAGTAATCCCCTGATTGGTAATTTGTAGTTCTGTTAACGATCTTGCTGTGTGAACAGTCCATGCAGGCTCACAGAACAGCCCCGCAGTGCTCGTCGGCTTCTGAAGAGCAGGACTTTGAGGAGTCCAGAAAACTGAAGTGTTCTTCAGAAGCTGTCCTTTCTCCTTGAAGGAGAGATCTCCTTAGAGGTGGGATTTCCAGAAGTTTTGCACTCACTTTGCAATTTTGGCTACACATCCAAACAAGTTCTCGACTTCCTATTTCCCTGCTGTTTTAATTCAATTTAATTCAAGAGGTGTTGGCTTGTTAGTGTCCCTGAAAATACCATTCTCTGATGTTCAAAGAGTTAAAATATTTCAACTAGTTGCAGGCTTTTGCTGAAGCCACTGTTCCATGGTGCCTTTCTAATCTAGGCCTGGCAGTCCAGAGTCCTCAGGTTAACTCCTCTGCTCATCTGACTCGATTTGCTGTTGTCAGAATCTCTCAAAGTCACCCTTGCCTCTTGTCCTGGCTCTCTGTCTGCACATTTTGGAGACATTGTGGTAATAACCATGGCCCAGAGTCTCACAGAACTGCTCTAGTACCTTGGTCAGTTGTGGAGCTTCATAGAGGGAGGACAGAGAATGTACAGAATCACACAGTGAATTGTCACGGTTGGAAAATACCTCTAAGATCACCACGTCCAACTGCCAACCCCCCCAGCCCCAAAATAAAACAATTAAAATAAATGCTCACTAGAGCACGTCCTGAAGTGCCACAGCTACAGTTTTCAAGTACCTCCAGGGATGGTGACTCCAGCCCCTCCCTGGGCAGCCCATTCCAGGGCCTGACCACTCTTTGGGCACAGAAATTCTTCCCACTATCCAGTCTGAACCTCCCCTGGCCCAACCTCAGGCCATTTCCTCTGGGCCTGTTGTTCTCCACTTGGCAGAAGAGGCCAAAGTCCCCCTCACCACAACCTCCTGTCAGGGAGCTGCAGAGAGCCAGGAGGTCTCCCCTCAGCCTCCTCTTTTCCAAACTAAACAATCCCAGTTCCCTCAGCCTCTCCTCACAGGACTTGTCCTCCAGACCCTTCCCCAATCTGGTTGCTCTTCTCTGAACTCCCTGCAGAGTTCAGAGCCCCAGACCAGAAGCAGCAAAGTCTGCTGGACGGGTGGTGCCTCCTCAGTGCAGTGGTTTTCAAGAGAGTCCTGAGCATCTACAAACTGCTAGTTTAAACAGATACCTGGGAGACATTTTGAGATGCTCTTTTCAATCGATTAGGTCAACTGATGTAACCAGAAGAACAAACTTTGACACACACAAGTCTCTGAGGCCTGAAAAGCATCAAACTTCAAGCATGAATTATCTCTTCAGACACAGTGGTACTCACCAATCAGATTGAGAGAGGAGTTCTCAGCTTTTTCAAAGGCAACTTGACTGTTTCCAAGAACCAAACCAACCTCAATCTGCAAAAGGAAGGAAACAAATAATTACATTAAGCTGCTAGGGTGAAGTTCTGATTGCTCCTCAGGTATCCCTGAGCACATCTCAGAGGGCAAGAAACAGCAGCAAAAGCTCCACTACAAAAGTCACTGGGAAGAATGTGAAATACCAACAACCTCCCCCAAAACTAATACCATTGAGTGCAGGAGCTCATCAAGAGTGATGATTTGCCTTTTTAAAGTTATTTGTTTTGTTCTAAACCAACTATTTTATTTCAGCAAGATCTAGAAAGCAGAGAACAAAATCATGCCCTTTCTAGAGGAAAATGGAGTCATATCTGAAAGACAAAAAGGCTCAAAAAAGGATGTTTCCATGAATTAATACATAACAACTAAAAGATATTCCTCTTGTCTTCCCCAGCTCTGCACTTCGGTGGGTGCACTCTAAGCCCCCAACTCCAGAAGCCCAGGAGACTGAATTCAGAACAACACTCCTTATCTTCTCTGAGGTAAAAACACCAAGACTAAACAAATGTGCAACCTCTACACATGCAAGTAACCTCACTCCTCCTTGGAGCAAGGTCTGATCAGTACTGGACTCTCTGCAGCCCCGAGCAAAGGCACATGCACTCCTGTGAGCCCACCTTCTGCTTCTTGCTTGCTCCAGATTCTCCTTTGAGAATGCTGGGGTCCATAGCTTCCATGTCCTTCACCAGGAGGCCAAAAAGTTTGTCATTAAAGCTGAACACAAGCTGTAGAAAGAAAAAACAGAAGGGAATTTTAACTCCTTAAAAAGCTGAAAAGGATTTTGATAAGGCTACTAAGACTTGAAGACAAAGGTTGGAGGACTAAGTTTACCTCCAAGCAAATTCCACGTACTTTTATCCTGTAAAGATCTGGTGCATTGAACATGTCCTTTTCATGTCCCATACTAGAGGTAACAGATCAACTGCAGAGCCTGAACTCAAGTGGAAAAATTAAAAGAAAAATTGTCCTTCCACGAAAAGCTTCTCTTTCCCACCCTTTTCTCTCCACCTAAATGTTCTATTCATAGAATCACAGAATCACAGGGGTTGGGAGGGACCTCTGAAGATCATCAAGTCCAACCCCCTGCCAGAGCAGGACCACCAGGGGCAGATCCCACAGGAACATGTCCAGACAGGTCTTGAAAGTCTCCAGAGAAGGAGACTCCACAACCTCTCTGGGCAGCCTGTCCCAGGGCTCTGTCACCCTCACAGGACAAGAAGTTTCTCCTCACATTGAGGTGGAACTTCCTGTGTTGTCACTTGGTGCTGTTTCCCCTCCTCCTGTCACAGGCACCACTGAACAGAGACTGGCCCCTTCTTGACACCCCCCTGCAGATATTTGAAGACATTAATAAGGTCCCCTCTCAGTCTTCTCTTCTCCAGACTAAACAGCCCCAGGTCTCTCAGCCTTTCCTCATCAGACAGATGTTCCAGTCCCTTCATCATCCTCGTAGCCTCCACTGGACTCTCTCCAGTAGATCCCTGTCCCTCTTGAACTGGGGAGCCCAGAACTGGACACAACACTCCAGATGTGGTCTCACTAGGGCAGAACAGAGGGGGAGGAGAACCTCCCTTGACCTGCTGGCCACACTGTTCTTAATGCATCCCATGATACTATTTGCTCTCTATTCCATCTCTTGACATTTTCCTCTCACTTTAAATACTGGTTTGAAGCAAGGAAAACGATTTAGCTGAAACCTTTTTGTTCTTTCATATTCCAGTCTGACAAGGATACCTCAAAACCAGTGCTGCAGTGGTGAGAGACAGAACGATTACAAGAAGCAGGGTCCATCCCAAAGAGAAGCAGGCTGGCTCTGCACAGGTCCTTTCCTCCACGACTACATTTGCAAATGACTTAAGATTCAGAGCCTGCAAGTTGTAAACTGCCACCAGAGACCCCAGCCTGTCCTCAGATATGGCAAACTAGAGGCTACCACAGATGTTCTCAGGGGCAGAATCTCATCTGCTGCACAGCTGAGAAGGTTCAATTACTGCAGCAGCTTCCAGAAAGCCCCAGGTCATACCTGTTCATACCTGGTTTACTATGGCATCCATAGAGTAGTAACAGATGCTCCAATAAAAGACACAACACTTCAGAAGTGCTACTGAGAGTTACTCAGAACTGGTGTTCATTTTGATCTTACATAGAAGGAAGACAAAATTACTTCTCAAAAGCCACCAGGACCTGCCATGCTTACATCCAATCGGGGTACCAGAGAGAGAACCCAGCTCTCCTCAGCCTTGGGATTTTCCTCACAAAGCAAAATAGATTTATTTAGATAAGGAAAATGCAGATTTTAAACCACTCTGCTCATGCTCTCAGTGGAAATCACGATGGTTTAAGTTTCCACCAAGAAACCACTCACACAACAAGCTGCCAGCACCCAGTATTTTACACCACTGCAGTACAAACATGTGAGCTAAGAACATTTTAGCTTCAAAAACCCAACCAAAGCCCACACCTGCTGGCCTATGGAGAAGGCTTGGCTGTTGAACTGCTGGATGAACTCGGCAGCCATCTTGTCCGTGTCGTAGGGGTTGGAGTCAATGTTCTTCTTCTGCAGAAAATCGATCTCAACTGTCATTGTGCCAACACACTGCTTAGCCTTGTCAAAAGTGTACAGGGAAACTGTAAAAAGAACAACAAGAAACAGCACATTTCAGAACTGCAAGGTCTCCTCACAATGTATGAAACAGACTCTGTTTGGCAATACATGTTCTCACTTTCAGAATAAGCACTTTGTCCCGGGTTGAGCCAGGATGAAGCTGATTTTCCTTTTACTGATTTTTTCCCTTCAGTAAGCTCTTTTAACTAGCAGCAAGTGTTCCAGCCAGGGGACTGGTAACACTGGAATGTTTCTGTTTCTGCTGAGACTCCAAGGCTGCTTCTTAGCTCTGCTGCTACAGAGGCTACAGGGGCAGGAGAATTGTACCTGTGACCCCCCCGTGAGCAGCTGGACTAGACAGACAGCAGAACTGACCAAAGGGATTCCAAATAGATCTACGTAAGCTCTGAGGAAGGTCAGAGATCACAGAAGACAACTTCCTTCCTGCTTCTTCTTCCCTTCTCCTCCATCCATCACCATCAACCCCAGGCTCTGACCTCATCACCCTCATCCCCCAGCCCCTGTCTGCTCTGCCTTATCTCCTGCCTGTGGGCTGAGACATTTCAGGGCTGCTCACAGCTCAGGAGATGCTGGGGGAGCTGCTGGGGGTGGGGGGGGCAAGAGGCTTTTGCACATTCCTGAACACACCTGTATCTAATTGTACATATCATTAAAGCTGTCTAGTTTAGTTTTCAATCCAGCAAAGTCTCTCTCCTCAATCCTCTCTCTCCTTCCCTACCTGGGTGGGAGGGGGAGGGGACTGAGAGCATTGTTGTCTCTGGTTTAATTGCTGATCCTGAGTCAAACCCTGACACACTTGATGAAATTGGGTGTCTTATTTCTAATAGAGACCCTTGTTTCTCTCAAATCTGTGCTCAGCTCCAAGACCAAAAATACATTAAATGTTTCTCCACTGAAAATCCCTGTATTTCTTTAAACACTTGAATAGTGTCCTTTAAAAGACCTCAAAACACACAGAGGTTTGGGGGGATGAGGACAATGAAAGTAACTTCACACATACTGTAGTGTCACAATATCTACATCTAGGGGTTTGGAGGACATGTCTTCAGAAAGCTGAAAAGCAAGTATTTGGAGTAGTCTTGCCCCAAAAAGTAATGACAAGAGGTCCTGTTGGACCAAGACCAGAGGAGGCCACGGAGATGACCCAAGGGCTGGAGCAGCTCTGCTCTGGAGACAGGCTGAGAGAGTTGGGGGTGTTCAGCCTGGAGAAGAGAAGGCTCCAGGAAGACCTTAGAGCACCTTCCAGTGCCTGAAGGGGCTCCAGGAAAGCTGGGGAGGGACTTTGGACAAGGGCAGGGAGGGATGGGATGAGGGGGATGGATTAAAACTGGAAGAGGGAGATTGAGGTGAGACATGAGGAGGAAATTCTTCCCTGTGAGGGTGGTGAGACACTGGCCCAGGTTGCCCAGAGAAGCTGTGGCTGCCCCATCCCTGGAAGTGTTGAAGGGCAGGTTGGATGGGGCTTGGAGCAACCTGGTCTGGTGGGAGGTGTCCCTGCCCATGACAGGGGGTGGGACTGGATGATCTTTAAGGTCGCTCTCGACCCAAAACATTCTGTGATTCTATGATTCTCTGATGGGTTCCTGTAGCAACAGATTGACTAGCTCTTCTCCAGATTAGGCAGCAGAAAGTTAGATTTCCTGCCAATCCCAGTGCAGTGATTTGATCTATCAGGCTTCTACAGCCCAGAATGAAGCATCAACTACAAATGTCTCCAACACAGAGGAAACAGCCCCTACTCCAGCAGTGCACCTGAGGCTATCCTAACATGCCCCAGGGTACCTTCAGTGCTGCAGAATCTATTGAATGACCCTGGGAAGGGGGCAGAAAGCAAAGTGCCATGGAAGGTACTTCACAAGCATTGCCAACTGCACCTCATCCCCACAGGTCTCCAGTTACCTCATGTCAAAAACAAGTGGTCACTGAGGACTGTTGCTGCTGGAGAAGAGAGGATAGAAAAGAACAGAGAGCATGGCCCACAGCTTCAGGAGAACTGATCAGAAGGACAGGATGTCACCAAGCAGACAGTCCTAATAAGTCACAAACAGCAAAGGACAGAAGCAGATGTTTCTCCAGAAGACTGAGGAACATTATAGGTTTCATTTGAATCCAGAGAAGAAAGTCTCATGTGATACAGAAGTCACAGCTAAGGGAAAAGCAGCAGGAGCTGAATAAGGGAAATGTACTTCATGCATAACCTACTATGTCCTATCAAGCCTCTTGGGAGCAGAACGGTTCTGGCACAGACCTGCAGACTCCTGGGAAGATGTGACATCAAAACAAGCATCCAGCACCCTGTGACATGTGACTGGTTCCAGTTCAGAGCACAAAGACAGCCTGCCTCTTGTTTAAGTTGTTACCAGAAGACATGAAGGTCATCACAGCATGGACACTGACTGTCCTTCCTGGTACAAGAATAGGCCACCTGAAAACCAGCTGTCCAAGAAAGAGCTCCCTGGAAACAGGGATAAAGAAGACACACCAAATCACTTCCTGAGTTTAGGTGTATCCACTGACTGGTTCTTCCAGAGAGGGACATGGCACCAGGGTTATCACATAAGTCACAGCTAATGAAGAAGGGACATTGGTCCTGCAAGGGCACACCAAGAGTTCTTCTTACCTTACAGGTCACTTCAGGGCAGCGTTTTCCTTTCACTCGCCTATCTCAGAGCTTTGTCAAATAAAAGCTTCCAGAAAGAATATCAGCCCCTGCTCACACCACAGAACTGAGGTGTCAACTGAACAGGAGTAGTCCTGGCATGAAGGGCTGCACGCTGGGGATGCCTGTCCAGAGAACAACAGTGCTGCCCCATGTGCCATGTCCAGCAGCAGCTGCAGCTGCCTGTAAAGCCCCGGGCCCAGCAGCAGGATGGGGAGGGAGCAGGGACCTCCTGGGGCTGAGGAGGCAGCTGAGGCACCAGGCCATGGCTGCAGCTCTGGCTGGAGCACAGGAGCTGATGAAGCTGAACCTCATAGAATAACACAAAATCAAAGAATGGTGGGGGTTGGAAGGGATCTCTGCAGATCATCTAGTCCAACCCCTGCCAGAGCAAAATCCCCTAGAGCAGATCCCACAGGAACACGTCCAGGTGGGTTTGGAATGTCTCCAGGGATGGAGACTCCACCACCTCCCTGGGCAGCCTGTCCCAGGGCTCTGCCACCCTCACAGCAAAGAAGTTTGTCCTTATGTTCAGCTTGACCCTCCTGTGCTCCAGTTTGTGCCCATTGCCCCTTGTCCTGTCACTGGGCACCACTGGGAAGAGTCTGGCCCCATCCTCCTGACCCCCCTGGAGATATTGAGCAGCACTGATGAGATCCCCCCTCAGCCTCCTCCTCTCCAGGCTGAACAGCCCCAGCTCTCCCAGCCTTTCCTCACAGGCAGATGCTCCAGGCCCCTCAGCATCTCAGTGCCCTGTGCTGGACTCTCTCCAGCAGCTCCTTGTCCTTCTGGAACTGGGCAGCCCAGAACTGGACCCAGTTCTCCGGATGGGACCTCACCAGGAAGGCAAGACACCCACATCCACTCCAGGCTCTCAGCCTTCCCCTAAAGGCAAACCTACAAGATTCACTCACCTGGAAAACCTTTGCCATATCATTAGGGGCTCAAGGGGACTCAGCTTCACAGTGCCACTAAGCACTGGACTGCATTTCAAACTGACATTTAAAACACAGTTTTCACATTATTAGGAGAACAAGACCAAAAGAAAGCCCTGATAAATCACTAGTTTTATCAATACTTCTCCCTACCTGTAGGATCCCTTACAAATCCCTTCAGCCCAGCCAGGAGCCACGTGACATTCAGTCACTCTGCATAAAATCCCTGCATTGTTTTCCTTCACACACACACCCACATGGCTGGGAAGTTTATTGCAAGGTCTTGTCCAAGGACAATCACCAATCTGCTCTCACAGATAATCATGCTGAATATCAGTGTTACCTTCCCAAGTAACTTCAGTTCTAAAAAGCATTTATCTGTAAGCCAGCTGGTACATGTTACTTACTCATCAGCAAGCAAACAAGGGTGAGAAGTATGAATTTATGGGTCTCCCCCCTCATTATAGGTTATTCTTCAGTATAAAAAATACACTAGAATCATCATCACAGAATCATCATAGAATGGTTTGGGTTGGAAGGGACCTTCAAGATCATCATTCCAACACCCTGCATGGACAGGGACACCTCCCACCAGACCAGGTTGCTCCAAGCCCCATCCAACCTGCCCTTCAACACTTCCAGGGATGGGGCAGCCACAGCTTCTCTGGGCAACCTGGGACACTTTCTCACCACCCTCACAGGGAAGAATTTCCTCCTCATGTCTCACCTCAATCTCCCTCTTCCAGTTTTAATCCATTCCCCCTTGTCCTCTCACTCCCTGCCCTTGTCCAAAGTCCCTCCCCAGCTTTCCTGGAGTCCCTTCAGGCACTGGAAGGTGCTCTAAGGTCTCCCTGGAGCCTTCTCTTCTCCAGGCTGAACACCCCCAACTCTCCCAGCCTGTCTCCAGAGCAGAGCTGCTCCAGCCCTCGGATCATCTCTGTGGCCTCCTCTGGACTCTCTCTAGGAGCTCCAGCTCTGGACACAGTTCTTCAGGTGGGGTCTCATGAGAGCCAAGTAAAGGGGAAGAATCATCATAGAGAACTAAAGCAAAACCAGCTAGCAAAAAGAAATGGCTTCCAGGCAAGATCTGTCCACAAAGACATCAAACTTCACATTCGAGTACTGATCCATGCCCATGGACTTACTGAGACCACAGGAGCTGCAAAGACAGCCTAGGAGTCCTCATGTCCAGAGATGTATGGGTTCTCAGTCTGGGTACTCCTCACTTGCTGACAGGATGCAGTCACCAGTGATGCCAATTGTTCATGAACAAGAGGCAATGGTGACAGACAGCAGGAATAAATGAAATAGAGAGGAGCAGGCAGCTGAGAGACACAAATCAGCCTCCTCTTTGAACACTGGCAAAGGCTCGTCAGGCTCAATGAAGAATCACAGAATTACCAAGGCTGGAAAAGACCTTTAAGATCATCAAGTCCAGCCTATGACCAACACCACCACACCATCTAGACCATAGCACTAAGTGCCACATCCAGCCTTTCCTTGAACACATCCAGGGATGGTGCCTCCACCACTTCCCTGGGAAGTCCATTCCAATGTCTAACCACCCTCTCCATGAGGAAGTGCTTCCTAATATCCAACCTAAACCTCCCCTGGAGCAGCTTCAGGCTGTGCCCTCTTGTCCTGTCACTGGTTGCCTGGGAGAAGAGCCCAGCCCCCACCTGACTACAACCTCCCTTCAGGTAGTTGAAGAGAGTGATAAGACTTGAAATTGGAAGACAAATCTTCAGTTGGCACAAACACGAGATGGGCTCCCTGTCCCCTCATCACACTGCAGGATATTGTAGTCAGTTATTGGTGAAAACATCAGTCCACTCACACAGCTCATCCCTCCAGAGCACACTGCTGGCTTCCAGCAGCTCTTAGCACTAAAACTTCCCCCATTCTCAAGCCTCAAATGTAGACGCTGAGAATATCCTCAACACCAACAGCTGTTTTCTGTTAGCTGGTAAGTGTCCTCCAAAGCCACCAGGACAGACTGTCCAGATGTTCACACCTGGATGCAGACATGATGTCCCACACAGAGCTATCCTGATATACTGGCAGATGTCTCAAAACAACAGTCAAAATATTCCTTCAGGTTTTGAAAACATTAAAGAGACAGAAAGAGCAACTCCCTGCCACTAATGAGGGCCTCACATTACCTGAAGAAGGGCTGAAATCTGAGGTTTTCCAATTCAGTTTCATGTCAGTGTGGAAACAGGGAATGCAGCTTTTATAAACATACAACCATGCTGCTGACTGACTTACCATCTATCTCTTGGCCAATGGAAAGTCCAGCCCATTTTCTCTGTGAAAACAAAACAAAAACTTCAGAAATCCTGTCCTTCAGTAGGACAAACAGCCACTCAGTTCAGCATCATCCTCACTCAGAAAAGCAGGCTGCTCCAGGAGAACCCTAAGCAGCAAAAAGGGCAGAATGGGATCTTCCAGACCCCCAAATTACAGGAAATGAGACAAAACATGGAAACATTTCTATTAATAATTCTATTTTCTGACCTTAGGAGGTTGTTCTGTCCAAACTCCTTCATGTTACTGGTCACCCCAATGTCTTGCAGGCAGAAACACTGGACAGGGCTGTTTGCCACCCTGTTCATTGCCTACCAAAGCTCAGGAGCTGATCACAACAGGGGTGCAAGAGCCAAGAGAGGCTGTTACCCACAGTTACACACCCACAGTTACACACCCACAGTTACACACCCACAGTTACACACCCACAGTTACACACTCCATCATCATTTTTTAAGTTACATATATATACTACTTGCAGGAAATTGTTGCAATGTCCTTTAAGATATATTACCTAAAACAAAGCTTGTTCAGAGAACTAGTAAGAAACTCTTCAATTCCTTTAGGTCTCTTCAATTCCCTTTTCAATGATTTGTGCAGCACAGAACTGCACGAGAAGTGGGAAATGGCTCAATAATTATGTGACACACAAAAAATCTATGACCTTTACTGTGCCAAAACTTCTGGCTTGGTAATTGCAAAAGTGGTATTTTTTCCAGTGGCTCTTGTGCTCCAGATTGCCCAGTGTGTATTTGCAGCCCACACCTCAAGCTGTGCAGTATTCACAGTCTCTCAAATATCTGCACAGCAGAGAGGATGAATCACAAAAATATCTAATACCACGACACAAGGCTCTGGTAAGATCACTTTTGAAATGCTGGACTTCATGGTCATTTTTGTTTGGATTTTTATCTGGAAGGAAGAAGGCTGAGAGAAGGAATTCAATGACCTTTTTCCAAATACAGAAATTCCTCCCTCATTTCCTCTCCAATATGTTCATGGTTCAAGCTTAAGGAAAGAATTCCCTTGGCCCAAGAGAGATCAACCTGGCAGAAATCAAAGCCCAGGGCAGGAACTCTTCCATGTACTTACTGGTATTCCCCAGAAGCTGAAAACAAATCATGTTTCCATATTGAATCTCATGCTTCACAGCTCCCCCTGTTTACCTCCAAAGCCAGGAGGAATTCTCCCCTCTCCTGGACACTCCAATTCCTCATCAAAAGGTCCCCCAAACTCACCTTCACCTGAAGGACCAGACACTGCTGAGCACAAGTGCAACAACACTGGTCCCACTCACCAGTCCTGCTGCAAACACTGGGCCCTGCTGAGACCCCCCAGGTTAAGCCTGTCAAGCCCATCACCAACTCACAGGACAGGAAGGAAAACTGTCCAGGTGCTGCTAGAAAGAGTAGTTAGGATCTTCTCTGTGGTAAGAGCTACAGCTCAATTCCTACATTCAGTTGGGTGTTTTCTGCTCAGCAGTTTGTCATCACTGCACAACACTGCATCTTCTGGGCTCTGCAGTATAGAATATTTGCCAAGATTTGGGTCTTTAAGCCCAGAGTTAAGGTTATTCCAAAGAAAAGATGGTCAAGAACTTGAAGTGCATAATGAATGTACAACCAGGCTTCTTGGAGGTCTTAGAGCCTGTGTCCACCACAGGACATCCTGTGAATCCATCAGGTAAGAACATATTTTGTGTAACATGGGTTGCAATTACCCCAGGCTTGAGAAAATACTGGGAATTAAAACCCAGGAATACTCAGATAAAACATTCATCTACCAGCAGCTGTGAGACTGAGAACCACAGTCACTCTTAGGGATAAGCACCCTACCCCCTGAAGAGCTCTCCCAATTCTACAACAACTCCTGGAATCTACAAAAATCAACCCTAGACCACAAATGTACCAACTTTAACCCTGTGATACAAATGTCTTCTGCTGATAACTGCTCTTCAGTTTGGGCATCACAAACCATAGTTAGACACATAGTCAGTGGTTAACATGACATCCTCTTTGCTCACTCATCTGGACAAATTTGAATTTGAACATGTCAAAAAGCAAGAAGTCATTTTGGGGCCTATGCCAAGTCATCTGGTAGAGAAAAAAAAAGAGTCTTGTGTTTGCAGCACAGAGAATTGGCTTCTAGAGCAGCTCCTAGAAGGAAAATCTAAAAGCACTAAATCAATGACCATGACCATTGCAGTTTTATGTTATGCAACTTGCTGTGTAAGCCAGTGAAAGGCTACAAGATTTATTTCTCTATTTAGGAGTGAATTGTATTAATTCTTTATTCTAACCATCACTTAACCTGCAATAACTTGGCTTAATTAAGAAAGAGGACACAAGTTAAATCTATTTTATGCATTACATTGTACTTTTCATCTAAAAATACTAACAGGGACTGAATAGAGTCAATACAACTTCCAGCAGGTCTTTAAAAGACCAACACAGCAAAGAAAACCCTTTAAAGCCAAGGGAAACCAGGGAACAATGAACATTCACAAGGAATAGCAGATATTGCTGAGGCTTTTCTTTTTGAAATAGTTTGGTGGGTTTTTAAAAGGTTAAATTACACCTTTTCTAGTACCTTTACCCCACCATATACTAAAAATAGATCAAAGTAATAGAAGCAAGTTTGCTCCAGTCACTGTAAAGGTCTCCTTGAACTTTTGCTGACAGAAATCATATTTGCAGCAGACATTTACGCAGACATCTCCCTCCAATTAGAACTTCTCTTCAGTCCTGATCTCCAAAGAGATTTTTGCTTCTTCTGCAGCAAAACCCTGAGTCAAACCATCTCATACCTGGGGCAAGCTGAAGGCAATGCTGCCAGGAACCACTGAGGAATGGGTCCTCAGTGTGAAAATGTACTTGTGGTTGGGAGAAGTCTTCACAACAACGTGTCTGGAAGAGAGAACAAAGAGTATTTTACTCAAATACATAGACCCAGGAGGACTTTGCATTGCTCCCAGTGCTGAGAATTCAAAAGAAACAAGCCAGCTAGTATCTGGTGCTCCAGAGAATAAAGCCAAAGCCTTAGAGCTCCACCATGGTGCAGGCACACAGCAGTCTTTCACAGGAGCCCATCACCTTCAGTGATAAAACATGATCTCAAAGCCCAACTGCAAGACATTGTACCCATAATTAATATTTACATTCCCCCACCAGTAGCCCTTTACTTCAGGAATTGCACTGTACAAAAGTGAGAGAACCAAACTACAACCACAAAGACCAAGGCTGCTATGACACAAGAGGTAAATGTTTCCCCATGAGGACAAACATTGGAACAGTCTCCCAAGGGAAGTGGGGGAGTCCCCCACGTTGGACAGTTTGAAGCCTCAGCCTGACAGGGTGCTGAGCCACCTCATGTAAACTATAGTGGGACCTAGAGAGGTTGGACCAGATGATCCTTGAGGTCCCTTCCAACCTGGCATTCTAGGAGTCTACGATCTAAAAATCAAACTTGGTTTCACATCTCAAGCACCCAACACCAAAGCATCAGTATTTTACCCCAACACAAGCAGTGTCCCCAGGCTGTGATTTCAACAGGAAACTGATGCAAAGCCCACACAAGGATCTTAGTATATTGTTTAGAAGTTTAATTGCAGAAGAAAATGGGAGGAAATTCTGTACAAAAAGTAAAATCACACAGGCACTGAGACTGTTCCTCCTGTTTGCTAGTGGCCAGCAGCTTTTGAACTCAGGAACACTGTTACAAAAACAGAGCAAAAAATCAGGAGCAGACAGAGCAGCAGCTGCATGTGTCTGTCATGTCTCAGAAGGGAAGCTGTCAGGAACAAAGACACTCAAAAGCTGCTTGTAGCTCTCCTCAGACTATGCCTGATAGCTCTTCCCATGTGATAGGCAGACTGCCTTTTGGTGTGGGAAAGCAGAACAAAAGCAGGTGGGATTTGTGTGCACTGGTGCCAGGGGCAATGGTGGAATCCAGGTTCCACCTCAACATCATCTTCTCAGCTGCCTGTACTTCACCCACCTCTAAGGTATATGAGGCCACCAACTCATGTGAGCTGTGGTGTTCCCCTCCCATCCATGGTCAGGAACTAAGGGCTAGATGAACTAGGCTAACAGCCAAGGCCCACAGGCCTGGCCATGCTCCCTCCCTGGCAGTGTGTGTATTCCATGCACACATGCTCCAAGCTCCTTCATTTGCACACTCACAGTGAATCCAGCCCCATCCCAAGCAGACCTGCTGCACACCTGGACATTGGCTGCCTCCTGGATGTGCAACAGCTTCAGCCACCTGGCAGGGAAGAACATCTGGCCCTCAGAGCAGAGGAAACGTGTGGCCTGTACAGCCAAAACCACCAGACATCCCTACGGTTGGTCCAAACAGACAGGGAAGCTTGTAAAACCTTTCCAGAACTGCCAGCCTTGATGGCATGTTCAACATACCCCCCAGGGACACCTTCCCCTCTGTCAGGTGGACCAGTGGCTTGACTCTTCACTGGTTCTGGTCCTAAATCACCCACCAGCTGCCCAAAACCCCAGCTGCAGGGACAAGAACCCTTCCTTTTCCATCTCCTCCTGCCTCAGGTGTAAATCCAGAAACCTGTAATAGCTGGCATGGTTCCCTCTAAATCTTACAGAGGGACAGCAAGACATTTACTGGTGCTTCATGGTGACCAGGACTGGGAGAAAGCAGATGTCACTCCTATCTTCAGGAATGGCAAGTAGGAGGATCCAAGAAACTACAGGTTGGCCAGCCTCAACTTAGTCCCTGGGAAAGTGATGGAGCAACTAATCCTGGAAATCAAACATATAAAAGGGAGAGAAAGTGCCTGGGAGCAGTCAGCACAATTCACACAGGCAAGGCAGGCCTGACCAACACAACAACCTTCCAGGATGAAATGGTGAGTTCTGAGGATGAAGGAAGAGCCATGGACATTGTTTATCTCAGCATTAGCAATCCCTCCAGACAAACAGCCCAGGTGAGTGGGCAGTGCAGTGGGTTAAAGCTGCCTGACCCACTGCCTCGGGGGCTGTGCTTCAGGCAGGTCACTTGTGGCATTCCCAGGTGTCCACATGAGGCCACAAGGACTTCAAACCTTCCCTGCTGAGCAGGATGATGGGACAGAGTGCACACTCAGCTAGTCTGCAGATTACACACCTGCTGATGGTGCTGCCATTAAGAGGGACTTGGACAGGGTGGAGTTAGGGGCCGACATAAATCCCATCAAGTTGAACAAAGGAAAATGCAAAGTCCTCCACCTGGGGAGGAATAACCCCACGTACAGGCTGGGGGCCAACTGGCTAGAAGGTGGCTTTGCAGAGAAAGATCTGGGATCCTGGTAGGCAAGGAGGTGAACATAAGTCAGCAACACACCCCAGCAGCAAAGACAGCCACCATCAGCTCAGGCTGCAGCAGGGACAGTGATGGCAGCAGGTCAGGGCAGATGATCCTTCCCAGCCTGAACGTGGCTCCAAGGGCTGTTTCATTTTCATCTGAGTAGCAGATAAGACAGAGATGCTTTCCAGGAAGCAGGGACTGAAATCAGGAGGTTTCCAGCACAGGGTGTATCAGCCTGAGTAATTCAAATTAATATCCATACCCAACCAACTAGAAAGCCAGGTATTATGTGGCAGAGTGTTAGACACACATGCCTGTAGGCAAAATACAAGTTCCAGCTATGCTACTGGAACACCCCAGCTAGACTACACCTGATGACAAGTTAACACCCTACCAGAAGCACCTCAGACCATAAAAAACCCCAGATTAAAGCTTCTTAAGACTGACATAGATCCTGAGCAGTGCATTAACTTTGGCTCGAAACACAACAGTGACTTTAATGTGTAGATTCAGCATCTCTGCAAGAAGAAACAAACTCCACAGCTCTTGGATTCCACCTCAAAGCAGCAAAATGCAAACAAAAAATGAGGATACCTGGTAAAAATACTGGGGTGGGGGGTGGTATCCACAAAGATTTGATGCAAATTCAAATTACCATATTGGAGCATTCACCAGAAACATTCCCAGCAGACCAGGAAGATAGCAGACCCTGACAGCAGGCAAATGGATCTGAGTCAGAAAAAAAAATATTAAAGATTTTTAAAAAATACAGAAAAGGGATCAGCTTTCTGAAGGAAATCTCTAGCCAAGTGAGAAATTTAGGAAAGGTCACATCCTGACAGGTTCTTTGAGAAAAATTTGCAAAAGGCACAGGAACAATGATGTTTCTTCTCACAGACAGCAGGATCAGGCAGTCTCCAACAGGCTGTAAGCAACCCAAGTATTAAGAATGTTCAAAATAAGACAATATTAGGGAAAACTAAATCCAGTTCCCTAGGCTGATATTCACCAGGAAGGAGCTTGGCGAGCTCATGGGGACACATGGGGGAAATCTCAACCTCATTAACAACTTCTGCTTCTGAAGGAACAAAAGGAACAATGAGTCCCCAGGACCAGATGTCTCCCAAGAGCCACAGAGGAAACTGCTGCTCTCAGTGCAAAGCCTTGGCTGAACCATCAGGACCAAACCATGGCTGAGAGGCCAGAGCTGAAGGGGGGCTCCAGGGCAGGACCACGAAACTGTCAGTTGCCAAGTCTGCTGGCCAGGCTGAGCCAACCAACAGAAATGGCAACAGATAATATTAACCCTGGGTCCATTAGATGTTGTGTTTGTGAAGAAAGAGCACAGCTTTTGTAAGGGAGAGGATAACCTACAGATCTGTGCAAAGGCACCAGTAAGCATCTGAACAATGTGGGCAGATCATCCTCTGGTGTGTGTTTGGAAACCCCTGAAAATGATTCAGCAAGGCTCCTAGAGGGCTCTCCAGATAACTGCCCTGGCATGGTCCTCCCATGTGAAAGGCAGGAATTAAAGGGAAGAACAATTAGTTCTCAATATTAAAAAAAACCTGCCAGTGAGATAACCTGCCCTGGTTTCCTCCCAGACTGTTGTCCTCTTCACTGCCTGGGTGTTTTCAGCACTTGTTTCTCTCTCCAAAATACACTGGGAGTCCTTGACACAGAAGGATGTTCTCAGGAACTAAAGACAGTGCAACTCAGCAAACCAAAGCCCTGCTGCATCTCATGCCATGAATTCATGCATCACAAAATGGTGACTCATCCTTGTCCAACTCACAGGATGCCAAAAAGGAAGGATGAAAAGATCTACAGCAGCATCTTGGGGATAAACCAGCTTGCTGGTCCAAGGCCAAACTCCCAGCTCCAGCCTGTGAGCACCAAATGGAAGTGTTCAAGGAAAGCTCTTTGTGTGACTGGTACCAAAAGGTACCCTGTGCAGCCACTCCTGGTGGGGATGACACAAACCAGACCTGCTGACTGGGTGCAACCCACTGCAGCAGAGCACGGGATGGTCTTGCTCAGAGTATCTGCAATGCAGCAGAATGACTACATCCCTCAGCAGTGCCTCAGCATCGTGATGTTTCTCTACCCTAGTCCCTTCTCAAAGCAATTTCTAGCACCTGCTCACACCCAACCCATGCTGCTTTCTTTAGGAGCCTGAATTTCTAGAAACAAGCAGCTCCCTTGGGGAGAATCAGCCCAGCCAGGATCATGGCCAGCCTGCTTTCCAGACAAGTCTCAGGGTGCTGTTTCCTTCGTGCTTCCATAAATGGGATGAAAGTGGAAGGAAAGCAGCCAGCTGCTGCAGGTCTCAAGCTGGGTCCCTCCAGGACATTCATATTTGAGGAAATTAACATTTTTATAATGCATGAGGTACAATGCTCAGTTCAGGTACTGGGTAATTTTTCAATTACTTTGAAAAAAATCTACTTAGGGAAAAACATCATTTGGCAAGAGCAGGACACTACCCTGGTCCATGCAGATACTTGTGCCTTCTTCTGACTCTAAAATTTGTGCTCATTGGGGGTTTTTTTAGTGATGTTTCTGTTTTGTTTTGCTATTTTATCCTACAGGTGAGCTGGTGAAGTCACAGTTCAGTTAATCACTGAAGGGCCAGGACAGCTCTGGCAAGTCCTAAAACACATTGGTCCCCTGCTCCCTGCAGCTCAGAGCCACTTGGTTCACCCTGGGCAGAATTCATCAGGGCCAGGTATTTAATGCTAAAGCCCTAAGTGTATTATTCAATCTCTTTTTTTAACATTTTTCCCCATTTTTCAAACCCAAGCCCTCCTACCTTCTGCTGCACGTGATGCTCTCTCTTTCTGCTGAAATTAATGACTTCTGTCTATAATTTACATCTGGAAATCTTTGAGAGCCACCATACAGTTGTAGCAAAGCAAAGAAACTAATTATTTGAATTGGCTTCTTTTTAATATAAAGCCCTTCTGTGTGGGCTGGCCTGAAAAAAATATGTTTTCTTCCTTTCTCACAAAAGTAAAATCCAGAGTCAGCTGCTATCAGCTCCCACAGAACTGTAATTAAAGAATCCAATTTGTGCCCACACTCTGGTTGTCTTCCCCTCTTGTTCCTGTGCATGAAAACCCCCAGAACAAGAGAGAGTTTCTACTGACTCTGCTCAGCACTCCCATGTCACAGGATCACAGAGTGTCAGGGGTTGGAAGGGACCTCTGAAGATCATCGAGTCCAACCCCCTGCCAGAGCAGGACCAAAACTAGGGCAGGTCACTCAGAAAGGCATCCAGACAGGTCTTGAAAGTCTCCAGAGAAGGAGACTCCACAGCCTCTCTGGGCAGCCTGTCCCAGGGCTCTGTCACCCTCACAGGAAAGAAGTTCCTCCTCATCTTGAGGTGGAACTCCCTGTGCTCCAGTTTGAATCCATTGCCCCTTGTCCTATCACTGGGCACAAGTGACAAGAGGTTGTCCTGCTTCTTGACACCCTCATGTATTTATAGACATTAATTAGATCCCCTCAGTCTTCTCCTCTCTAGACTGAAGAGCCCCAGGTCTCTCAGCCTTTCCTCATCAGACAGATGTTCCAGTCCCTTCATCATCCTCGTAGCCTCCACTGGACTCTCTCCAGTGATCCCTGTCCCTCTTGAACTGGGGAGCCCAGAACTGGACACAACACTCCAGGTGAGGTCTCACTAGGGCTGAGTAGAGGGGGAGGAGACCCTCCCTTGACCTGCTGGCCACACTCCTAATGCAGCCCAGGATGGCATTGGCCTTCTTGGCCACATTGTTGTCCCATGATGTGTGTTGATATGAGGTAGAAGTGAGAAGATGCCCCTAATAACACAATTAAATGATAAAAATCTACTTGAAATAGCTCTAACATTCTAACTATGTCACAGAACAACAACAAAAAAAGAAAAAAATATCTAAAAAGGCCTGAAAGCCTTGATTAAAATGGTGATTCTAATTAGTTAAGCAGTTCCAGTACCCAAGCAAGAAAAGCTTCAAAGGAAAATTAACCATTTTTTCAGTATCACCAGTTCTGAAAAAGAGGCACATTGCAGAGGTCTCTAAAGACACCAAAGTTTTGCTAATTCACCTACTGAATCCACCTCCCCAGATCTGAAACTGCATCCCCACCTCCATCCAAATGTTGAGAACAATTCCTTTTTGGTTAGAAGGTGAGAGAGCAACAGTGCAGACTTACTGCCCAGACTGGAAGTCCTTCTCATTCACCACAGCACAGTTGGTTAAGGACAGCTCATCAGTGGGACACCTTGCTGCTTGCATGGGCTACAGGAGAGAAGAAGGGAGAGGAAAAAAGTTATCAAATAAAGTTTTCCTTGACTAGGCCAAATCTCCAATTTTCTGTAAATCCACAACACACAAATAGGTCTTATGAGTATAAACATGAGCACAGCCCACGTGCACTGACAAGCTCCCCCCTCCCTGCAGTGTCTCCAATCCAGATGTCTTGAGCACAGGGAGTTCCACCTCAACATGAGGAAGAACTTCTTTCCTGTGAGGGTGACAGAGCCCTGGGACAGGCTGCCCAGAAAGGCTGTGGAGTCTCTTCTCTGGAGACTTTCAAGACCTGTCTGGATGCCTTTCTGAGTGACCTGCCCTAGATTTGGTCCTGCTCTGGCAGGGGGTTGGGCTCAATGATCTTCAGAGGTCCCTTCCAACCCCTGACACTCTGTGATCCTGTCCCCAAAGCCCAGCAGCTGGTGAGTCCAGTACACCTTGTCTTTTCTACCCTACCTAGGGAAGTACCTAATATTTACCTAGGAAAAAGCCTGCAAGGCAACTGCTGGTGACCTGCTAGTGAACCCTGGTGCTCACACAGCTCACCCAAGCCCTGCAACACGCCAGCAGGCAGCAAAGCACCCACTGAAAGGACTTTCCTGCCCAGAAACAAGACTCTGGGATATTTTGAAAGCTAGAAAGGCAAAGCAGCCCAGAGGCGACCAGTGACTACAGCCCTGCGTGATCCCATCCCATAATATGTGCTGGGTTAGTGAGACTATGTCAGGAGAAGAGGGTGGAATAAGGACGTCATAGAATCATAGAATTGTCAAGCTTGGGAAAGACCTTCAAGATCATCAAGTCCAACCATCCTCCCTACAACCCCTAAACCATCTCCTGAAACACCACATCTACCCTTCTTTGAACACCTCCAGGGATGGTGTCTCCACCACCTCCCTGGGCAGCCTGTTCCAAGGCCTCACCACTCTTGCTGGGAAGAAATGTTTCCTAATATCCAGCCTGAACCTCTCCTGGTGCAGCTTGACCCCATTTCCTCTTGTCCTATCACTGGTCACCAGGGAGAAGAGCCCAACACCCACCTCACTGCAACCTCCTCTCAGGTAGTTGTAGAGAGCAATGAGGTCTCCCCTCAGCCTCCTCTTCTCCAGGCTGAACAGCCCCAGCTCCCTCAGCCTCTCCTAGAAGACCTGTTCTCCAGACCCCTCACCAGCCCAGTTGCCCTTCTCTGCACCCTCTCCAGCACCTCCATCTCCTTCCTATCCTGTGGTGCCCAAAACTGCACCCAGTGCTCGAGGTGCAGCCTCACCAAGGCCGAGTAGAGGGGCAGGATCACCCCCCTGGTCCTGCTGGTCACACTACTCCTGATGCAGGCCAGGAGGCTGTTGGCCTTCCTGGCCACCTGGGCACACACTGGCTCATGTTCAGCTGCTGTCAACCAGCACCCCCAGGTCCCTCTCTGCTGAACAGCTCTCCAGCCACTCCTCCCCAAGCCTGTAGTGCTGCAGGGGGTTGTGGTGGCCAAAGTGCAGGACCCAATGTCCCCTTCCTTCTTCCCTCACTTTGCACAGAAAACTGAGATTTCAGCACATCCACTCTGGATATACCCACACTCCAAACAAAGCAATATAGGGCAGCACTGAAAGTCTGCAGCAAAGTTTGCTTCTCAGCCAGCTGCCCAACCCCAGAGTCCCTCCCTAAAACGTCTCAAAAGAAATACCACGATGCAAATGATGTTTCCTACTCTATAGGAAACGTTGCAGATCAGTAACAAACACAAGGAAATTAAACAGTCCCAGCCTAGCACCACTGAAAAAATTACTGCAACAAATTTGGGGGGGGTGTCCTCTCTCCCTCCTTTTTTTTTTTTCCTTCCCTAAAGTCAAAGGAGGAATTCTACTTCAAAAGTATCTGTTCAGTTTTTTCCAGTCTGCTATTACTCAGGAATCACCAGGTAAAATAACCAAATACCCCCCTCTCAGCCCATTTCCACTATAGGGAAGCACATTGGGGGAGTGAGAACCAAAGAGAAACCTCAACCCTTTCCTACATCCCTCATCCCACTTGCTTCTGCAGAATTATTCCACAAAACGGTGGCTGAAAGATCAAAAATTGGGCTCAAAATGCCTCCAGAAGTGGAGAAAAGGACAGAAAGGGCAAGATGACTCCAACATGAGCTACAGACTGAAAAAATTAACTGGGAGAAAAGCTAAACTTGACCCCCAAGATGTTATTTTTAGAATCAGAGCACAACTGTTTCCTTTGTCTGATCCACATTTGCAGGCAGTGCAACAGCAACTATTTCTCAGTGTCAACCTATTGCTAAAAGCAATTCAGAATGGATTTTCTCTGAAGACACCCTGAAATCCCAGCAACAAGTGAAGGAAACACACTGATCCCAACGCACACATCTAGATGATTTCCCAGGAGGTGACATCCTGCTCAGCCTTTTCCCCTCTCCCCTTCTGGGCCGTTTGAGAAAAGACAGAGAGAAAATTCATCTCCGTGTGGGCTGAAGCAAAGCTGCCCCACAGCTCCAACCCACTTTTTATGCCATAATGTAATTGTTCTGGAGTGCTTGCTGTTTGGAAAAGGATTAACTCATTGCTTGCACTGCATAATGCCCAGTTGCCCTTGGCTTATGTGACAACAGCAAAGGATTCTGTTTTCAGCCTTGAAACACATTTATCCACCTGAATCTCAGTGTAATAAGAGACTCAATTAAATATTCCTGTAATAAAAAAACCTATGAACATCAGGGGACTTTTAATATACACATCCTGCCTGTTAATGCTCAGCATCTTTGGGCACTTCACACAAAACCAAAAAGCATTCACCATTTTGTCATTTCTCCTTCCACTGGCGAGGGGACTGTTTTGTGAAGGACAGGCCCTGATCTCATGCATTAGGTCGGATATTTTGAGAAAACTGAACCCAGAGCTCCTGGATTAAACCTTTTTACAGCACTAGTCCTCAACTGCATCTTTAATCCTTGCTGACAAACTGCTTCCTACATGCTAACAGCCTGGCAGATCTGCCAGCCCCCTGTGTTATTTCTGTCTGGGAACGTGCAAGCTCTGCTGGAAGGAAATGCTACAGGATAAAGGGATGAATTTCAAAGCCAGCACAAAGTGCTCCTGCTGCAAGCTCCACAATGTGACAGATGCATGACAGAGCATCCTTGGCTCTCTGACACATGAAATGACAGAGCTGCTTCTACAGCAACATCAGCACTGCCTGTGCCATGTGCCAGCCATCCCACCGCCCAGCACTTTCTTCTGGGGTGTCTGGCAGGAGCTCATTTCTCCCTTGGCAATGACCAAGGTTTCAGACCACATCTATAACCCACACTGTGCTCCCAGCCCTCCAGGGTATGCCCTCCTCAAGCTCCACAGAACCACCATGGTTTGGGTTGGAGGGACCTTCAAGATCATCTAGATCCAACCCCCTGCATGGGCAGGGACACCTCCCACCAGACCAGGTTGCTCCAAGCCCCATCCAACCTGCCCTTCAACACTTCCAGGGATGGGGCAGCCACAGCTTCTCTGGGCAACCTGTTCCAGTGTCTCACCACCCTCACAGGGAAGAATTTCCTCCTCATGTCTCACCTCAATCTCCCCTCTTCCAGTTTTAATCCATTCCCCCTTGTCCCATCACTCCCTGCCCTTGTCCAAAGTCCCTCCAAGACCATTTTGCAGAACTTCAATACACTACCAACATACAGAAGTGTTTTTAACATAAAACAGCTTGTGCAACAAAAGGGAGTCGCTGAATGGAGGCAGGTTTTCATGGGTACACAAGGGAAAATTTGAGGAAATCTGGTCATTTGAGAGATGAGGATTAAGCTGGAAAGCACCAAGACAGACAGGAGGAACACAAGGTTCTGGTGAATTGCAGGGGCTCCCTCTTACCCCCCTCTCCTCAGCCCAGTGCTCACATCCCCAGCACTCCTGCTCACAGGGACCCTTGTCCTGTCTGTCAGGCCTCTGAGCTGTCACAGCAGGGATGTGGGCCTTGGCTGCTCCTGGGTGTTTTCTGGCACCAAGGCAGCAGCCCAGAGCTGTCACACGAGATGTCACAGCCCAGAGGGCTGTCAGGTGCCACTGGTACCACTGCCAAGGAACAACCCGGGCTCTTGCATTTTGGGTTCCAGCTCCCCAGGACACCAGCACAAGGACTCCTGGAACCCTGCACCCTCTCCCCTGCTCTGCCACCCAACACCCCGATGGCTGCACTCACCCTCCACTCCTCAGGGAACAGAGGAGGCAAAACCCCTGGGAGTATTTCTAAGAAATCTCCAGGTAAATTTACACAAGGTAATTTTAAGCTGACTAGTAGGTTACTGCTGGGAACTAGGCAAGGCAACAGAAAGCTCAGCTCTAGCAAACCACCAGATCTTGCAGCTGACAGTGAAGGCCATCTGCTGCAGTGACACTGCTGGCAACACTGCTTGGAAGGTGACCCACATACATCTCCACAGGCTGCAGGTAGGCCCGTGTCCACACTATAGATATATTAGGCTTAAAGCAGCGTAAGAAGTCTTCCCTGTCTCCAGTGACTGTTCTGGCTTTTGCAAGGAGGAGGCTCCAAGGACAGAGAAGTCCTGGGGAGGTGATTCCACATCTGAGACAGTACCTTTGTTCTAAAGCACCCTCAGCTGGAGGCATCAATCACCCATCACGCAGCACCTGTTATTAAATCCATGTCTACAGAAAAGTCTACTCCAATATTCCTTCTGTTTACCAGGAGAAAAACGAGAGCACATGGATGCACCAACAAAACTTGTGCTGAAAGACAAATGTGAAGGACCTCACCCTTGGATTTATGACAAAGTAGTGATGTTGCCCCTGCTCTTCTGCTACTGAGCTGATGCTAACAATGAAAATCCAGCACCTGAAGGCTCAGTGATGCTGACGTTTTATTTTCACTAAGTAAAAGTCTCCCTGAAGAACAAATACCTTCATGACAGAAACAACCACCATAATGTCCAGTCTTTCCGAGATTTTAGACATGAGGAGGAAATTCCTCCCTGTGAGGGTGGTGAGACCCTGGGACAGGTTGCCCAGAGAAGCTGTGGCTGCCCCATCCCTGGAAGTGTTGAAGGGCAGGTTGGATGGGGCTTGGAGCAACCTGGTCTGGTGGGAGGTGTCCCTGCCCATGCAGGGGGTGGGACTGGATGATCTTGAAGATCCCTTCCAACACAAACCATTCCATGATGATGATTCTTTGATGATTCCATGGTTCTATTATTTTTTCCTTAGTTGCATGGATTCCAGTTTTCCTCCCCAAAAACATGAAACCAAGTTGTTCTTGCATCTTAAGCAAGCTCAGCCCAGAAAGCAATGCTAAGATATTTGGGTCTTTTCATACATAAAACACATCTTTTCTCCTTCTGAATTTTGAGACAAGCATCTGAAGCAAAAGCAAAGCCATGCTGGTTAAATATATGACAAGGGAAAAGCATGAATAATAAAATCTCTGGATTATTATACATAATCCACTGCATTGTTGTGTGAGCAAGAACATAGTACAAAAATAAGGTTAATATTTGTGATTTGTTAAGGCTGATGATTGAGGAAGCTGAAGAAAAACATGTTTCCCATTCCTCAGCCCCCACAGGAGATCAGCTGGTGGTACAGGACAGAAACACACCACTACCTGTCAATTGTTACTGAACAGAAGAGCTAAAATATTAAATGCTAAGGCAGGGATGTTCTCCATTTGAAGCAGCTTAAGTCATTTAATTTCCTAATCCCAGCCAAGAGGTTATGCAACAGCTTCTAAAGCTGCGGCGGGTTTTGTTCTGTGCAGTTTCTACAGGGTTTGTAGAAGCCAAACCTTGTGTCAACTGCATAAAATCTGATTTTGTATAAAACACAGAGACATGGATATGCACACAGGGATGATTTCTGTCCTGCTGCTGCTGCTGCCACGCAAGCGTCAGGGAACGTGACAACTCTGGGGACCAGATATTTACATTTTCTCTGCAGAGCCCACAGCCAGCTGGGTGGAGATGGGGATCCCTGCTCCAAAAAGCATCGAAGCTCTCCTGGAACAGGCACCAAAGTGCCTCTCAGCCCAGAGCCTCTTCACCCAGGGAGGGCAATGAGGAACCTATGCAGGAGTTACTCTCCAGAAGAAGGTTTATTCCATATCTAGCAGAGGTGGCCTGCCCAGTGGCTCCGTGGCAGCACGGCTGGCTCAAAGGGGCTCCCAGTCAGACACTCCTTCCCCACTAAAAGTCTGCAAATAAAATTCAGTTTGAATACTGAGTTTGCTGAGGACACGAAGCTGGGAGAATTGGCTGATCCACCTGAAGGCTGTGCAGCCATTCAGCAAGATCTGGACAGACTGGAGAGCTGGGCAAAGAGGAACAACAAGAACAAGCGTAGAGTCCTGCACCTGGGGAGGAACAACAAAATGCACCAGTACAGGTCAGGAGGTGATCTGCTAGAGAGCAGCTCCATGGAGAAGGACCTTGGAGTCCTGGTAGACAACAAGTTATCCATGGGACAACAATGTGGCCAAGAAGGCCAATGCCATCCTGGGCTGCATTAGGAGTGTGTCCAGCAGGTCAAGGGAGGGTCTCCTCCCCCTCTACTCAGCCCTAGTGAGACCTCACCTGGAGTGTTGTGTCCAGTTCTGGGCTCCCCAGTTCAAGAGGGACAGGGATCTACTGGAGAGAGTCCAGTGGAGGCTACGAGGATGATGAAGGGACTGGAACACCTGCCTGATGAGGAAAGGCTGAGAGACCTGGGGCTGTTCAGTCTAGAGAGGAGAAGACTGAGGGGATCTAATTAATGTCTATAAATACATGAGGGTGTCAGGAAGCAGGACAACCTCTTGTCACTTGTGCCCAGTGATAGGACAAGGGGCAATGGATTCAAACTGGAGCACAGGGAGTTCCACCTCAAGATGAGGAGGAACTTCTTTCCTGTGAGGGTGACAGAGCCCTGGGACAGGCTGCCCAGAGAGGCTGTGGAGTCTCCTTCTCTGGAGGCTTTCAAGACCTGTCTGGCTGCCTTTCTGAGTGACCTGCCCTAGATTTGGTCCTGCTCTGGCAGGGGGTTGGACTCGATGATCTTCAGAGGTCCCTTCCAACCCCTGACATTCTGTGATCCTGTGATTTTTCTCAGAGCCACAGCTTGGAATTTTTATTTATTTGACCTTGTTCAGCGTCATAAAAGAGTTGGTTAGAAGCTGTGCCTTTCTGCACGTGGGTTGCTCTTCAGTGATGAGGGCGACTGTGTTAAAACAACCCAAATCCATGAACTCTGCAGGTCAGACCTTGTGCCTCTTATGAAAACATGGAAATCTGCATTTATGCATATGAATGAGCATGCTGATACTGGCCTCTTCGGAGGCCCCTTCCAACCCCTGACACTCTGTGATCCTGTGATATTAAAGGAACTCTGAAGATAAACAGGGAAGTGAGTTGATGGTATCTAGACCCTGTGTCATCCAGGACCACGCTCCTGATGGGAAGCAGATGTGCACAAAGTGTTGTCTGATATAAAGATCCAGAGGACCAAGTGACAAGAGAATCTGTGATGAAGGTGGAAAGAGCAAACACCAGGAGCTGGCTGCACCCAGATGACAAACACTGATGAGCTGCAGCAGAGCTGGGTCAGCAACAGCCTGGGAGAAGGAGACAAATCAAGCTCTCTCAGCACAGGGAAGCCTGAGGAGGATTGTGCCTACACACACCCCACCACAACACACACCCCACCACAACACACACCCCACCACAACACACACCCCACCACAACACACACCCCACCACAACACACACCCCACCACAACACACACCCCACCACAACACACACCCCACCACAACACACACCCCACCACAACACACACCCCACCACAACACACACCCCACCACAACACACACCCCACCACAACACACACCCCACCACAACACACACCCCACCACAACACACACCCCACCACAACACACACCCCACCACAACACACACCCCACCACAACACACCCCACACACAGCTGAGTGACAGAGGAGAAACAAGTTGGTATAAAACAACAGTGACAGCATCACAGCTGCTGAGCTGCAGTGCCAAAGGGGCTCCTGCCCAGCAGGGGATCAGGACAGCAACAGCCTCGAGTGGGAAACAGTAAAGACAAAACCAAAGCTCCCTGAGGGAAGGCATTCTGTCACACCATGACAACATGATGCCTACACCAGGGATCAGACTCAGCTACTGTTCTAAGATTAAAAAATAAATAAAATACATACATGTATTAGATAAGGAGGTTACCTGTTTGCAGAAGGTTTTTTTAGACATCCGAAAAAAATACTTTAATAAAGTTTCCACAGTTCTGCAGCTACAAGAAGAGACCAAACACCTACAAATAACTTTTTGGAACAGCAGGCTTGGCAGGACAGGCTTCCTTCCCAGATCTAAAATGGCTCTGAGTGCCCTGAGTGCCCGGCAGGTGCAGCTCAATGTCCCCTGGGATGGGCTGCCCAGGACCAGCCTTTCCACCTGCTCCATCTGACCTGCAGTTTACTTTATTCTCATCAGGAAGAAGCTGCGTTCTCTCTCAGTAACAAGCCATAAACACCAGTTTCATTCTCCTATAAAAAAAATAACACACTAGGACAGCTAAAGTCTCGTTATTAATATTCAAGATTTTTGCCAAAGCCAGGGAATGAAAGCCAGGAGCAAGCCACCCCAAGGCAGCCTCAGTACAGAGGCATCATAGAATTATGGAATGGTTTGGGTTGGAGAGACACTAAAGATCACGTAGATCTAACCCTCTGCATGGGCAGGGACACCTCCCACCAGACCAGGTTGCTCCAAGCCCCATCATAGAATCAATCACAGAATCACAGAATCACAGAATCACAGAATCACAGAATCACAGAATCACAGAATCACAGAATCCTAGGGGTTGGAAGGGACCTCGGAAGATCATCTAGTCCAACCCCCCTGCCAGAGCAGGGTCACCTAGAGCACATCACACAGGAACTTGTCCAGGTGGGTTTTGAATGTCTCCAGTGAAGGAGACTCCACAACCTCTCTGGGCAGCCTGTTCCAGTGCTCTGTCACTCTCACAGTAAAAAAGTTTTTTCTGATATTTACCTTGAACCTCCTATGCTCCAATTTGCACCCATTACTTCTTGTCCTATCACTGGTCACCACTGAGAAAAGCTTAACTCCATCTTCCTGACACTCACCCCTTACATATTTGTAAACATTGATGAGGTCACCCCTCAGCCTCCTCTTCTCCAAGCTAAAGAGACCCAGCTCCCTCAGCCTTTCCTCATAAGGGAGATGTTCCACTCCCTTCTTCATCTTTGTGGCTCTGCGCTGGACTCTTTCAAGCAGTTCCCTGTCCTTCTTGAACTGAGGGGCCCATCCAACCTGCCCTTCAACACTTCCAGGGATGGGGCAACCACAGCTTCTCTGGGCAACCTGTTCCAGGGTCTCACCACCCTCACAGGGAAGAATTTCCTCCTCGTGTCCCACCTCAATCTCCCTCTTCCAGTTTTAATCCATTCCCCCTCATCCCATCCCTCCCTGCCCTTGGCCAAAGCCCCTCCCCAGCTTTCCTGGAGCCCCTTCAGGCACTGGAAGGCAAGATGGATGGATGCAGAACAACCCTCCTTCCCACCTCCCCAGATGTGATGCTCCCACTGGCAGGACCCACCTCCCTGTCTGGCTGGGGCAGCCCAGGGGCCCCAGGCCGTGCCACTCACACCAGGCACTGCCGGCACAGAACCCGACACGGCTTCAACAGGAGGGGGAAGAGCTCACATCACCCCTCCTGAACCACCCAGGCCTGGGAATGAAACAGGGAATGTTCTTCCCTGCATGATTTTGTGCCTGCACCACCAGGAACTTTCTCATCTGACAACAAATGGAGTTATCTACATAAGCAAAGGAGGTCATGCCCAGTCGTCAGCAGGACCACAACACAGACACCAGCTGCTCTTTGGACACAATCCACACTTCACACGTTTTCCATTTTCTTTTTCCAACAGCAGTTTCCTCCCTCATGGGCCTGGGCACTAATCTAGACATTACTTCCATCTCAGCATGTGAAAGCCACTTTATGAGGAGGGAAGTGCTTATCTTGGCAACTACAGGATATTGGTTTGAGAGGGCTGCCTGCTGCTCTGCTCCTTACCCTGTGTTTGCAAAGTTCACAGCCCAGTGAACTCAGTCTGTGACGCAGCTTTGGAACCCCAACCCCCTTCCAACCCAGCAACGTCCAGGAGACACACACAGCTCTGGGGACTGGGCTGTACTGCTGCCACAACCTGCAGTGTTATCAGAAACACCATTTACAGCTCTGAGAGTGCTGGGTTTGCTGACCTGAAGGAGCAGAAGAAACAAAGAACATCCGCAGCTACTAGAGTCGTACAGCATCTGCAGTCAAATTCAACAGGTTGCTCAGCCCAAAGATCACGGAATCACAGAATTGCTCTGCTTGGAGAAGACCTTTCAGATCATCAAGTCCAATCATAACAGAACTCTACCAACCATTAACACAACTCTTCCAAGTCCAATGCATAAACTGTGTCCTTCAGCAGTTACAGTGCTTCCCCACCCTCATGGTAAAGAACTTCATCCCAAGATCCAACCTCAACCTCCCCTGGCACAACTTGAGGCCGGTTCCTCTTGTCCTGCCACTTGTTCCTGGGGAGCAGAGACCGACCCCCCCTGGCTCCAACCTCCTCTCAGGCAGTTGCAGAGCCAGAAGGTCTCCCCTCAGCCTCCTTGTCTCCAGGCTCAACACCCCCAGCTCCCTCAGCTGCTCCTCCTCACACTTGTGCTCCAGCCCCTTCCCCAGCTCCCTTGCCCTTCCCTGGACACGCTCCAGCCCCTCCATGTCCTTCTTGTCCTGAGGGGCCCAGAACTGACCCCAGGATTCCAGCTGTGGCCCCACCAGTGCCAGCACAGGGGACAATCCCTGCCCTGCTCCTGCTGGCCACACTATTCCTGACAGAAGCCAGGATGCTGGTGGCCTTCTTGGCCACCTGGGCACACACTGGTTCATATCCAGCCCTTGTTGACCAGCACCCCCAGGTCCTTTTCCCCTGGGCACTTTCCAGCCCCTCTGCCCCAAGCCCAGAGCGTTGCCTGGGGTTGGTGTGACCCAAGGGCAGGACCTGCCACTTGGCCTTGTTGAACCTCATACAACTGCCCTTGGCCCAATGATCCAGCCTGGCCAGCTCCTTCTGCAGAGCCTCAGCCCATGGATCCAGCCTGGCCAGCTCCTTCTGCAGAGCCTCAACCCATGGATCCAGCCTGGCCAGCTCCCTCTGAAAAATAAGTGCAGGGGATAAGCCTCACCCCGGAAAAACAAGCTGCCTTATGGTGTCTCCCCTGCCAGGTAAGTCATCCTCTACAATATGATCAGTAAAATTGTTTCAGGAAATGTGTCTGTACCTGTGCTGCTGTGCTGGAAACAGCAGGAAGCAGTTTCCTGACATTGTAGCATGAACATCAACTCCACCTTCCAATTAAGTAATAACGACCCAGAATATGTGCATTTGTAATTAACACACCCATTTTTGAAGTGGCTGTTGCCTCACATTTCTTCAGTGAGCAAAGATGATCAACAATTTAATTACAGGGAATTGCTACATGTTGTGTTTCATCTAAACCTCTTTCAAACATGCTAAAAGGAATGAAACATCACACAACCAGGATGCAAGGCAGAGGATTTTGACACGCTCCCTTTCAGGACACCAAATGGATGCAAATTTCTTCCCATTTATTTAGAAAAGTTGCCCAATGGCAATAGGGACAAGAAAGCCTGAGATGCTGCTGTCCCTGTGCATTTCACAGAGTCATAGAATCATAGAACCGTCAAGGCTGGAAAAGACCTTCAAGATCATCAAGTCCAACCATCCTCCCTACAACCCCTAAACCATCTCCTGAAACACCACATCTACCCCTTCTTTGAACACCTCCAGGGATGGTGCCTCCACCACCTCCCTGGGCAGCCTGTTCCAAGCCCTCACCACTCTTGCTGGGAAGAAATGTTTCCTCATATCCAGCCTGAACCTCCCCTGGTGCAACTTGACCCCATTTCCTCTTGTCCTATCGCTGGTCACCAGGGAGAAGAGCCCAACACCCACCTCACTGCAACCTCCTCTCAGGTGGTTGTAGAGAGCAATGAGGTCTCCCCTCAGCCTCCTCTTCTCCAGGCTGAGCAGCCCCAGCTCCCTCAGCCTCTCCTCCTAAGGCCCTGGCTGCATCTGGCACTAAACTGCTCCAGGACACTGACCAACACACCAACCACCACCCAGTTATGAGCCATTTGTGTTCAAGGTGCAGCACCTTGCAAGGATTTCTGTATTTTGTACAGAAAAAGCCTATGACCTAACACACCTCTAGGGCATAAATTACTCCAGATCTTTTTTATTGAAGGTCATTCCCTTATTGCATTCTAGGAGAGTAGAGAAACATGTTAAATCCTTTTATGCTGCAAACATTTGACCTTCCTGCACTGAGTATCTGACACATACACAGGCAAGATTGAACCAGAGCAGTGGCAGGGCAAAGGGTGCCTGAAGGACCACGTATTCAGCCTGGATTTAACACGTGTGGAGCTACCAGCTGCCTCCAGTGCAGACTCATTGAGCAGCTTTCAACACACAATCCTATGGACTGTAGGGACTGTGTTCCTTGCTTGAATTTTTCTGCTCACAGATCTTCTCCAAAACAACTCTCCCATTCCTGGAGGTCAAAAAACTTCTGAAGATGGAAATTTAATTGGAGAACTTCCCTGACTTGAGACAGCAAGTGTGTGAATGACTGCCTCACGTAGAGGCCACACTCTGAACCTCCTCCTTCCAAAAAATACTGCAGTTGCCAAGACCACCACTGTCCCAGGCTGCTCAGGGCTCAGCTGGCACCCACTGTCCCAGGTCTGCCTAAAGCCTGTCCCCTCCCACTTGTGAAAGCACCTGGACAGGCTCCACCAACTCCTAGATCAAAAAAAAAAAAAAATATTAAATCATGCCTTAAGGATCTATTTTTTTTAGTTGTTTTTTTTTTTTTTGGTACATTTTCATGTAAAGAAAGGAATCAAAGATTATCTTACACATCCTCCCTGGTGTGCAACTTAGCAACATAAAAATACCACTATTTTCTAAGGCCTGGTTTTCTGCACACTCAAGCAGAGCTGATTTTATGACAGAACATCCTTCAAATTCCTTGCTAGGGCATCTCCTGAACCACAGGGTCTGAATGACCTCTGTGCTCTCAGATACAGGACACAGAGCAGAGGACAGGAAGAGACAAGATTTTGCTGCACTTTGAAAAATTAAAACAGTCCTCGTTCAGAAATTCACACTTGAAATTACCCTCAAAAGGATTCTTCTATTTTAACCCATTTTTCCTAATAAGAAAAAATTTCAACTGTAGTCCTTCTGGCCTGTCCACAGTGAAATAAAAAAGAGGTGTGACATACCAGCACCCCCAAACCTGGAGATGAGGAGGCAGCAGCAACACCTCCCTAGTGCCTTGTCTTTGAGGCACAAGCTTTGGGCAAACTGCAGCTGCAAGACTGAGCCAAGCAACAGAGTTACTCAAAGATGCCAAGGTCAGGAATCCTATCCCCACAAACACTCACGTGGTTGTCAGAATTTTATTTGAAATAATTCAGCATGAGTCTTCATAATGCAGGAGTCCTCTGAGAAGGATACAAGTCTATATGTGATGATTTCACATGAGGGGTACACAGCTGCAGAAGAGATTTCAGAAACAGAAATTCATAGAACCATGGAATGGTTTGAGCTGGAAAGGAGCTTAAAGATCATCTACTTCCAACCCCCCTCCATGGCACAGCTTCTCTGGGCAACCTGGGTCAGTGTCTCACCACCCTCACACCAAAGAATTTCCTCCTCATGTCTCACCTCAATCTCCCTCTTCCAGTTTTAATCCATTCCCCTCATCCCATCCCTCCCTGCCCTTGTCCAAAGTCCCTCCCCAGCTTTCCTGGAGCCCCTTCAGGCACTGGAAGGTGCTCTAAGGTCTCCCTGGAGCCTTCTCTTCTCCAGGCTGAACACCCCAACTCTCTCAGCCTGTCTCCAGAGCTCCTGCCCTCGGATCATCTCTGTGGCCTCCTCTGGACTCGCTCCAGGAGCTCCTTATGTTGGAGAAAACTAGATTCAGATCCAGTTTTCTCCCATTTCCCTAAAACATTGCTAAAAATCTCTGTGTTACATATTAGGAAACACTAAAAAAAGGTCAGTGATGATAGAAGGATCAGTACCACGCTGCAAGAACCACGTCAATTCACCAATGTTTCCTTAGTTGCCTGCTGACACCTGCAGCTATGAAGCTGAGTCCATATGTTAGCAGGAATCAGACTTTATAGCTTTAACCCAGAACCAAACTCCAACCCTCATCATTTCAAAGTTGCTACCAAACTATCCAACCTACAACTGTTCTGGGACTGACTGCAAGGACCACAAGAGAACAAGTGTCAGCCCAGTGAGGCCTTCAGGGCCATGGAATCCCAGGGATGGGGCCTGTCCCTCAGCACCCCCCTGATGCTGCTTCACCCTCTCCATGGGACAGTTGATTTCAAGAAACATCAGCAGTTTGCTTTCTGCTCAAGTCACAGACTCTTCTAGAGGAGTTACAGCACAGTTCTGCAGGTAACCCAACATCTGTGAGTACCTGAGTGAAACCAAATAGTAGTATCATAGTACCATCATTCTGGTTGGAAAAGACCTTCAAGACCATCAAGTCCAACCACGATCCCAGCTCTGCCACGTCCACCACCAAGCCCTGTCCCCTGGCACCACATCTGTCTTCTTAGATGTCTCCAGGGATGGTGGCTCAACCACATCCTCGGACAGCCTGGATCCCCAACTCCAACTCCCACCCCAAAATCATTTCCAACCCAATACAGGTGTGAATCTCTTCTGAGAAACAACAGGCAAGTGTCTCCTGTCACCGGGCTAATGGCAACGGCGTCCAAATGAGTCTCAAATAGCAAATAAAGAAACTTTCAGGTGTTCTACCATTTATACCACCAAGACCAGCCATTATTTCTAAACATCACAAACTGTTACACAAGTTGCAGCTATGACAAACTGTAATAGTGCTTAAAGAACAACACAACAGTCTCTGCCAGGGATCATGACCAACATCCACGCTACCATACCAATATTCATCCTGATGGAGTTCATCCATCACGAGTTCCTCCTCAAAAAACTCAGACCTCCTGCCAGATTGCACGAGCAGAGCTGCAGCCACACAGACCTGCTTCGTTTCCTCCACCCTTTCCCTAGGCAGCTCTGCAGTCTGGTACAGGTACAGCACAGGCAGAACCACAGCTCCTTCTGGTTCAACAGCTCAACACTGGCTGGAAGGAGGCACAGAAATCACCCAGCCTTTCTACATCCCTTTGAGAACTTCTTCCCAATGAGGTTCCAATCAATTAGCTCCAGACAGCACCCATCAACCTCCAGAGCTCCAGTCCTGGTGCAAGGGATCCATAACCACCCATGGACACAACTAGAGAGCTTTGTGCCATTCCCTCTTCTGTAGCAGATGTTGCCTGATGCCTTGGCAAGGCTCAGTGCTCTTTTTGCAGGCCTGATGATTACCATGCAGAGAGAGATACAGAATAAATTATAACAGAAACAGCCATTACTTCTCATCATCATAAACTATTTTTCCCATAAACTTCAATCACTGTTAATTACTTCTCCTCCTTGTGATTGAGGAAACCCAGTACAATTAAGGGAGCAGAGTCCTACACCTGAAACAGTGCTAGACAATGAGAGAGAGCTGGCTTATCATTTGTCTAAATTATTTAAAACATTACTAGACATTTAAAGGCTTTGTCACTCTTCTGTATCAGGAAAGCCATTCGTTTCTCTCTGTAACTGTAAACATGCACAAATGAAATCACAGGAGTCCAATAAAAAAGGCTGAGCTCTGAACTGCATTGCAGGACATCTCAGGCCAGAAGTCATCCCTGAATCTTCCTCCACCCATTCTCCAGGTTTCAGCACCTTTTCAAAATGCTGACAACAGAACAGCATCAGTGTGGCAGTACCAGACTCCCCTGTTGTACCTAGAGGTATCACACCCTCCCACCCTCCTACCTGCTCTTCCTTATTTATACCAGCAAGGGTCCCAGCAGCTCCAAAGCCACATCCCAACCATGTGCTGCCACCTGCCCACCCTGACCCCCACCTCCTCCTCAGAGCTCCTGCCATCCCACCTGCAAGCTGGAGCCAGCAGGCAGCCTGTGTGTTAATTTACACACACAGCATCCAACCCACTGCAAGGTTGGACCAGCCCCAGGGGATGGTATTGGACCCTTTGGGTAAGAACTCTCTCCACAGCATTAAATAATCTGATATTCTGCAACAATCATATTTGTGGATAAATCACAAAAACACCAAGTAGCAAGAAGCCTCCTGGTAACCCAAGGAAAGAATCACCCCCCTTGAATTGCCAGGTTACAAGGCAGGGGAGCTCCAGTCTTTCTCTTAAATTTATACAAATCCCCCCTTTCCTCCACCAGGCTTCCAAGTCAGCCAAAGAAAGGCACATTTTTTCAGGTGTTCAGTGGCACAAAAACTCGCAGCAGCAGGAAAAAGTGAGTAGGGGTAAGATAAAACCACTGCAGCCAGAATGGTTTGGGCTATAAGGAGTCTCAGAATGTTTGTTATGGCTGAGGAGAACACTGGTCTCCCATTTCTGGCAACAAAATGCTGAAAAAAAGCTAAGTCAAAACACACAGACTTCTCCTGGGTTAGTGGGTAGGATCAGTGCAGCAAAGGGTGAGATGAAAAGGTGTAAGGAAGAAAGTGAGACCAGGTATCTGGAGCAGGGACAGAAGAGGAGCTCTTATGAAGAGAGAGATCACAAAACGTGATTTTTTTTCTCAATTAATCAGCAGCATTCCAGAGGTGGCACCCGAGCAGATACAGCTTATCCCAGGGCCAAATTCCTCCCCACAGCTCCAACCTCCACTGCTCTGCATCACACCACTGCACCACCTGCCCTTGTATGCACCAGACAAACCATAATACAAAAAAAACAAAAACCACGAGAAAACCTATTCCTGAAGATCTCAGTCACTGAATTATTTAGCCAAGGCAGAAGATATCAGCCTGAAGCAGATGTTAATGAAAAATGTGACTTGCAAGAGCTGATACCAGAAACCAGCAACCTAAGTGCATTCTGCAGCACCTGGAGATGGACCCCTGGAAACAGAGGGGATACACAAGGCACTGCAAGAAGTGATGTGACAGACAAGACTGGTCCTTCACATTTTAAGGCCTTTTTGGCCACTGGCTGATCTTATATAATCCAGCACTGGTAAAGGATTTTTTATTATAAAAAAAAAAAACACAGAATAAAATCACTGCACAACCCTTACAATGTGTTTCAACACAATTTGGACCCACATCACAGCACGGTGCTCGGCTGGTGCCCACCAGGCAGAGGAGTCTCTAGGGCCTACAAGAACCCTACAAGAACCCTACAAACCTTCTCCATATCCCACAGCACTGAGGGGTCAGCTCCTAGCACCCTTAGGGGACTCCAAAATCCTGCCACACACCCCATGGAGATGGGGGTCATCCAGCCTCATGGAGGCCCCCAGAGAAATGCACAACCCTGCACCCCATCCCAGAACACCAAGGGGTCACCTCATCCCCACAGCATCCACAGGACCCTGCCCCACAGTGCACAGGGAGAGGGGTCACTGCAGCCTCACAGCCCCCCCGCAGGGCACCCTAAAATCCTGCCCTGCTCCCCACAGGACCTGAGGGCTGCTGCAGCCTCACAGCACCCTTAAGGGCCCCTAAATCCTGCCAGCAGCACCAAAGGATCACTAGGGCTTCAGAGCACTATCAGGGGACCCCACGATCCCGCCCCACACCCCACAGGGAGAGGGGTCCCCCCAGCCTCTTGGTGCTCCTGAGGGAGCCCTGGAAGCTCATCTCACACCACCGAGGGGTTCACCACAGCCTCACAGCAGCCCAAGGACACCCTAAAATCCTGTCCTGCACCCCACAGGGCCACTGCAACCTCACAGCACCCTTCGGGAACCCTAAATCCTGCTGCACACTCCCACGGAGAGGGGTCACCCTGGCCTCAAAGTGCTCCTGAGGGAGCCCCACAGGCCTGCCCACACGCCACATCACCAAGAGGCCACTCCAGCCCCACAGCACCCCTGGGGACCCTAAAATCCTGTCCCACAGGGAAAAGGGTCAACCCGGCCTCACAGCACTCTCAGGGCCCCCGACACCACTGGGAGGGGTCACCACACAGCCTCACAGCACCCTCAGGGAACCCCAACCCCCCTCCCCAAGGGCTGAGCGAACCACCCCGACCGCGGGGGGTACGGGAATTCACCCGAACCACCCCGGCACCCAGCGAAGGAGCAGAAGCGGGGGTGTGCGGCAGGACGGGAGCGGGTAGGCGGGCAGGGCGGGCCAGGCAGGGCAGGGCCATCCCCGTTCTCCCCACTTACCCGCCCCGCCATCTTGCCGCTCGCCCGGCCCGCAGCGCCGCAGCCGCAGTCCCGCCCCGCGGCCGCCAGGGGGCGGCGCAGCGCAGGCGCCGTGGAGAGGCCGGGCGGGTCCCGGAGGGAGCGGGGCGGTGGACTTGCATGGTCGGCAGCCTCGGATTGGCCGTTCCGCCCGCGGCCGCCTCCAGAACCGCCCGCCCATTGGCCTAGCGGCAGGGAGGGGCGGGCGCTCTGCGGTGCGTCAGCTCGAAGCGCTGTTGGGATTGGCCGGTTGGTCCGTGCGCGAGTAGTGTGGGAGGAGCCGCGGTTCTCCTCGGGGGGGGTGAGCCGAGGCGGTGCCGCGGCGGGGGGCTGCGGGGCTCCGTTAGCGGGCCTGGCGGCGGTAACGCACACATCCCGGTACCGGAGAGCCGGCCTCAGGCGGGCTGGGGGCTGCGGACACGGTCGCGGGCGGGACGGGTCAGTCTTGCCCGAGGGAAGCAGCGGCAGCCTGCGGTGGTGGCAATGCCCCGACCCTGGGCTTGGCCCTGCGGTGGGACGGCTGAGTGGGGACAGAGGCCCCGCCGGCGGCAAGCCTGGTACCGGCAGGGTCTGTCAGGGCTTGGGGACCCCTCGCATCTGTGGGCCCCTGAGCACCGAGTCCTGAACAGCGCTCGGTGAGCGGTGTCACAAAGTGCTTTGTGAAATAAAGAGACCTTAAAACCTGTCAAACTGCTCCAAATAGGCCGTGTGTCAATATAGCAGCTATTTCAGTTGGGGTGCTGTGACCTCCTCCAACGGCACAGCCAGTGACTTACTTTTATTTCTGAAGTGGCTTTCCATTCAGTAATACCTGGCTCGTACTAACGGCATGGTTTTATGCTTTGTGCTACAAATCACGGGTGTGTGTTAGCCAGAAAGCCACAGAATGGGGTCTTAGAGCTGCTTCTCCTCTCTCAGCGCGTCAAAGCCTGCAGTTAGCCTCGTTCCTTGGTAGGGGGCCTGGGAGCTTCTGAAGCTGGTTACACCAGCACGGTGTCCTGCTCGCTGCAGCTCTTCTACGCGGAGCTGGTGTCACCTGGTCCCTTTGAGCACTTAGTGAATGTTTGCAGCCAGAACTCTGCGTCTGGATCCGGATGGGGGATTTATCTGAAAGAGTTCGTCACTCCGAAGAGTCTCCTCTTGGATAAACTGCCTCATGCTGAGAGATTAAAATAGCTCGTTGACAGAGCTGCACCCCCCTGTGTAATGTTCTGTGGGAGAGTGAGACTCCAGTTGGAGTCATCAGTCGTGACTTTGCTGTGAGGGTGGACAGCAGCAAACACTTGGAGTCCAGAGCAAGGTTCAATTCTGCCTCCAAAGCTGACTGCAAGGTTTGGGAGGTGGGAGTTGGCCTCTTCTCTCCAGTGAATAATGACAGGACCAGAGGAAATGGCCTGAAGTTGAAGCAGGAGGTTTAGACTGGATATTAGGAAGAATTTCTTTACCCAAAGAGTGGTTGGACACTGAAACAGGCTGCCCAGGGAGGTGGTGGAGTCACCATCCTTGGAAGTGTTTAAAATAGAGATGTGGTGCTGGGGACATGATTTAAGCACTGAACGGGTAGATTAGGTCATGGTTGGTGGATTTAGGAGATGGTTGGACTTGATGATCTTCGAGGTCTTTTCCAACCAGGATGATTCTGTGATTCTGCAACAGCCTGGAGATCGATCCAGGGAGCAAGCTTGGCACGAGAGAGCCTGGTACATCAGCCTCCTGCCCAGGGCTCTGACAACATCATAAAATATCAACACTGATTTTCACTGCTCGTTTGCTGCCTTCAACAGGCAGCAACACCCTCTCTAACCCAGGGGGAATGCCAAGTTTGTGGAAAACTGCAGATGCAAACACAGTGGGCCAAAGGGGTCAGTGCTGCAGACCAGGGTGTACCTGAGTGCAGGATAAAGAAATGAGATCGAATCCCAAATCTGTCGTGGGCAGATCAGAACAGTGCAAGGATTCAGGAGGATTTGAGTTCCATTCCTGCTCATGCTGCAGCTGAGCAGAGTTTCTCCATCTGTGTCCCTTCCTCAGCAGAAACCACCACACTAGGGAAACATCTCAGAAAAGCAGTTGTTAAATGTTGGAAATAACCCCTCAGCCCCAAGCAGGTGACTGGTGCTCCCTGCAGGAGTCTGGTGCTGCTGCTCCCCCAGCAGTGAACTCTGGCTGAATTATCTCATTTTGAGGGGATTCTTGCTGCTCTGACCTTTCCAAATCTCTGCCATGTGGCCTTGAAGGAGTCTTCTGCAGGAAAAAAATGCTGGAAACACAACCTTTGAATCCATAGGGAAATGGTGACTTGAGGGGACAGTGAGGGTGGAGCGGCCAAGCTCCCCAGGTTCAATGGGGGAAAAGGGTGTTGCATCATTCCAAAGGGGGGGAAAAAGGAAAGGAAACCTCCCCAGACCCAATGCAAAGGTCATGTCAGTTCCTCTTCAGGCCTGGGACCAAAGGGGACCCCAGCACCTCCCCGCTTGGTCCTGAGCTCCAGTGCAACGTGTCTGCCTGGGTGACAGGACTGCGCCCCGGGGGTTTTGGGCAGTGGCTCTGAACTGGGATGGTGCCTCCACCAGGGCATGTCCCACAGCCAGCCCCACAGCTCTGCCCCACAGCTGTGCCCCACAGCCAGCCCCTCCCCAGGGCAGGGAAGGAGGGCTGAAGCAGGGGGACAGTGCACACTGTGGAGTCAACATCTGCGCTGTCACCCCTCTGTGTGCCCATGATCTGCTCCAGCAGACACAACATCTGCATCCTGAATCCCAGGCGGTGGGTTTAGGAAGGCACCAGGGCAGGATCTGACCCCCGGGCTCGCCCCACTGACCTCCCTGTGAACCTGCTGGCTGGGAGTGAGGGCGTGAGAAGGCTGGAGGCTTTCAGAGAGCTGTACCACAGCACAAATGCCCCCAATTCATGAAAAAATGTGTGCCTCTATTATCATGAAGTGATCTGCCTTTATCTGCCTAAATAGAGACAGCAGCTGAAGTGATGTCTCCATAAAAAAAGCTTGAGAAGTGAAAAGCAAAATAGCTTGAGAAGTGAAAACAAGCGTACGGTTTGGTTTCAGGGCTTTTAGGTTTTCCTTAGTCCTTTTGAGTAAAAACAGCAATATTCATACGCTTCACAGAGCATCTAAGCCAGCAGCAAGGATGAGAAGTATACGGAAACAAGAGCTGGCGATGCAGAGACCCCACTCCTTGAACAGGGCTCCCTCTTCCATCAGGTTTCCTGTGGTTTCTCATTCCAGCCCATCAGCCCTGGGGCTGTGGGGCACCCTGGGCTGTTGGCTCAGCCCAGCAAGCCCCGCCGCAGGCAGCCACCTGTCACCTCAGGCAGCCCCTGTCACCTCAGGCAGCTTGGCCCTGGGCAGGACAGTCCTAGCACGGAGCTGGGCTGGAGGCAGCTGAGGGCAGCCTCACTGACAGCGGCTGGGGTGGCAGCGGCTGGGGTGGCAGCACCCAGGCCTGACAGGGCCTGAGGCGGTGGCAGGGCCTGAGGGGGTGAAAGGGCCCAAGGGGTGACAGGGCCCGGGGCTGCTCAGGCCCTGCCCCGACACAGCGGCTGTGCCGGTGCCAGCCCCACGGCTCTCAGGAGAGGTGCCGGGGCAGAGCCCAGCGCGCAGAGGCGCTTGGGACCGCCCTGCCCGAGGGCTGGGGCGGGAAGGGCCAACCCCGCCTCGACTGCCCCGGCACCGTCTCCAGGTGAGCAACGCCCCCGCGGGCGCTCATTGGTGTGAGAGGTGAGCGAGCTGATTTTTCATTGGCTGGGAGTCGGCGAGCAGAGGCCAATAGGAACAAAGCTCTGTTGCCGTGAGGCAGCAACAGGCTCTCGGTGTCTAATAACCGCGTGGAGAAGGGAGCGGGTCACGCGGCGCGGGGCGGCACGTGCGAGCTGGGCGGCTCCTCATTGGCCAGGCGGCGCGGGGCCTGGCCAATCCCCTGGCGCACGCGGAGCGGCGGTTCGCCCGGCGCGAGGCTAACGGTCGCTTGTCGCCTCAGGCGTCCCGCCATGGCCGCGCGCGGGAGGGGCGGCCGCGCGCGCTGCCGGTAGCCGGTGTCGCCGGGTTCGCCCATGGAGGTGAGGGACGGAACGGGCCTGGGGCTCGGGCTGGGTCGTGCCGTGCCGTGCCGTGCCGTGCCGTGCCGTGCCGTGCCGTGCCGCGCCGTGCCGCGCCGTGCCGTGCCGCGCCGTGCAGCTCTTCCGGTCAGAAACCCAACGGGTGGCTGGAGCGGTCCAGGGGCTCGGGACTCCATGTGAGCGCCGGTAACCGAGCAGGACTGAGGCTGGGCCAGGCTTCATAGCCTTCCCCCCGCGGTGTGTCTGCTGCCATTACTGGGTTTTTCCTCAGTGCCGCATTGCCTTCCTGTGTGGGGCTGCCCGAGGCCCTCTAGACCTGGGCCTGTGGTGGTAATGAGGGCTATGAAACTGAGCTCAAAAGCGTCAGAAAACACACTTCAGGGTCCTCAAAAAGTTCCATTTAGGGCAGCAAATGAGTGTGTATGGCTTGGTGAGGTGGGGGAGGGGTGTCACAAATGTGTAGCAGCTCCTTCTACCTATACATTTAATCACAGGTCATGTAGGTGTCCTTATTAAACAGGAGATAACAGAGGAGAAAATGTGGCAGAATTAGCGTGAGAAATGAAGCTGTGCTCCATGCTAATCTGGCTTTGCATGTTCACACGTTGGTAAAATGTGTCTGAAAAAAGTTGTGTTAATGCATCAGTGTAAATGCAGAGTAAAGTAGAAGGAAGATTGTGCGGTAGGGCACATAGGTTAGATGTAGAGTCTGTTCATCCTGAGGTAGCTATAGAAGAACATCTTTGTGGGCAGAGCTGTGGGGCTGGCTTTTTACAGAGAAAAGTGCTTATTCAGAAGGCTTTCGGAATGCTGGTGTTGTGAAACAAGAACTTTTTTCTGAATTTAATAAGCATTTCAAATGAGCTACTATGGTAATAATTTAAATATTTTACAAATAACTTCCCTTTTGTTTGTGAACTAAAGGGTTTTTTGGCTACTCCTATTTTAACTTTAAATTTTCCTTGTGTACCTCACCTTTCTGAGGAAAGGAAGAAAATGTGCCTGACTTTTCATGTTGTTTTCATTCCTGGCTTCCACTGACCATCTAGTTCCAAGTGCTTCCAGGTTGTTGATGGGGAGAGGGGTGTTTCTTAGGTGGGAAGTTGTTTCTCCCATAGTTACAGAACAGGGCAGGTTTCCACTGTAGCTCCCTGGGTGTGTATTACAGCAAAGTTCTAGCTCCTGAAATCTGAAATTGCACACACAGGCATTCATGTAACTTAAACTGTGTGACAGGAGCAGTGATGAGCAGAAGGCTAAACGACTTGTCTGCTGGTGAAAGGGATGATAATTCTCCCACTTCTGTGGCTTATGTTCCTCTGAGGTCGTTCAGATGTTTGGAAGCTCAGCTGGTGGAGCTGCAGAGAATTTGGTTCTCCTCTTAATCTGGGCTTCCTCTGTCTCTAAACACCTTGTGAATTTCTGGTGGTTTGGTGGGTTAAGCTTTTCCACAAAGGCAAATCTGAAAGTGTTCTAATGTCAATACTTAGAACTAATGAAGTTCAACAAGGTCAAGTGTAGAGCACTGCATCTGGGGAGGAACCATCCCATGGACCAGTACAGTTCAGGGGGTGACCTGCTGGAGAGCAGCTCTAGGGAAAAAGACCTGGGGGTCCTGGTGGCCAACAGGCTGACCATGAGCCAACAGTGTGCCCCTGTGGCCAAGAAGGCCAATGTCATCCTGGGAACATCAAAAAAGAGCGTGACCAGCAGGTCAGGGAGGTTCTCCTGCCCCTCTGCTCTGCCCTGGGGAGGCCCCATCTGGAGAACTGGGTCCAGTTCTTGGCTGCCCAGTGCCAGAAGGACAAGGAGCTGCTGGAGAGAGTCCAGCACAGGGCACTGAGATGCTGAGGGGCCTGGAGCATCTGCCTGTGAGGAAAGGCTGGGAGAGCTGGGGCTGTTCAGCCTGGAGAGGAGGAGCCTGAGGGGGGATCTCATCAGTGCTGCTCAATATCTCCAGGGGGGTCAGGAGGATGGGGCCAGACTCTTCCCAGTGGTGCCCAGTGACAGGACAAGGGGCAATGGGCACAAACTGGAGCACAGGAGGGTCAAGCTGAACATGAGGACAAACTTCTTTACAGTGAGGGTAACAGAGTCCTGGGACAGGCTGCCCAGGGAGGTCTATCCCTGGAGACATTCCAAACCCACCTGGACGTGTTCCTGTGGGATCTGCTCTAGGTGACCCTGCTCTGGCAGGGGTTGGACTGGATGATCTCCAGAGGTCCCTTCCAACCCCCACCACTCCATGATTCTGTGTCACTAATTCCCTTAGAACTCAGATGGTGGAGAATCCACAGGTAAATTAAAGTTCCACGATAAGTGAATGTTGGTATAAAATCTACAACCCTCATGTCTGTGTCTAATGATGTCCTTCTACCACTTTTTTCCCTGTCCTGTGCAGCCCAAGGTCACGTTCCGAGCTGGCAGTTGCTGCTGGAGCAGCGCTGAAGCTGGCGGGAGGCTGAGCGATGTGTTCAGCAACGTGATGGCAGGCTCTGGCTCGCTCTATGGTTGCTACAAATCACAGGTTCTGTTGATTATAAACGAATTTTTAATGTCTGTGGAGGAGTTTGGGTTGCTGTCCTGGTTTGAGCCAGGATGAAGCCGATTTTCCCTTACTGATATTTTTTTTCCTTATTGTTGCTGGTTTAATTGCCGATCCTGAGTCAAACCGTGACAGCTGCTTGTAAACAAAATGGTAAAAAATATTTGTAATACAGTTGTTCTTGCTCGTGAACATCAATCACTGTGTTTAATTTAACAAGATAAATCTCCATCATCATAATGTTCATCAGGAAGGACAGTGACTTTTTTAATCCAGTCACAGATGAAGCAGTATGTGGTGTTTAGTAAAATGGTGTTTCATAGAATCATAGAATGGTTTGAGCTGGAAGGGACCTTTGTTCTGTCTGCATAAACAATTGCAGACAAAGTGAGGAGAAATTACTATTTTTAGGAAAACTGGGAGGTCAGTAGGAACGAGGAGCTTAGGCATTGCAACACACACTTCTGTGACATGTGGAGGTAGAGTCCAAACTTTCATAGAAACCAGGCTGCTGAGCAGGGGGTTCTTTCTCCTGGCACTACTGCTGCTCAGACTATTAAGTACATCAGGTCTCTTTTAATTTTGTCTTCCATAGCTATCAACTTTCACCAAGCTGAAAGACTTTACTTACTATTACTCTATCCAAGACTGAGGTGGTTTTGTTCTTCTATGTCTCTCAGTCCAGCCCCACTGGGCATCTTTTTGCTTACAGAAGTGTTTTACAGGCATGGGCAACTGAGATGTGAAGTAGAGACCCCTGTCCATCATTGGGCAGGACACTGATGAGGAATAAAACCTAATTCTGTAGCTGCTAGACTGCTTTGCTCTGTAAAGGGTTAGATCACATATCTTTAACATTTAACCCTGTGAAAACACTTAATTTTTTCAGTTACTAAGAGCTAGGAAAGCATAGTGTGCTGAAAACAAACAAGCAACTGCTGCTTTTCACTTGAACTGGGTTGGCCACCTTTCCTGTAGAAAAGAATTGGCTGTGGGCTTTCTTCAGCAGCTGAAATAACCTGCAGTGCCTGAGGGGAGGGGGTGTCTCCTGACTCCCCTTGGTGACAGTCCCTGAGGAGCTGGTGCAGCCCGTTCAGGCTGACATGGCCCGGGGTTCTTACTCGTGTGTGTAGGTGCACTGGGCAGTTGTCACCAGCAGAGGTTACTGACGTGCTTGCTGGTTTCTCATGCACTGGGCCCTCCAAGGGAACTCAGCTACAGCCAGGTAAAATGATGAAATGACAGATTGATGTATTTAGTGTTAAACCAATGCTTCTGTTGTACATAAAATACAGAATGAAGAAAATGTAGAGCTCCCTCAGACCTACAGTTCTTCCCTTTCAACATCAGAGTTCTCTGTGCCTGTGGACTCTTCCCTTTTGTATGCGCCGTGGTCTACCTGTGGAGATGACACTAAGCAGCCTGCTGCTTCTCAGATGAACCTGAAGTCCAGGTAGTCATTTTTGACTGAGAGAGAATGCATGTCTTGAAGGATATTTGTTTTGTATGTTTATTTTAGCCTGTGGATTATTTTGAATTAACTAAATGTTTTAATTAATACGCAATTTGTTTTGAGGATTCAACCTGAAAGGAACGATTATGGCAGTGAAACAGACTTATATGGACTTGTGTCCAACATCTTGGAAGAACAAGACAAATCACAGCCATGTTGTGCTGAGGGGTGAGTGTGTTGCTGTGCAAGTGCTGCTGCCATCCTCTTCCCCTGACAAAAACTGCCCTCCCTGCTCTCCACAGCTGGGTTCTGTTAGTCATCTTTGCATCTGCTGCTGGCAAGGCTTTCTGCTCTTCATGGTTTCCCTTCCTTCTCCCTTGTCTTCTAATATGTCACTTGTCATACTTGAAAGTTTTCTCCGAGTACTCAAATTACATGGTAGTTTCTGGCTTTTGGGTATTTACAGAACTTTTTAATTGGCATTTTTTAACATAAGTCCCTAACAAGCATTGTGGAAATGCTGTATTCAAGTAAATCTCCTTGAATATATGCCTTGGCCTATTTTTGTTTTAGATAAAGACTGAATTCAGTTTTTAGGTTTCTCTCTTAATTTCAATTTCAATATGCAAAACAGGGAATCCTACTCTTGAGCACTTTCCTGACCTGGCAGGAGGGCAGAACTCTGTACAAATGAGTATGTCCTGTTGTTAGTGCTGCAGGGCACATTGAAATGTCAGGTGTATGGTGCCTAATTCTAGCACCAGGAGAAGCCATTAGACAGGCATAACAACTTGACACATGGGGGTTCAGATCCAGGATTCCCAGGATACTTTGAAAGTTCATGGTCTTCTGCCTGAACCCGAGTATTCTAGGTCTAAGGGACAAGAAGGGGAACCCAGTTCTCAAGCCTTTTTTTCTTCTCCCCAAATTCCAATGATCCTGGATGTGTACTGAGTGATGAGGCTGAAGTGAGGGAAAATTTGAGGGACAGTCAGTCTTGATCAAGAGGTCACTCTCAAATTCCTTTGCTTCAGACCATTAAGGTTGGATTTCTCTCTTCAGTACTGCCACATTTGGCTGTGACTGTAATGACTTCAGGCACCATTTTTCACTTAGTCTTTTTGCAGTTTTCCTTGACACTCAGTGATTGATTGTCCTGTGTTAATTTGTGGTAATTAGTGGAAGGAAAGGAAATGTGCTGAGGTGCTTATTCTTGATTTACCTGCAGGAAGCAGTGTAGGCCAGTGTAAAACACAGGAGATTCTGAAGCAATAAACAAGTTGATACAGAGAAGTGTTTTGTCTGGAGTGCTAAGACATGGCTTTGAAAGGATATGGGTAGTTTGTGAAGAATGGTTATTTTAACTTGCTACTTGACCAGCAGTATTTCAGTGGTGATGGACAGTAAATCTCTTGATGGGACTGACAGACCATCATTTGGTATGTGCCCATCACCTGCAGCTTGAGGGCATCGTAGGGAGCTCCTGAGGTGCATGGGCAGCTTGGGGGCATCGTGGGGTACATGGGTGGGCTCAGACCTGACAGAATTTTCTCATCTATTTAAAGGAAACTGCTATGGTGACAGTAGTGGATAAGAGTTGGTTGGGAGGAAGGCATCATTGAATCACACACACAGAATCACACACAGAATCACCAAGGCTGGACAAGACCTTTAAGATCATCAAGTCCAGCCTATGACCAGCACCACCACACCATCTAGACCATGGCACTCAGTGCCACATCCAGCCTTGCCTTGAACACATCCAGGGATGGTGCCTCCACCACTTCCCTGGGCAGTCCATTCCAATGTCTAATCACCGTCTCCATGAGGAAGTGCTTCCTAATATCCAACCTAAACCTCCCTTGGAGCAACAAACCTCCCTTGGAGCAAGGGAGGTTTTCTCTCAGTCGAGAGAAAAGGGTGGGGGAAGAATTGGGTGTTTTAAACCTGTTTCTGCATTTGGGGATGGAAGAGGAGCACCCCAGATGAATGTAACGTGTACTTCTTGTGTTTCAAGGAACTGCCCTTCCAACTTGAAGTCAGTGTGGCCCATGAATGCTACCAGAGTCCTAGACCACCATGACCTGTTGCCGGAAACGAAAAGACCAGTTGTCGGAGCCGTCTCCCAGCAGGGTTTTTACGGCAGCGATTCCGCGGCTGGAGCTGAGCAGCAGTCCCTACCGGGCGCTGCCGCTGCCCCGCAGCAGGGGGCGCTGGAGCGCTGCCGCGGGCTGGCTGCCGCGGGCCGGGAGGAGCCGGGCGGGTACCCCGCGAGGGGGGATCGAGCCAACGGCTGCAACGTGCAGAATAATGAGAATACTAAGACAACACCCATCTATCAGAACTATCCGTTCATAAAAACCACCCTCACGGTCCCGGCTGGGTATGCAGAAGTCATTAAAGACCCAGGAGCCGATGCCCGTCCTTACGGAAGGGAGAAGGTGTGTCCCAAGGGAGCCGACCTGCAGCCGCAGCAGAAGCGGGCAGAAACCTTTCTTTCACAGTTTCACAGATACAATGAGAACACAGATTATAGTAGATACACTGAATATTCTCATGCTAGTAACGCCAAACCTAACAAGAGTACCAGTTGTAGCCTCCAAGAAAATAAAAAGTTAGTAAATGGAAGCATTGAGGCTGTGTCTCTGGACACGGAGCCCTACACTAAATTATTTCAGATTAAATCAGGAACTCAGAAAAAAATAGAAGGCACAATTTCAGATCAGCAAAACTTCACATTTCCCAAAGCTGTAGGGTTTTTATCAGAAAAACAATTTGCAAATGAAGCTTCATTCTGCACTGATTTTGGGCAAAAATGTGAATATGGACTAAAACCTTTTGCAGCTTGTTCAGGGAACAGTGACTGTGCAAATGGTATAGAAAAGCAGCAGTTTTCCAAGTCTGATCTCCAGAACTCTGAATACTGTAAATCACTTCCCCTGTTACCAAACTCAACAAACCCCTCAGCAGGTGCCTATGTCAGGCCAGCCTGGATGAACATGCAAACTAAAACCACTGCTTCTGCCCCATTTCAGAGTCCAAGTCCTTTGCCGAAACTGAATAATCATCCTCCTGCTTTTCCAAAAAGCTCCAGTCATCCTAATGACTTTTTTCAGTTGTCATCTTCAAATTTCCCTTTAAGTAGTAATTTATTTCACAAGTACTGTCAAGATAATCCTTCATTCTTTTCAAGTCTTGATTTCAGTTATAACCCTGCAGAACGAGCTCGATCTGCTGCTTGCCTGGAAGCACTAGCAAGGGGTGGAGAAGAGAATCTCCTCGAGTATTTAAGTGAAAAGAAACTGAAGCAGCCAAATGGGTTCTGTGACAATTATTTAGCTCAGCAAGTTGAGATCCTTGAAAACATGAACAAACAGCGTTTCCAGTCAAAGCCACAGAGCGAGCGTCACGACCTGGAAGGACACAAACGTGTGGATGGGTTGTTGCAGAACATGTACCAAGATCTAGTGGAGTCTCAGGGACAATTCAGTCTCAGGCAGGCGAGCGGAGACACCAACACCAGCAATCCTGGGACTTCCCTGCCAGCTCCTGGCTTGTCCAACAGCCTCTTGATGGGTGACTTCAGGCTGAACCAGCAGCTGGGGTCAAGCACAGTCCCCTGGAGATCAGCCCACTTCTTTGGCCGTTCTGTGCTCCGTCTGATGGAGTCTCACGATATGTTGTCCCACGATGATTTAAAACGTTTCTACCCTTATTTGAATGATAAGATGTATGGTGACAGTTCTTTTCCTGGTTTTGTACCAGCATTTGGATTTCAAAGAGAAGTTAAAAACCGTAGTGGGCCTTCCAGCGAGCTTCATGTTAGCCTGGAAGAATGTTATGAGCAGTGGAGAGCTTTGGAGAAAGAAAGAAAGAAGGTAAAAATTTAAAATCAGTTAATACGCCCTATCACAGATTTGATGTAGAGCTCATCCAGCTCTGACCAGTTCGAGGTCGTGGTTAATTCTCACTGTTATGAGCTGAAACGCTTAATGGGACTTGAAAGTTAAAAAGAGTTTGCTTCCCTGTATATTTGGGACTGAAAACAAGTTTTGAAGGTCTGTAGCCTGGTTGGGAGCATCATCATGTTGTATTGAAGGTTACATTTCAAGCAGGAATTCAGTGACTTCTCCAGTCCCTGTGGTGGGGCCGGGAAGGTGCTGCATGACTTACAGAGCCATGTTACAGTTGGGTTTTTAAACCACAATAAACACAACGCATCTGGAAACTTTGACAGCAAATCCATTAATTATATGTTGAATTGGGACTAAACCCTTTTTAAGAATTAATTAAAATTCTTAGGCCCTATGCTTTTAGTTCTCTCAAGGAATTCTCACCTCCTCTTTCCCTGAGGTTTTAAACCCAAGATATATCTAAAAGGGCAATTTTCCTCGAGAAAGGGAGGTTGAAGAAAAGGGAAGATTAAAACCCTTGAACTAAAAGGGAGCCCTTCAAAGCAGTTGCCCTTCTTGGTCATCACGAGGTTGCTGTTTTGAATGTGAAAGCTGCTTTGATGTCATCGATTTAGCTGGTGGTGATATTCAAAGACGCTCTGGAGCTGCGACATCCTGAGGGGGAAGCTTGACCAAACGGTGCCTGGGGTGAAAATTAAGCTGCAGCTTTACATGGGCCACCACAAGGCAGTCTAAGAAATGCCATTTTAAAACAGATTTTGTGAGCTGGGGATTGTTACAGGTGTTCCAGAGTGACATGAGAACGGGATGAGAAGGACTGAACTTGGAAATCTTGCAGTCAGGTTTCCAAGTAATTTTTTGATGGCTAAATAAAATAGGGATTCATTTTAAAAAACAGCTGTCTGTGGTTTGACTAATTTGGACAAAATGTAGGTTGATGCTGACTCAAACCATTTCAATTTTGTGGATGAGGTCCACACCTGTTTGTTCCTCCTTTTTTGCCTTGTAATTCTGAGTTGCCTCCATTTTATTTACAGGCAGAATTAGTGCAGGCTGTAGTCAGAGTGTGAGATTCTGAAACACATTATGTTGGCATAATTACTGTCGTTGAACTGCTTTCAGTTAAGTGGTTTTTCACTTAAAACAGGTGATTGTCTTACCAAATGATAAAATGCTAAATGCCTAGATCCTCATTATCTGTTTTAAAAAAAAAAAACCCAAAATGCTAAGGGGGGGGAAAAAGTATATCTGATGTTTCTTCTTGTTTCTGTAATAAAGCACATTTTGCAGCTTACATTCTTAGGGAATTATTCTTTTGTTTTCCTGCAGACTGAATCAGCTCTTGCTAAGAATTTCCAAGGGAAAAAGGTTTCCAGTGCTAACAACACTCCCATTCCGAGGCTGACATCAAACCCATCAAGAGTTGATCGCTTAATTGTGGATCAGCTGCGAGAACAAGCCAGAGTGAGTTGTAGGATTGAAAAAAAAAAAAAAACTATTCAACTTACCACACAGAGTACAAAGTAAGATATGCAAAATGATCAGAGCAGCTTTTCCCAAAATAGCTTTGTTCTTAAGTGCTGTGCAGGGAATAACATTTCAGTGTTATTGTTACGATTGTGTAATTATTATTATCAATAACATTTCAGCGTTACTGCTCCGTGCAGCTGCAGGCTCTGTGCTGCTGGCCCCAGGGATCCCTGCCTGGCTGAGGCCCAGCCTTGCCCGGGAGGTTCCTAGGGCAGGAGTGAGCAGGAGGTACCACGATCCAGTTACCTGCCTGGCTGCCTGCACAGCTAAGATGTGCCCAACGTTTGAGTTTTTCTGGTTTGAGCAGCTCAGCAAAGAAAGGGCCACTATAGATTCACGGACGCTGTATTAAAAAATTTGGGGGCGTAAAAAGCAACTTTAATGTTAGTGAGACTTTGACATGTATTTGCTTGAGAGTCTCGTATTTTTTTAATGCAAAATGGATATTTGATGCAACTCCAGGCTGAATTTGTACTTTATTAGTTTGCTGCTTAAGCCAAACCGCCACCACGTGTGTGGCAAGCGTGGCTGGTGTCTCTTGAGCTGCCCGTGGCTCTGTGGCCAGAGGATGGTGCCGGTGAGCGCTGTGGGGCTTCTCTGTGCGCAGCAGCTCTGCACGGGAGGCCTGAGGGCAGCACCAGCAGAGTTGAGAGGGACTGAGCTGGCTCTGCTCAGGCTGCGGAGGAGAAATGTGAGCTGCAAAGGGCAGAGCCGAAGCCCGGCCCCGCCTGGGCCGTGGGATTGAGGGCAGCAGCTGCTGCCTGAGGAACGCGGGGTCCTGGAGGAGCTAGTGCTGCTGGGCTCGGCTGGGGCACGCAGCAGCAGTTTCTCCAGCCTCTCACAGGTGGAATAAGCTGTGCAGCCATGTCTGCTTACTGCCTGCTGAAATGTCTGGTGCAACTGCCTGCTTTTGTCCTTCGAGCTGAGTAGAGAGTTCAGTGGAAGGTGTGCTGGTAGGCTTTGTGTACCCTTCTTATACTACTGTTCTATCAACCCCAAAAGAGCATTGTTGGGAAGTTTCTGCTTTGAGAAGGCCTGCCTGTCCCTGGCCTAATACTGTAAAACTGTGTCTAAACAAGGGCTTAATCTTCTCTGGCCATTTCAGGAACCAAACTTCAGGGTACAGAACCTCAAACTTGTTAGGTAGCAACTGAAAAGTAGCTTTAAGGATGCTCAAAAGCACAGTGGGGCTGTTAGACCTGGACTCTAAAAAAGCTTAGTGATGGGCTAAAGAGAAACACTGGTACAGAGGTTCAAGTGGAAGTTGAGCTGGCTGAGTCTGGGATTAACTCTTCAGATTGTGGAGCATCTGGTTAAATCCTCTTTGTGATCATGCACTTCACTTTGGTTTTCTCATTTGAGACTTCCACTTGCAGTTGCTTTCAGTTCCAGAACAAAGCATAGCTGATGGAGAGGTGAGAACAGCTTCCTTCACTATGTCATCAGTAGCTGTTAAAACCACTTAACAGTCAGAGAACAAACTTTAAACCAGGATCTCCTCTCTACAGAGTGACAAATCTCCCTTGTGTCCAAGGAGATGTAAATCCACAGCTCCACTGGAACTGGAGAAGGCCATAGTCACACCCCTGTGGGCTACTCTGAGGCTGAACATTCAGCTTGTCCAGTTGAGGCTCTTCTGTTCTGGACTGGCAGGAGGCAAATTGACTGGTCCTTGTGGGATTTGTTTTCACCCAGATAATTGTGGCTGTGCTGAGGGAAGGGAGGGCCACAGTGGTCTTGATTCAGAGGAATGCTTTTGGTTATGGAACCACCTCCTGGTGCATGGTTGTCTCCAAGTTGTGTATATCCATTATTAACTGGGAAGCTGTGTGTCCACCTATTTGGGTATCCTAGCTTGGCTGCTGTGCTGTGCACACCCAGCTTCAGTTTTGGAGAAGAAATCCTAGGTAAGAATTTAAAACTACTTCAACTATAATGTTATGAACTGTTCTCAAAAGAAGAGAGTGGTTATTGTGAATCCGTTCTTTCTAATCTAGTTAGTTTTCTTTGAAGTCTGGATGAGTACAGTGTGAACTCCTGTAACATGTCAAATGTTCATTAGGTTGTGACTTTACTGGGAAAAATGGAGCGCCTTCGCAGTTCTCCCCTTCATGCTAACATTTCTGCTGCTCTTGATAAACTCCTGGAGGTAATTCATGTAGTGCACTCACGTAGAAAAGATGAAATTGTAAATGCTTCCAATCGACAGAGGCAAGGAGCTCCCAGATGCCAGGATGACAGAGGTATACCCATGCTTATGTACTTTTATAAGGTAGCTGAAAAATTCTACACATATTGCAAGTCTCTTAAAAAAATGTGAGGGGTTTTGTGTTAAAGTTTTGTTTTCTTTTTCAGTGTCTAGAGCCTTGAGAAAGGCAGGCTGTGGAGTTTAGGTGACAGTTTTGAGAAAAAAAAAACCTGGGTTTAGAGATAAGTGGGTTAATTCAATTTGGGGTATGTTTGTTTAATTAATAAACTAGCAAGTGATGGGAAGGCAGTGGGGTTTTTGTAGTGCAGTTTGGGGTGAGCGATGACATTGAGCTATTGCCTCTTTCTTCCCCCTGTCCCTGTTGTTCCTGCTCCCCTCACCACTCTAGCCCTGTCTGTATTCCTACATAGAACGTGGTATCTCAGACTAAATGGCCTTATGTTATGAGTGGATTTCCTCTTCAGGCATGTTCTGTCACAGATTGACATAAACCACAAATCATGCTTGGTCAGAATTGTTTTATTCTTCATGGTATCCAAAATATGCAGAATATTCAGCTTTGTCTTTCACTAGTGCACAGGCAGAGCAGCAAATTCCCTCCTGTCTTGGATGGGAGGCAGAATAAATTCCTGCTACCCGTGATGCTCTGACCACCACTTCGTGTTGGAAGCTCTGTTATACATTTCTGAGTTCTCTGTTTGCTTCCTGCCTCTCTTCCCTGAATTAGATGGATTCTTCTACTTCTTTGGGGTGTCCCCTCAGGCAATTCTGTAATTCTCAAGTTTACTTCAAGTGATACACTTTAGCAATGTTTCTTTTCACCTGTTCACCCTCATTCTTACTTCTCTTCACCTCGATTGAAGATGATGTGACTTGTTAAGATGAAAGGGAGTGTTTCTGGATGTTAAAGCCCATGAACATAATGGGTGCAGGAGTTACTTGGTGCTACTTCTTAACCACATCAGTGAGCTCTGTGGAGCCCAGTAGTCTGGGAAAGAGAAGCTGTTGGACCTGGAGATCTGCTCCCTGATCTTGCTGTGAAGAGAAGAGCTTTGCACAACGGGATCTGATTGCTCAGCTAGAAGGGTTGCACCTTCGTTGTCCACCTCATCCTCCACACTGGCTGTCTCCACCATGTGTTGGCTATGGTGGCAACTGGGGAGGATGTTTCAACAGTGGATGGCTGGACACAGTAACTGCATTTGCTGCAAGTCTGGGAAGGCCTTCACAGAATTTCACAAATCATCCTGGTTGGAAAAGACCTTGAAGATCATCAAGTCCAACCATCACCTAAATCGACCCACCATAACCTCATCTACCCGTTCAGTGCTTAAATCATGTCCCTAAGCACCACATCTCTATTTCTTTTAAACACTTGCAGGGATGGTGACTCCATCACCTCCTTGGGCAGCCTGTTCCAGTGTCCAACCACTCTTTGGGTAAAGAAATTCTTTCTAATATCCAGCCTAAACCTCCCCTGGCACAACTTCAGGCCATTGCAGGAGGTTCCTGCAGCTGTGCCTCTCCTAAGCAGAGCTTGGCAGAACTTTCTTGTTAAGAGTTTTGTTTTGTTGAGAAGAGCTGTTCCCTTCCCCTGCCTTGTTTCCACAGCACATTCCATCTCATTTGATATTAAATACCTATTTAGGACAGGACCTGTCTGTTGTGTCCTGTATTCCAGGAAGCTTGATTTAAATAGTGTCCATGCATGAGCTGTGGTCTTCTCCCAGCTCCCTGACTTTAGTTGCAACACAGATTTACTTCAGTGGGAAGCAGATGGATCTGAGCTGCCTCATGTTGGTTGTGTTCATGCACCATGTGGATCTGAAAAAATTCTGTTGCACACTGAATTGTGGAACTGTACAAGGTATCTGGCAGTTTATAGATGTTTTGTTTCTGGAAGAAATCTCAATTATCAGAAAACGGGTTTTATGGAGTGTCATCTGTCACCCAGAACAGCCATCAGACCTTTCAGAGCTGTCTGACCACACCTGTCCTTTGAGGTGTTCCTGGATTTAGATTCCAAGATCTTTCAGAAGGGTATAGATGTTACAGATCATCTTCTGAGGGGAGAGAAGACCTCTTTAATGTCTGTAACTCTCAGGCTCTGCATTCAGCCAAAGCCTTTAAAACAACTCTTCCTTTTCACTGTGGGATTTTCTGTTCTTCTCTGGTAGTGATCCAAATGCCAGCCATACCTTACAGCTTTGAAATGCATGTTTATGGGATGTCACTTGTTCCTTAGCTTCTTCTAGGCACTCCAGGTGACACCATTCCTGTGGTTTCTTCTTGATTCCACAAAACATGGTGTGGAAATCGGAATTTTGGAAGTACAAGAGCTGATAATCACATCCTCCCACTCTGTATTCTGTCCTTTATTTCTCTGGAGTTACCCTTCCAAACACCACCTTCTAAAATTCTTTGGATGGCTGACACTTGTGTTGGACAAGTGGATTTTCCTGGTGATTGTTCAGTTACCTAAATCAGTGTTCAGTACCACTCCTGGGCAGGAGGGGTGTCCCAGCTGGGGAGGAGGTGAAGTGAGGGCTTTGGTTCTGCTCTGAGGCACCCCAAGTACAGCCAGGAGGGGGTTGCCCCACCTGGGGCAGAGAATCCAGGAGCACAGGTTGAATCATAGAATCATAGAAAGGTTTGGGTTGGAAGGGACCTTAAAGATCATCTAGATCCAACCCCCTGCATGGGCAGGGACACCTCCCACCAGACCAGGTTGCTCCAAGCCCCATCCAACCTGCCCTTCAACACTTCCAGGGATGGGGCAGCCACAGCTTCTCTGGGCAACCTGTTCCAGTGTCTCACCACCCTCAGAGTGAAGAATTTCCTCCTAATATCTAATCTAAATCTCCCCTCTTCAAGTTTTAAACCATTGCCCCTTGTCCTCTCACTCCCTGCCCATGCAAAAAGTCCTGCCCCAGCTTTCTTGTAGGCCCCTTCAGGTGTTGGAAAGCCACTATAAGGTCACCTCAGAGCCTCCTCTTCTCCAGGCTGAACAACCCCACCTTCCTCAGCCTCTCTTCATAGGGCAGCTGCTCCAGCCCTCTGATCATTTTTGTCACCCTCCTCTGGACTTGCTCAGGGAGCTCCACGTCCTTCTTATGTTGGGGGCTCCACAACTGGACACAGTTCTCCAGAGTGGGAGAATCACCTCCCTTGACCAGCTGGCCAAACTTGTTGTGCTGCAGCCCAGGATACAGAGAGGTGCCAGCTTTTTGCAATCCAGGGGAACTGCAGTGGTGCTTACTGAGCAGACTTCACGTCGAAGTCTCCACTGGTTCCAAACCCCATGGGAGTGTGTGACCAGGGCAGTGGGTGCACACGTGTTTTCTGTGCAGCCCAGTGTAGTGTGACCCAGCTCCAGGAGGAGGAGTGTGCCCTGATGAAAAACTCTGGTGCCTAGAAGAGGGGATCAAATTGGTTTCCTCACACACAGGCTGGAATTAAATTCAAAGCATTATCTATACATAAGACATTGCTGTTCAATACATGGGGACTGCTCTTGATTTCAGAGTGGTGGGGTTTGACATGTTTTTGCAGAGCATGATCTGTGTGCTTTAATAAAATGCCATAAACGAGCTATTCCTTCACCTGTGTTCCTAAGACAGGGAAAGGATCTACTCTGGATCTGGGGGGATTGCTGTGGACCACCAGCAGTGAGCTTGCATGGGAAGGGGCAAGATGCCTGTAGGGTGTGAACATGGAAGACCTTCCAAACCAGAGGTGACCATAAGGCTTTAGGTGCTCCTGATAATGGGTGTCAGCAAAGAAGGAGCTTTAGCAAAATAAAGTACCTAAATTCCATGTACTCATTGTATGAGGGCCTAAAAATCACTGCTTTTAGATTCAACTTTTACGACCTTATCAAGAGACAGACACAAAATCAGAGACTAAAAAGGGTCTGAAAAGTGTTGCTGGTTTCAGCCTTGCAAGGGTGAATTAGTGCCCGATGGTTCTTGCTGAGGAGCTGTGTGACAAAGGTGACAATGCCCTTCCCTCCCTGCAGATGTGTTTGCTCTTGCTCTGGCAATTAAAGAGATGAGCGTAGCGACGCGTAGAGCACGTACAGCGCTCTGGTGTGCCCTCCAGATGACCTTGCCAAAATCTTCAGCTGGAAAACTCGATCAAGAGAAAACTCCCCGGGAGCTGGTGCAGCCTCAGGAAAAAGTGTGTGAGAACTACAACGTCTGCAGCATCCTCAGCCAGAGGGCTGGGGTGAGCAAGCACTAAGGAAGTACGAGTTGTGTGCAAAAATACACTTGCATCTGCGTGTCTGAGGTGATACACTAATTCTTTTTAATTATTTGTAAAGTTTGAAATACTAATATTGATATTTAAAGCTGTATCTTGAGGAGAAGTTGAATTTGCTTTGAAGGGTCTCGGGTTCTACTTAAACTGTTAACGTGACAGGCAGCATCAGAGTGTTGTAAAGCCAAACTGATGAATGTTAACTTAAAAAATAATCAGACTAATTAACTAACAGCCAAGATACTATTTAACTTCTGCAGGTGAACCCTGGTGTACAACTCTTCCAATAACTTCTTTTAGTTTTGCTTTAGGAAATAGGTTTTAAAATGATGATTCTTAAAGACTATAAAAACCATTAAGGATGGGGTGTCCAGTCAGTGTCAGAAAAGATTGTGATGGAAAACTGTTTTCCTTATCAAACTAATACCTCAAAACAGGAGGAAAAAATGCTAAGAATACCCAATATTCATGTAAAATTAAATATTTAAAATATAAATATTTATGAATTTGAGATTTTAGAATCTAAATTTGTGAAAGGTGATGCACTGGGTTCTACTAAATTACTGGTGTGACAAAATTGCTGTTGTGAAACCATGCAATTCAGTAAATGTCTTCAGATCATTTGGGCATGCTCTTGGGAACAAAAGAACCTCAGTTTTAACGTATTTAAACAATCAAATATGCCACGCACACAGGATGGTCCTTGAAAAAGCTGTGCAGCAGCTGAAATAATGAGTCTTGTTTTTAATACCTTCACTTTAAAATTGGAAGGGATATCACAAAGTTCTGAAATTTAGGTTTTCTTCAAGTTACTCTTTCACTAGTTTGGTTTAAAATTTGGTGGTTATATTTTAGACTTCTTAGTTTACCTCTGCATTTTTGACAGCTATTAATTAGTACTTAGTGTTTCTCTGCATATCTTAACCTGTACGGAATGTAAGTAACTTATTCACTGACAGGAAATGTGAGCATGATGTGGCACGGGAGAGATGGGGTTTTAACACTTGAGCATTGCATTTATAATGTGTGGATTAAATTGATTCAGCTGTCCTTGCCTAGATACCTGGGTATTTTAAATCTCTCTGTTCTCCCTACTTCTGGAAATCCTGAGATGCAGAAGGTGCACTCGCAGCACACGGATTGTGGTGAGATGATGTGGGAGGGGAACCACACGAGCACGCAGCAGAACGTGGGGGGCCCGTTGGTCACTGAACTGACCAGGAGCACTGCCAGGGTGAGCTTGTCAGCTCCTCAAAGAGAGCAAAGCACATCACACCACGTGTCACTGCATCAGGACTTGTTACGTTTAGCCCAGGACATGTTGATGTTACAAGCAGAACTGTACTGGCTTTAGTCTGTCTGGTAAGAAATAAACTGGCCTTTGTTGGAGAGTGTTTGTTCTGCCGTTGTCTTGAGAGCCCAGAACTTGATCTGTTAACGGGGACTGTAGTTCTCAATTAGTTACTGAAGTATGTTAGGAGGTTGTCAGGAGAAGAATCTGAGATCACTTGGGCAGGTCTGACCTAGTTAGTTTATTGAGTTGTAATCGGTAAATTTAAGTGCATGAAATATTTAATAAGTACAGCTGGATTGGTGGTCAGTGCTCTGCTACACTTCAAGTCAGTATGGGATGCAGGGATTATCCCCTAAGCTTGCTGCACGGATCTAGTGCTCGTGTGTGCAGAAGACTTGGCTTACCAAGCCAGCCATGCCTGGTGTTGGGCAGGGGGTCTCAGTCCTGCTGTGCCCCCAGTGCACAGTCAGCTGCTGTGGGGAGAGAGCTCGAGGGCCCTGAGGGCTGCAGATCTTTACAGCATCGAGTGGTTGATCCATAGTCAGATTTTCTGCCATGTTCACCCAGTTTGGGTTGCTTAACAGGCCAGGCTCCAGCCAGCTGAGGAGTGTTGGAGGACTGGAGTGTCATGTCCTACAAGGTGGGCAGGGCACTTTCACATCCCACAGGGTGGGAACGGTGTTATCACGTCCCACAAAGTGGTCATGGCTCCCCAGAGCTGGGGGTCCAAACTAAATATAAATATCACACCCCACAAAGTGGTCACAGCTCCTCAGAGCTGGGGGTCCAAACAAAATATAAATATCTTTTTTAACAACCCATTCAGTGAGGTGAAGCTCAGGAAATCTCTGCGTGGTGCTCTAGGGGTAAGACCATTCCCCAGGAGGCTTTCACAAAACACACCTTTGCTTAAGATTGAGTAAGGTTATAAAGCTTGTCAAAAAGGGAACACACAACAATATCACTCTCAAAGGAACAGATTACCACTAGCAGAACTTAGCAAAATGGTCCTCTCAAAACAACAGGTTACAACTGGAAAAACTTAGCAAAATTAGAAATGTTACCCCTATGTGCCAAGAATCAGGTTAGAAACAGAGAGAGAGAGACAGAGATGAAGAAGGAGTGGATAGGAAAGATACCACCACCCTTGGGTCCAGCGATGATCTCAGCATGACACTGTGGTCCTTGGATGGTGGGCTTTGCACCCTGATCATTTTGAGTTAGCCTCTTTGATGGCACCTGCCTCTCTTGGTGAGGCTCAGCCTGCTTTGTGCAGACTCGGTGTTGGATTTGGGAATGTTCTGGAAATGAGTTGGTGGGGCACGGGGGTCCAGGTGATCACTTGGCCCCCCCATCTGGGTTGACTGAGCAATGACCTTTATTGTCACACACGTGCTCTGTCCTTCAACGGGACAATGGTCTTTCCAAGGTGGCACTGTGCCTCCACGGGGCTCCTCTTGCTGGCCACTGCTCCTTATCAAGTAAGGACAGTGTCCCATTGATCAGGGTGGCTGCCAAAGGGGGGGCTCCCCTTTCAAGGACAGTGTCCACTTTATCAGGTTGGTTACCAAACAGGGGGCTCTCCTTGCAAGAACAGTGTCCAGGTGGTTATCAAATGAGGCCTCCACCCGAGCACAATGTCCAGTTTGTCCGGGCAGCTGTTTTCAGCCAATTATTCTTTTTGGGACTTCACATGGAGGAAGGCCAATATCACTCCAGCCTTCAAAAAGGGCAAGAAGGAGGACCCAGGGAGCTACAGGCCGGTTAGTTTCACTTCTGTCCCTGGGAAGGTGATGGAGCGACTCATTCTGGATGTCATCTCTAAACACAGTGAAGAACAGGAAGTTATTGGGGGTGGCCAACATGGATTTACCAGGGGTAAATCATGCTTGACCAATCTGCTCAGCTTCTGTGATGAATTAACTGGTTGGTTGGATGAGGGGAGACCTCATCAATGCCTGGAAGTATCTAAGGTGGGTGCAGGGAGGATGGAGCCAGACTCTGCTCAGTAGTGCCCAGGGACAGGACGAGGGGCAACGGGCACAAGCTGGAACATGGGAAGTGCCACTGGAATGTGAGGAGAAACTTCTTCACAGTGAGGGTGACAGAGCCCTGGGACAGGCTGTCAGGGGGGTTGGGGAGTCTCCTTCTCTGGAGATGTTCAGAACCCACCTGGATGCAGCCCTGGGTAATGTGCTCTGGGCAATCCTGCTTTAGCAGGAGGTTGGACTAGATGATCCCTAGAGGGCCCTTCCAACTCTGACAATTCTGTGATTCCCTGAATTCTCACCAACAGCCTCACACAGGATCACCCCCACTCAGGCCTTACCTGCTGGCCCAAAGCACAGTCAGTTCAACCAGGAGGAGCACATCAGACACACAGGTACAAAGCACTGCTGGAGAAATGACAGTAACAAACAAGGGAAAAGTGTCACTGCAGTGAAGCCACGGTCGGTGGTGGTTTTTTCCCTGCAAGTATCTTGTTAGTTACAAGCCCTATCCTGCCAGAGAAAGCTTAAACCATCATTTCAGTATCTGCACTGGAAATCCTGGCAGTCTGGTTGGAGTGTTTTTTCCTGCTCTATCAATGTAGGGGCTGATGCCAGTGAGGCACTTCCTGAACACCCCGAGTATCAGCCCAGCATCAGTGTTCAGCGCTCCAGAGGCATCTGGGCACGGAGGCAGTATCTAAACTTACTGACAGGTTTGGGCAGCTCTGTGGGGCAGGCAGAGCTGCAGCCTCGGCTGTGCTGAAAGGCACTCACAGCCACGGGGCTGCTGGACCCCTCCAGGTGCAGCTGGATCCGTGCCTGTGTGTTTAGACAAGGTGCAGCAAAAGAAACATGGCCAGCAGGGCCAGGGAGGGGATTGTCCCACTCTGTTCTGGTGAGACCCCCCTGCAGGGCTGGGTCCAGCTGTGGGGTCCTCAACATAAGGACACGGAGCTGTTGGATCATGTCCAGAGGAGGCTCATGTTGGGCTTGGAGAGTTGGGGGTGGGTGTTCAGCCTGGAGAAGAGAAGGCTCCAGGGAGACCTTAGAGCACCTTCCAGTGCCTGAAGGGGCTCCAGGAAAGCTGGGGAGGGACTTGGGACAAGGGCAGGGAGGGATGGGATGAGGGGGATGGATTAAAACTGGAAGAGGGAGATTGAGGTGAGACATGAGGAGGAAATTCTTCCCTGTGAGGGTGGGGAGACACTGGAACAGGTTGCCCAGAGAAGCTGTGGCTGCCCCATCCCTGGAAGTGTTGAAGGGCAGGTTGGATGGGGCTTGGAGCAACCTGGTCTGGTGGGAGGTATCCCTGCCCATGCAGGGGGTGGGACTGGCTGACCTGTAAACCATCCCACCCAAACCCTCCTGTGATCCTGACCTAGCTCCCTGCTGAGCTCCAGCACCAGCAGCTGGTGCCACTACATGGGTGAGGCTCTCCCACCCACACACAGCTGGAAGCCCTGGGGCTGGACCTGCCCTTGCTCCTGCTCCCCTGTCCCTAGAAGGGCCCTTATTAGCTTTGGGGGTGACTCCTGGGCAGGTTCCTCCAACCCACGTGCAGCCAGGGCAGCCTCAGGCCGGGGTGCTGAGCCACAGCTTGGTGCCCTCACCCAGCCCTGAGCCCAGGGGATGGAGAGAGCTGCAGGACACAGAAGGTGCTGGGGCTTGAGCACCCCTGGAGGGTGGTGCCCTGACACACTCCTCCCTGAGCAGCTGCCCCTCCCTGTCCCACTGCAGCCAGGACCCCTGCAGCACCCCCAGACCAGGCCAGAAACCAGCCCTGGGGACAAGCAGAGCCCATTCACTGCCCTGCCAGGCCCTGAGGAAGAGGTGAAGGGAGGCACTGCGGCCTCGGGAAACAAGGTGTGAACAAACCAGGACCAGCACCACGACAGCCATGGGTCAGTCCTTGGAAATGCTGCTGCAGGGCAGGGGGAAAGCGAGGACACGGGACAGGTCAGAGGGGAACCCCCCACCACACTGCCAGGCACCTCAACATTCACCGAGACAGAGAGAAACCCACTTCTTGGCCAACAGTTTTATTGTCCCAGTCCCAGGAGGAAGCAGTTAGAGACTCACACTTGCACAGCAGGTTACACAGGAGGCACAGCCCAGCGGCCAGGCCCGGAGCAGCGCTGGGACAGGCCCCGGCACTGGGACAGGCCCCGTCACTGGGACAGGCCCCATCACTGGGACAGGCCCCGGCACTGGGACAGGCCCCGGCACTGGGACAGGTCCCGGCACTGGGACAGGCCCCATCACTGGGACAGGCCCCATCACTGGGACAGGTCCCGTCACTGGGACAGGTCCCATCACTGGGACAGGTCCCATCACTGGGACAGGCCCCGGCACTGGGACAGGCCCCATCACTGGGACAGGCCCCGGCACTGGGACAGGCCCCATCACTGGGACAGGTCCCATCACTGGGACAGGCCCCGGCACTGGGACAGGCCCCATCACTGGGACAGGTCCCATCACTGGGACAGGTCCCGTCACTGGGACAGGCCCCGTCACTGGGACAGGCCCCGGCACTGGGACAGGCCCCATCACTGGGACAGGTCCCATCACTGGGACGGGCCCCGGCACTGGGACAGGCCCCACCAGCAGCTCGGGCCCTGCTGGGTGCTCCCCTGGCCAGTCAGAGCAGGAGGCAGAGCAGGGCGAGGGCGCAGCAGGTTCCTCCCTCACCCGCAGAGTGTTGCAGTCCCTTCTCCATGCGGAGTTGACAGAAATTAGTGTTCTTTCCAGAGGTGGAAAACAAAAATGGCTGGAGACAGGTAACAAGCCCTTCAGGGGCAGGAGAAGCGTTCAGCCCCACTGGCAGCTCCCGGCTGCAGCCGTGCCCGGTGCGAGCAGCCAGCCCTGAATCCCAGCACCTCTGCCTCCCTTCCAGCCCAGCACTGAGCCTTGCTCCAGCCTCCATCCTGGCCCCTGCCACAGGAGGAGCAGCCGACCTTCATCCACACGGAACACTGGGAGTTTTCCAAATACTGGCATGAAGTCCTGGAACAGCGTGAGGGCTCAACTGATTCGGTGCCACTCTGGCTGATGCCCAGAGCAGCGCAGCGTCTCCCTCACCCAGCACCCCTGGGTGATGCAGTCTCAGAGCTGCAACTCATCTATATTCCATCCCGTTTCCTTCCTCCTGCTGCAGAGCAGGAGTGACCCTGGCTGAGGTCAGCTCCAAACCCTGCACTCTCAGCTCAGCCAGAATGAAGATGCAGCATTGTTCTTGGCACCATAAATACATGTATTTGCAAATATATTTTTTTCCAAGGCTACTGTAAATAAATTCACTTTCACCCTGCAGCAGCACGTCCTTAATTACACATCAGAACAGGGCTCTGCTCAGCTCTCAAATTGTAACACGCTGCAAACCGAGGCTGCAGCTGGCTCAGAAGGTCTCTTCCCACATCTTGTCTTGCTTGGCTTGAAGTGGATAGAAGTAAAAATCGGTGGATTTCAAAGCAGGGACATCACCACATCACTGTTCTTTGGTACAGACATTGGCCACAACAACCGACTGGGACACTGACACCACAAGCACATGGCACGCTTGCACTTCAGAGGGGCTGGAAATCTCTTTTTTGCTATGTAAAGGAAAAAAAAAAAAAGGAAATGCTTCCAAAGAGCCACTCTCCAGCCACGTGCCCGGAATTTCTGCTGCTTTTTAAACACACACCGTATTCCTAATTAATTGCATCCCTTGGCAGTCCACCTGGCAAAGCCCAGCTATCGCTTCCGCTCGCCTTTTTGTGTCCTTTTCTTCTCCTTCTCCTTCCGCTCCTGCTTGGCTAGCTTATCCTTCTCTCGCTGGAGTTTATCTTGCTCTTTTTTCTTCTGGAACTCATCTCGCAGCAGCTCCCGCTCCAGCTTCCTGGCGTTCAGGACATCCTGCAGGTTTGTGTTCCGGAACAGCGCTGGAGCCTGTTAAGGGCAGACACCCTGGGTGCACACACACAGCTCCCACCCTGGAGCTCTCCACTCTGCCCTGGCTTTAGCACAGTGGGGGGTTCATTCTACTTCTATTTATTTGTTTAGAGTGGGGGAAAGTCGGGGGTGTTCAGCCTGGAGAAGAGAAGGCTCCAGGGAGACCTTAGAGCACCTTCCAGTGCCTGAAGGGGCTCCAGGAAAGCTGGGGAGGGACTTGGGACAAGGGCAGGGAGGGATGGGATGAGGGGAAATGGATTAAAACTGGAAGAGGGAGATTGAGGTGAGACATGAGGAGGAAATTCTTCCCTGTGAGGGGGGTGAGACACTGGAACAGGTTGCCCAGAGAAGCTGTGGCTGCCCCAGCCCTGGCAGTGTTGAAGGGCAGGTTGGATGGGGCTTGGAGCAACCTGGTGTGGTGGGAGGTGTCCCTGCCCATGCAGGGGGTGGGACTGGATGATCTTTAAGGTCCCTTCCAATCCAAACCAGTCTGGGATTTCATGATTCTATGAATTTAAGTTTCACTTTGTAATTATATGATAAAAAACCTGCTTCCATCTTAAACCTGCCAGCAGGTGAGCTGAAGGAATGTCCCAAATTATTGTATTGAGAGAAAAGGTGGGGGGACTTGGTCCTTGTTCACCATTTACAGCTCAGCTGCACCAGGGCCTCATGAGTTTCAGGCAGTTGTTTCTATTGCACTTCCAGTAACTCCTGACATGATTTACCCCTCTGCACACCAGTTAACTTCAAGCTGATGTTCTGGGAGGATTATCCTTATGAACAGCATGTTCTGTGAAGGTTCCGAGAGGGTGGAAGAGGGAAGGAAGGAACAGAGGAGAGAAAAGAGATGGACAGGATCAGTCTCAACTCTGCACATGGGGCAGGAAGCAGAGGGACCTTGAACTTTCATTACAAGCAAGGTCAGGCTCCATGAAAAGAATCACCAAACTGAAAAGGTGGCCCTAAAGAAACAGGGAGTATCAACTTGGAGAAGGAAGGATGGGAAACTCTAGAGGAAGCTGCCTTCCTTCCACCAAGCCTGGGTCACCAACAAGTCAAAGGATACATTTTTCTGATCCAATGTTGACTGCTGTCGCAGCAGATCCGTCCTGCTCATCATCGCCAGTGAGAGAATTAAGGAAACAAGGACATCAGTGATGAACTTGTGCCTCTCTACAGTCCCACTGAACTTAAAACAGTCAAATAACAATTTTACCAAGCCATAAGGAAGCTAAAAATGAATGCAGACAATCAAGGAGCAGGCAAGCCCAAAACCCAACATTCAGCTCCCTCCTGCTGCTCCCGTGCCCGGTACGATTGCCTCCTGTTCCACTTTGCTCTTCAGCAAAGAGCTCGTTCTCCAGCACTGCAGAGAGGTAACTTTAAACCCTCCCACTCTCTACACACACTCTCTCTAAAGGGCATCTCCTTGATGGGTTTTCTCTCCAGAAAGCAAGAGGTTACTCCAATACATCAACTGCCCCGCACAGAAGGACCAGGATGCGATTCACGTCTCCCCTGGACTGGGCAAACCCCACCTGGCCAAGCACGGGCTGGTGGGGAGTGTGGGAATGGGGGAGAAACCTCCTCAAAGGAGTGTTTGCTCCTGGCACTCCACAAACGAGGAGCTTCCATGCTTTTTCCATGGAAGTTATTCCATCGTGGAGAAGGAAGATTGAAAAGTTTCCCCAATTCTCCCTGCTAGGGAGGTGTCGTTTTAGGAGATTGTTAATAAAAATTGTCCTTCAAAGCACCAAATCCCAGCTGGGTCAGGAAAAGGATATTCCTCCTCATCTGTCACGTTGGCATACTGGGCAAGCAGGGCAGCTTTCCTTTGCTTCTCCTCCTGGGAGACCTCCTTTGGCTTCACCACAATCCTGGCCTGCTTCTCCATCATGCTGGCAATGGCCTGGATCTCATCTGGCAAGGAGAAGACCTGGGGCATCAGTGGGTCCCTGCAGCCCTGGCCCAGCTGGGGGATGTCCCAGGCTGCTGCTTCCCACACCTCCAGCCCCAGAGGCACCATCCAGTGTCCCAGGCTGTGTCCCCTCTGCAGGGAGGCAGCTGTCACTGGGGACACGTGTGCAGAGCTCAAGGGAGAAGCCTCACCCAAAAACACCCCCCACCCTCAGACTCTATTTTTCCTGGAGCCAGTGAGGTCTCACCAGAGCACTTTGACATCGCTAAGACTCTTGCTACTGAAAATCCATTTCACTCCAAATTGCATTCTCTTCTGGGTAGGAGCAGCTGAACATGTTTATTTAACTACCTACTTAAAACCACATCAAATAAAAATGCTGAGAACAAAGTGATCAGTTTAACACTCTCTCTTTGATACCCACCAAGGGAAAGGAGCAGCTGAATTGCCTCTTAACACTCAAGTTCAGCTGCCCAGTTCTTAAAATGACATTTGAGGTTTGACACCATTTTATTCTTTTTTTTTCGCTTCTTCATAACTTATCCTCAGGATTCTGTTATTCTAAGTAGAGATCCTGGCTTCATCAGGGATTTATCCACGGGGAAATCATGAAATCCTTACATTTCTAACAGCCCAGACACATCCTGCTCCTTCTTTCAGTGACAAGGAAGGAAAATCCCTGTGGGTAACAACAGTGTGAGCAGGAGTGGCCCAGCAGCAGCTCCAGCAATGCCTATCACTTGTCCCCAGAGGAGGGATTAATTTTATTTCTTGCACAGGACAGTGTAACCTGTCCCTGTCCCCAGCCAGAGGCAAGGTCAGGCCAAGGATGGGTTCAGTGGGGCTTTGGGGAGCACCACGGAGCTGCTGTGTGGGTCTTCTGGGAGGAGGAGGGGAGTGATGTGTGGGAACTGCTGAGGTTTAGCCAAGGAAAGTGCTTTATAAAACACAGGCCAAGGGATAAGGGGCTCTCTGGGAGAGCTATTTCCAGAGTGACATCAGTCAGTGACAATATTCTGCTTGCAACCGGAACCAACAAGAAAATGCAAAGCCAACAAAAAGCAGGATTTAGCCAAAAGGAACGTTGTGCTGTCCCAGCTGGGGTGGGGTGGGTGCAGTGGGAAGGTGACTGACTGACCCGTGCTGTGTGCCCAGAGCAGCACAGTCCTCCAGCCTCTGTCTCCACTGTGCCCCAGGGTCTGCTCAGTGGCCAGAACAAACCTCCCCCGGGCACAGGAACAAGAGGGAGGTCAGGGAGGTCACTGCTCCTGAGCCAACAGCTGAAAAGGAGGGATGAATTCCAGGGGGTACAAAGGAATGTGGCTGGGAAAGGAGCAGCATGAGCACAGCAGCAGCCTCACACAGCTCCCCCCTACAAGCATTTTGGGGAAAAAAATGAGAGTTTTAAGAGGTTTTGAAAGAGGAAAATAAAGCTGGCTTCCTGATGTGTGCTGGGACCTTCTCCTGGGGAGCAGCAGCAGGAGGGACAGTGCATGGCAGCTGTAGCAGTGTAAACACATTGGCTTCTGAATCAGTGTTAACTGGAGCAAGTTCCAGAACTGCACCAGTGCCCAGGCTGCATCGTTAGCACTGAACAGCCCTGGGTGCTTTGTGAGAGGGAATTTTAAAAATCCTACAGAAAAAAATAAATAGATGAGCTTTTCCTCTGCAGGATTAGGAACCCAAAGGGCAGCAGGTCAGGGAGAGGCAAAGGGAACTCATCCTCATGCCCTATTTCAAGACAAAATGGTAAATAAGCAGCAACAGCAACGAGAAGCAAGTCAGATCTGCACATGTATGAGCAGTGCTGGGTCTGACTCCCCAGGGGAGGAGCAGAGGGGTCTCAGCTGGGTGGGCCCTGCAGGCTGGTCACGCTGGTACCTGCTTTGTTCTCTTTGGCATCAACAACCTGAGACTCAGACCACTTCTCCACTACTTCCCTGCAGACGTCGGTTAAGAGGTCTTCTTCCTAGAGAGGGAAAAGAGACTTCTCAGTCGTGGAGCAGGGTTGGTCTCCTTCAGACCAGCATGAGTTGATGCCACGAGCACCAGCTGGGAAGGATCCGAACGCGCAGCTCCAGCCATGTGGCTTCCCACGGGGAATCTGCTCGGGGAATGCAGGGGCAGGACCCTGGTCACCCCAGGGTGATGGGACACCCTGGGTGATGCAGCCACTTGTTGTCACAGCTCAGGACTGGAGAGTGCCCCGACCCACCAGGACAGCACCAGGTGTCACCACTGCCACCCACAGCTGGGCAGGGCACCAGGCCGTACGTGTCACCAGCAGGTCCCTTCCCACCACTGCTCAGCCACGTGCTGGTGTCACAGCAGCTGCTGCTCCTGGTCCCACAGCCCCAGTGGGGGCTTCACTCAGATCTACTGCCCAGCAGCATCTCTTCCTCAGCAAGGCTGTGGCAAAGCTGCTCAAGGGCCACCTCCAAGCCAATCCCACCAAATGAGACCAGACACAACATGGGTGAAGGCCAGCATGGAGCTGAAACCACCTCGGTGGTACCAACAGACCATCCCCTGCCTCCAGCAGGGACATTCCTGTCCCACTTGAGCTACCTGGAGCATGACACAGATCTGTGGAGGTGGCAGTGGAACACCTGCACACTCCTGTCCATTACTGAGGAAGACTTTGAGCTGCAGGGAGAAAGGAAACACACCCAAGCAGGGCAGCATGCCCAGCACCAGATCCCTGCCAGTGGAGCTCCTGCAGGACCAGCTCTCTCCCCAGTGCCTATGGGCAGTTCCCAGGGGACTGACCAACACCATAACTCAAGTCCCAGCAGCAGACAGGTGACACTGCCCCTCCACAGCCCAGCACAGCCCTTCTGCAAGGACTACACAATATGCCCAACATCAAAAGAAGTTTGCCCAGCCGGTGATGGGAGGTGATTCTCCCTCTCTATTCTGCTCTGTTGAGACCCCACCTGGAGAACCGTGTCCAGTTGTGGAGCCCCCAACATAAGAAGGACGTGGAACTCCCTGAGCAAGTCCAGAGGAGGGTGACAAAAATGATCAGAGGGCTGGAGCAGCTGCCCTATGAAGAGAGGCTGAGGAAGGTGGGGTTGTTCAGCCTGGAGAAGAGGAGGCTCTGAGGTGACCTTATAGTGGCTTTCCAACACCTGAAGGGGCCTACAAGAAAGCTGGGGCAGGACTTTTTGCATGGGCAGGGAGTGAGAGGACAAGGGGCAATGGTTTAAAACTTGAAGAGGGGAGATTTAGATTAGATATTAGGAGGAAATCCTTCCCTGTGAGGGTGGCGAGACACTGTCCCAGGTTGCCCAGAGAAGCTTTGGCTGCCCCATCCCTGGAAGTGTTGAAGGGCAGGTTGGATGGGACTTGGAGCAACCTGGTCTGGTGGGAGGTGTCCCTGCCCATGCAGGGGGTGGGACTGGATGATCTTTAAGGTCCCTCCAACCCAAGCCATTCTATGATTCTATGAACCCTTGTGGTCCTCCTGCTTCCCTGGGGCAGCTGCACTGCATCCCACCAGGGACAGATCAGGCAGCAAAGCAGTGCTCACCCCTGACCATCGCCTGCCCCACCTGTGCCAAAAGCTGGCTCAGAGCAGCAGAAATAAACTGCCTGGGAAATAATTTCTTATAAAGGTGTGTGGGAACCAGGCCTCTGCCACCTGACTCCCCCCTGTCCTGCTGGGCCTACAGGAATTGCCAGCTCAGAGACAGGCACCATAACCCCTGCACACTGACTGCCCATGGAGACACCAAGTTCATGATCCTCATCTTGAAAACCTGGGCACCAGGCAGCTAAATATCATAGAATCATAGAATGGGTGGGGTTGGAAGGGACCTATAGAGGTCACCCAGTCCAGTCCCCTGCAGTGCTCAGGGACCGTTTTAACTAGATCAGGTTGCTCAGAGCCCCATCAAGCCTGACCTTGAATGTCTCCAGGGATGGGGCCTCCTCCACCTCTCTGGGCAACCTGTTCCAGTGCTTCCCCACCCTCCTGGGAAAGAATTTCCTCCTCATGTCTCACCTCAATCTCCCTCTTCCAGTTCTAATCCATTCCCCCTCATCCCATCCCTCCCTGCCCTTGTCCAAAGTCCCTCCCCAGCTTTCCTGGAGCCCCTTCAGGCACTGGAAGGTGCTCTAAGGTCTCCCTGGAGCCTTCTCTTCTCCAGCCTGAACACCCCAACTCTCCCAGCCTGTCCCCAGAGCAGAGCTGCTCTCACCCAGAGCCTTCAACAGCCAAGCACAAAATCCAATGTGTAACAGCAGAGATGGCAGAACAGACACATGGTGACACCATCACACCAAACAGCACCAAGTCCATGAGCTGTGATTTCTGCAACTGCCTGAGAGGAGGTTGGAGCCAGGGGGGGTCAGTCTCTGCTCCCCAGGAACAAGTGGCAGGACAAGAGGAACCGGCCTCAAGTTGTGCCAGGGGAGGTTGAGGTTGGATCTTGGGAACAGGTTCTTCCTGGCAAGGGTTGTCAGGCCCTGGCCCAGGCTGCCCAGGGCAGGGCTGGAGTCCCCATCCCTGGAGGTGTCCAAAAAACATGTAGGCTTGGCAGCTGGGGACATGGTTTAGTGGGCATGGTGGGGTTGGGTTGATGGTTGGGCTAGATGACCTTAGAGGTCTTATCCAGCCTTAATGATTCTATGGTAATTACAGACAAATTAATTAACCTCCGCTATTTTAGAAGAGCATTTCCCAAGGACATTTTGCTCTGCCCCCAAGGCCCTGGGGATGCAGCTTTGGCCTTTCCTGTTATTTCAGCCACAAAGATGCCTGGCACAGTCACCCTGCTTTTAGAGACTACCCTGGGGTGGGGAAGGGTGCCCTTCTCTCCCAGAAGCCTTGGGAGGGCAGAAGCAAGCACTGCTCACCCCCAGGAGCTCCCGCCCCTGCCCAGGCTGGGCTGGCAGTGCCCAGTTTGCCCCAGGTGGGAGTTGGACTCCAGCTCCAGCCCGATCCAAGGGCTGACTCCTGGAAGACAATTCTATGCTGTGAGGAACAAAACCGGCCAGAGGACCTCCTACCACAGCTTTCTTTTGGCTGTTTTAAATGATTTGTTGTTTAAAACCGCCTCTTAAACTGCACTTGGGCCCTGTCCAGCTCGAAGGTGAAGCCTGCTTCTTCCAAACAAATAATGACCCTTTTCCCTTCCCCACGCACACAGCCAAGCTCCTCAGAGGCTGCCCAAGTTCCTCACCAACCTCGAAACTGGCACTACCCCCACTTCCCAACAAAACGAACCCCCCAAATACGCTCCCAACACCCGGAGAGCCCTGAAAAGTCCACAGAGGGGTTAGGGACCCCCGGGAAACGCGGTTACCGATCCCAGGGCTTCAGAAAAGCGATGCCCGCCTGTCCCCCGCGGCTCTCCGGCCCAGCCGCCACGAAGGCCCCGGGCTCGGCGAGGCCGCCCGTCGCCTCTTGGGGCTGTGGGTGAGCCCCGACGGGGAATCAGAAAGCTCAGGCACGGAAACACCCACCGGAACCGGCCCCTCGCCCCGGGAGGCTCGGCCCGCCCGGAACGCCCCACGCCGCCACTCACCAGACAGGCGGCCAGGACACCCCACAGCGCCTCCAGCCGCTCCTCGTCGCTCTCCTCCTCGCGGAGCAGCCCCTCGATGTAGGCCCCGTACACGGCGCGGTCCAGGCCCAGCGCCTCCAGCCGCCCCGCCAGCCAGGCCGCGAACCCTCCCGCCGCCTCCCCTCCGGGCGCCGCCATCTTGGAGCACGGCCACCGCCCCCGGGGAGGGCTCGACGGTGGCCGCCAAGGACAAACTTGTGGCGGAGGCGCTGCGGCGCTGGGGGGACCGGCCCGTCTGTGCCCGCTGCCGGGAGAGGCGGTGCCCAGGAGCGGTGATGCCCGGTTGGGGGGCTCGCCGGTGCCGGTAGCGGCGTCCCGCTGCCCCGAAAACCCCCCGCTCCTTCCCCTCGGGAGCGGCGAACGCTCTGCGGCGGCTTCGCGGGGAGCGGCGTGAACCTGCGCGGCCGCCGTAGCGCTGCCGTTAGGGGCAGGGCGGGAGTTTAAACGGCGGCGACGCCTCCGCGTGCGGGTGCCATGGCGAGCCCGGTCGCTCCCCGGCCTCTCTGCGGGAAGTCCTTCTATCTCGACCTGCCGAGCGGGCGGAGCGCACGGGAGTTGGCGGAGGCCATCCGGCGTCTCGGCGGGGTGAGCGGCCGCGGCGGCTCCCGGGACCTCCCCTCAGCCCGGGCACCCCCGGGGGTCACCCTTCATTCCCGGGGCCCCCTTCCCTCAGTCTTCTCCCTTCAGCTCACTTTCCTCAGCCCCGGGCTCACCCGATGCCTCCTGTCCCCTCGCCCCGGGGCCTCCCCTCACTCCCTCTCTGCTCCCGGGGTCGCCTGTGCCCGGTGACCTGGGGGCTGAGGCAGCCCCGTCTCTATTCTCGCTCCGTTTCTCCACCTGCTCTTCTTTCAATGGTTTCCTTGTTTTCCTGGCTGCTCTTGGTGTTGTTTTGGTGTCGTAACGCGTCCACCCCGCTCCCCGATGGGCCTCGCCTCACAGCCGGGGAGCCGCTCCCTCTGTCCAGACCCCTCACGGTGTCGTTGGGCGGTTTGGTCCTGCTAGTGACCAGCTGCCAGGAAAACTGCTGGCTCCCGCCTTCCAGATGGTGGCCACTGGTTGCCCAGCCATGGAAGCACCTTCCAGACAGTGGTACTAGTTGTCTTGTGTGCCTTCCAGTCAGGGGTAACTCTTTGCCTGGTCCTGGGAGCACCTTTCCAGTAGATAACAACTGGTTGCCTGGTCACGGGGTCACCTCCTGGCTGTGGTAACTGGTTGTATGGTGGTGGGAGCATCTTCCAGTAGGTGCTAACTGGTTACCTGGTGATGGGAGCAAATTCTAGTCGGTGATAACTGGTTGCCTGGTCATGGGAGCACCTTCTGGTCAGTGGCATCTGGTTGCCCCTTCATGCCTCACAACAGCCTATGGTGTCTTAATATTTTAGAAAAGTTGTGGGACTTCCAAATGTTTCCTGGAATTCAACTCAGACTAAAGTAGGATAACCCCAGCCAAGTCTCTCTTGTTGTGGATCTCTGTGCTTCTCTCGTGGCTTTCCCAGAAAAGCCATCTGGACCCTTCCCCCTGTGAAGCTGCAGTTTGGGTGGGTTCATACAGCATTCTCCATGGCCTCTGCAGGTCTCCTTGGTGCTGGTATCCCTCACCAATCCTCACATCCTCTCCCAACACCCTTCTCAAAGCAACATCACTTCAGTCCCCCAGGCTGGGACGGGGCTTGTACCCAGCCCGGGGTTGTTCATCACTTTCAGTTTCCTCAGGACTCTGAAATACAGTTTGTCCTAAAAGCTGTTACTGTTTGTTTCAGGCTGTTTAACCTGAGGCAGATCTTACGTGCACCCCAAAACTTCCTTAGGTTCCTCAGAGCCCCGTGCAGGTGTGAAATCTTCCTTTAGCTCTTGCTGCTGCTGTGTCTCTGCTGCCAGGATCCCATCTTGGCTGGAGAGATGTGGGGAAGCTGACTTGCACTTTTTTTCCCCCTTTTTTTAATCACACCTTCATGCTGAACTTGCAGATTCTTTCTGTCCTCCCCTGGATGTGCTGTCAACACCCAGGGGTGTTCTCCTCGTAGCATTTCTCATTTAACCATGCATCCTCCAGTCTGAGAGCTGCTGGCTCCCAGCAGTCAGTCCTGTCTCTATGTGGCTCCCCCATTACTTGGAAATGATTTTACCCTTTTGATGGTCCTTCTAGTTTCTTACCAAGCATTGTCTCGGGTCACCTCCCTCTCTGAAATGTGGCATCTCATTCCTCTGGCTGCTGTGGAGATACTGAATTCAGGTATGCCATGGCCACCAGCTGTAGGCAGCTCCTTGGTAGTAATATCCAAACCCAGGTCCCCTGTGCTGTTCAGGACCAAGTTAAGGGCATCTTGTGGCCTTGGACTTGGCCTTGGTGAGGGGACAGTGACATTCTGGGGTGTTATTTGGACAGGAAGAATCTGATTGACTGTCTTCTGTGCTTGCATCCCTGTGAGCTCCAGTAACACAGGTCACAGTTGCAGAGCAGCCTGTGGTGTCACTGGTGGGTCTGGGATCCACAGGGATCACGTGGCAGAACCAGCTTGTTCAGTGGCCACGACTGCAGGCTGCTCTGACCTTCCTCTTCCCGTGGGCTTCATACCTGGGTGTCAGTGCCCCATGCCTGCCTGCCTTCTGCTGAGCTCCTGATGAACCCACTGTTAGTATCCCAAAGTTTGGTTTTCCACCTCTTCCTCAGGCTCCTCCTTTCTGTGCAAAGGTGCCTGTGTGTGTTTTGCCTTTCTAGTTCCCTGCTGCCCTCTTCTCCATGGAGCTGCTTGTCCCACCTGCTCATTTTCTACTTTATTTTGCTAAAAGGTCTTGTGCTCTCCGGAGAACCAAGCCCTTCCACACTGATGGACAATGTCCAGGGCCTTTTCCTCAGGTCTTGCTTTTTTTCTGAAAGCATTTCTTGGGGGGCAGGTAGTGGTGGAGTGTCATAGACCCCCCAGCTTGTGGGCTTGGTCCGAGGAGGTGGTTGAGCCACCATCCCTGGAGACATCTACAAAGACAGACGTGGTGCCAGGGGAGAGGGTTTGGTGGTGGACATGGCAGAGCTGGGATAGTGGTTGGACTTGATGATCTTGAAGATCTTTTCCAACCAGAATGATACTGTGATACTGTGATTTGCAGTGTGCTGCTCTCTGCACATCATCAGATCCCCCCTGCTCCTGGGAGACAGCAGTGAGGAGTGGACAAAGGAGCTGCTTGTAGAGACGAGTGGTTTCAGCAGCCCCTTGGCTGGGCCTGGGGTGAAGCTGGAGGCAAAAGTCCTTGTTCAGCAGGACTCTCAGCTGAGACAGGTTCTAACTGACAAGTGGCTGAATATGAGCCAGCAGTGAGCCCAGGTGGCCAAGAAACCCAATGGCATCCTGGCTTGTATTAGAAATAGTGTGACCAGCACAAGTAGACAAGTGATTGTCCCCCTGTACTCAGCACTGGTGAGGCCTCACCTAGAGGATTGTGTCCAGTTTTGGGCACCTCAATTCAAGAGAGATATCGAGGTGCTGGAGCAAATACAGAGGAGGGCAATGAAGCTGGTGAAGGACCTAGAGAATAAATCTTATGAAGAATGCTTGAAGGAGCTGGGAATGTTTAGTTTGAGGAAGAGGAGGCTGAGGGGAGACCTCATCAGTCTATGACTACCTGAAAGGACAGTGTAGAGAGGCTGGTGCTGGTCTCTTCTCACAAGTAATTAGTGACAGAACAAGAGGGAATGGCTTCAAGCTGCAACAGGGGAGGTTCAGACTGGACATGAAGAAAACATTTTTCACAGAAAGAGTGGTTGGACACTGGAACAGGCTGCCCAGGGAGGTGGGTGAGTCAGCATCCCTGGATGTGTTGAAGGGTCATGTGGATGTGGTGTTGGTGGATAAGGTTTAGGGGAGAACTTTGTAGAGTAGAGATGATGGTTGGACTCGATGATCCCAAGGATCTTTTCCAACCTGAATGGTTCTATGATTCTGTGATAATTCCAGAGCTGCTCTGTTCTGTCTTATGCTGCAGGTGACCGAGAGCTTCCTGAGCAAAGAAGTCAGCTACGTGGTGTCCAGCAGCAAAGAAGCTAAAAGAGACAGAGCCAGGACTGGGACTGAGGAGTGGAACAACGTAACTTCAGGAGATGCAACAGCCATGAGCCTGATGCCTTCTACCTCCAAAGGGAATGATGCCAGACCTCACCAGAAGCCACCAGACAAGGTAAGAACTATAAAGGTTTAGGCCACCTCAAAGTTTGGCCTGAGTGATCTATAGAGTAGAACCTGAGACGAGTGTTGGAAGGTGATGTTGTTCCTGCTCTGGGCAAGCACAGTGTGTGGTGTCTTGCCCTGGCCTGGCTGTTCACATTCATACCCCTGTTCCTTGTGCCTGCACATCGTTGTCTGCTCCAATGTGTGTGTCACAGCTTTGAGCCAGGAAACAAGGAGATCTGCTCCAGTGGCAGAGGGAACGGGGGGCTTGGCTGGCTTCCCAAGGGAGCAGGCAATCCTGCTGCTGCAGAGCTGTGTCTAGAAAAGCCAGAGGAGTGGGGACAAGATCAAAGTGTTGCAGACTGTGCTCACAGGCAGGGCAAGGCCGTTGTGGCCAGGGAGCAGATCCACCAGGGCAGCTCACAGGAAAGGATTGTTCTGGCTCCTGTTCACCCTGCTGGGGCTGGGAGTTGTGCTTGTGGCCAGAGCTCCAACGTCCTCCACTGGGAGCTGGGACTGGGAGAGCCTGTTGTCCTGCCCAGGCCACAGCACCTCTGCCAGCTGTGGGTGGGAAGGCTGGGCCCATGCTGGGGGTGTCACTCACCCACAGTATTTGTCTCCTGTCCTTGCTCACAGTGCTATCCACCTGTCATACAAAGAGCTCAGCCTGTTTGCTGGAATCCCTGGCTCCCAGAAGAGCCCCTGTTCCCAGGAAGGGCCAGTGAGGCTGTTCCTCACCCCCCAGCCTGGTGGGACGTGGCAGGCAGAGCTTCTGAGCTGTGCTGTGGCTTCCTCCTGGCTCCCCCTGCAGTGTTCCCTCTGTTCAGTGCCAGCCTTGGCTGAGCAGCTGCTCAGTAGACCCAAGGGGTGTCCCTGTGATCCCTGGAAGTGCTCAGTCCTGCCTTGGAGGTGAAGCCTTGGCCAGACTCCCCTCCCTGGCACAGCACCACCAGAGCCATCCTGAGGGACAGCCAGGCTGCCAGGCAGCTCTTTGCTTTCACACACCTCTTGGCTTCCCTCTCTGCAGGCCCTGATCAGCAGGGGAAAGGAACTGCTGCAGAAGGCCATGAAGAATCAGGTGAGCAGCCCGGGGATGGGCTTCTGTCTAGCTGGGTGTGTTCAAAGGAGAGCTGAGCAGTGCAGAACCAGTGCCAGCCCCTCCTCAGAGCCCCTGCCTGCTGAGGGGGCAGAGTTGGGGCTGGTAAAAGTGTGAAGCCATTGCTTGTGGCTCCACAGAATATTGTGCAGTGCTCCTGGGCACTGTTCATGGAGCTGTGTCATCTGTCCATGTTAGTACTTCTGAGGCTTCTCCCAGGGATCTGGGTGCTCAACACGGGAGAATTATTGACACCAGACCTGTTGTTAAATGAATTTTTGGCCTAGAAGAACTAAAACCATATATCTGGGGCAAAAGGCTCTCCTGGAGTCCTTTCACTGATATCACCAATGTCCCAAATAATCTCACTGCCCACTTAGAAGGTCATGCTCTGTCAGGGATTAAAACTTTGCCCCAGATGCTACTGTTAATTTATGGTAGACGAAGCGTGAGTTGGAGCCTTTTCTGCTCTGCCCTGATGTTAATAACAGCCATGCAATGCTCTGTCAATTGGGCAAGAGGAAAATCTGTCTCAACTTGGGTTTTGAGCTGCATGTGCTCATGATGTCACCCCTGCTCTGAGCTCTTCTTGCCAAACCTCTGTCTGGGCAGGACACCTGCAGTGGCAGCAGCATCCTCGCCAGCGCTCGCCTGTGGGGCGTCCAGGTCCTGCACGTGGATGGTATCCTTCTCTGGAGGCTGAAATGGAGCTGGTGGTAATTAGTGATTTCTGAGGTAGGTGGGGGGAGAAAGTGATGCAGTGAGCGTGGTGCAGGAGGAGGAAGAAGTGGTTGAGCAGCACCTGGTTCCTGACTGAGGCTGCCCTGGCCCTGCTTGTCTCGGGTGCCCTTCGAAACCCGGATCAACACCTACGTGTGGAACAGCTGCTGCCACAGCAGCAAACACTCAGTGTGCTGTAATATGCTGAAGCTGTAATATTAGAAAATGTTAATAGCTTAGTCAGTGCATTAATTTGTTCCAAAAAGACCATTTTTACTAATTGACCTGGAAGTACAGATCACGATAATGGCAGGACTCGGTTGTTTTTAATTAGGAAGTGCTGGTGTTTGAGGATCTGTGCTGGAAGGCCCTTCCCACCTCGGTGATGAATGGGGAGGGGGTGACAGGAGAGACAGATGGTGAAACTGTGCTGCTAAGAATAGGTCTGGAGTAAAAGGCCCCAGAGTGCCTGGTGACAGTGACACACAGCCATGGCCCAGCCTGTCGGTGCTGCCCCCCCCGGCCCAGCTCAGTGCTGCCCCTGGCCTGTGGGGCTGTGAGCTCCAGGGTCTGCTCTGAGTCCTGCACGGTTCCTAACGGGGTCTCATCCTGCAGAGACTCAGATCCAGCCTCCAGGGCTGCTGCAGGGCTCAGGGGGGTGCTTTCCCTCCCAGCACTCTTCCTTGGCTGCATTTTGGGTGGGTTAACCCTGCAGTGGGGATGCTCCAGGGCAGCAGGCTCGGGCACTCTGTGCTTCCCCTGTGGGTGGGGGGTTGTACTGGTGCTGCAGGGGGGGCACAACTCAGCTTCTCTCCTTGAGTGGTGACTCCTTGACATCCCCCTGCACAGAAATGCTGTCACATGCCCAGCAGCTGCTCCGTGCTGCCTCAGGAGCCAGGAAGCAGTGCCAGAAGATGGAGGTAACTGCACTGGGGCCAACTCCAGGTGCTCAGGACCCCTCAGCAGCTCTCAGCAACCCTTCCAGCTCCTCTAGTGCTACTGGGCAAGCAAGCAGGGAGTCCCCATGGTTTTCATCCAACACTGAGCAATCTGATGCTTCTATTTATTGATGGAGATGTCAAAATTCAAAGAACTTTTCCTTTTCTAAAGTGGGGGTAAAACCAGAGCAGAATGAAGCGGCTGTTAGTTATCAACCTCACCTGCAGCACATCTGGTACTGCCTTTGACTTGCAAGGCACTAAGGGTAAAACAAAGATAGATGCAGTCAGTGCTCTGGCTTTCTGAAGTGGTTTTTGATGTATGGAGAGGTCGGTGGGAAGGCAGGGCACAGATGAGACAGTGGCAGTCTGCACAGCGTATTTAAACTACCTCTGAGTAACTTGGGAGACCAACTATCACAGGGAGGGGACACAGTCTGTGCTGCAGGAGCTCTGGAGTGGTGGGTGAGACTGCTGTAACCTCAGTTGGCTGCTCTGGGACCAGCAGTGATGGCTCCTGTACTAATGGGGTCACTTTTTCCTTTAGGTGAAATGCCTTGCACCCGGATCCAAAATTCACCAAGGTAGGCCTGGAAGTTGTGCTCCTGTTCACACTCAGGTGCTCAAAGGACACCTTGTTTTGAATTTGAAAATCTATCTGAAACATCAGCAATCCAAAACATGCCAACTGTGAAGGCAGTTTCTCATGTACAGTTTCTGTGACTCCTTCTCTGAGTCTAGCTGCAGCCTCCTAATCCTGCTGAGGATGCCTTTGATTTCAGGCAGTGTTTTTTAAAATCCCATCAACAGTTTGCAGCACAGCTCCCAGAATCCTGAGGCACCCGAGGGCTGTGCTGCTGGCACTGCACGTTGAATCCACTGGCTCAAACCAAGTTTGGAGGAATAATGTGTTCCTCACAACCCCCTCACTGCTGCTGGGCTGAAATGTACTGCTGAGACACCAAACTAGGGATAAAGCTTCCCACGGAGCAGGGAGGGGGGAAAACCAGGTCCTCATCTGCAATCCCAAGCACAGATACAGGCTGGGTGGAGAATGGATGGAGAGCAGCCCTAAGGAGAAGGACTTGGGGGTGTTGGGGGATGAGAAGGTCACCATGAGCCAGCACAGTGCAGGGAGACCTTAGAGCACCTTCCAGTGCCTGAAGGGGCTCCAGGAAAGCTGGGCAGGGACTTTGGACAAGGGCAGGGAGGGATGGGATGAGGGGGAATGGATTAAAACTGGAAGAGGGAGATTGAGGTGAGACATGAGGAGGAAATTCTGGAGTGTGAGGGTGGTGAGACAGTGTCCCAGGTTGCCCAGAGAAGCTGTGGCTGCCCCATCCCTGGAAGTGTTGAAGGGCAGGTTGGATGGGGCTTGGAGCAACCTGGTGTGGTGGGAGGTGTCCCTGCCCATGCAGGGGGGTTGGATCTAGATGGTCTTTACCCAAACCATTCTGTGATTCTATGACTTAGACAAAAGCCAATTGTGATACTGAGATTAGCACCAGTGATGTAAGTGAAGTTGTGACTGGTTTGACTGGGGGGTGAGTGCTCAGGAATATCTCGAACAGGCTCCAGCCTGGATTCTGTGTGTGATGCTTGTAAGGTTATTTTCCAGGTTGGGGTGGGGAAGGTGGTGAAGAAAGGCTTGAAAAGGTGTTGGGTGAGGCAGATCATCTGCTGCAAGCTCAGAACTCTTGGCTGTGACACACTGTGAGCCCTGCCTGGGGACTGGTGGTGACAGCTGAGCCGTTTGTCACTGCTCAGCACTCTGCCACGAGAGCTCAGGACCTGTGCACCACTCTGAGGTTTATCTGGGGCCCTAACCATGGCCTTGCCTTCAGAAGTGCTAAGCATTTGGCAGCATTTTCATGGCAAAATTGATCCTGGACTGAAATAGCTACTTCAGTGACGTAGCAGCACATTTGGTGCCAGCTCAGGGTGAGGCTGGAGGGACTCACTGGGGAGGCCGGGTGGACTCAGCCTTTCTGGAGGGTGAAGCTAAAATTTCTTTGGAGAAAATAGCACCGAATGCCAGGATCACAGGAACATACAACACCTCGCCCTTCAGAGGCAACCAGGGAGGCACAAGAGGTTGGGTTTCAGGGTCGGGCAGACGCCCTGTGGAGGTCCCTTGGTGTTGGTCTGTTCCTCAGCCAGGTCCGTGCTCAGATTTCCAGGCTGAGTGTAACGTTATCACTTGAGCTGGAGGGACCTGTGAGGCAGGAGGGACCTGGCAGCCTCATCTCCTGGCCTGGCTCTCAGAGCCTGTTACCTGAATGCACTGCTGAGACTTTCTTCTGCTCCCTTAATGTACATTATGGCTCTGTGGGAAGCAAAGCTGCTGTTTGCCCTCCCCAGGGACCAGGTGAAGGCCAATCCTGCTCTTTAGTGGTGTTCTCCTGCTGGGCTTGGCCCTGCAGCACCTTTGTCTCCAGCAGCTCTTACTGCTTGGACTTAACTGTCCTGGCCTGAGCCATCCTGAACTCCAGTCTGTTGTGAAAGGGTGAAAAAGGTGCTGGAAGGGTTGGTGCAGAGCTCTGTGCTTGTGTGATGGCTGCTGCAGTTTGTTTCTTCTACACTCTTGTGCTTGGCAGAGAGCTGTGCTGGGGGTGGGTGACAGGATTTGAGTCAGAAGTGGAGGCCTGGGGTGGGGCACTGGCTAAGACTGAGTAGACATGACAGATGCAAAGGGCTTGGCTGGGTGGTCTTTCCAAGGTGGGAACAGTCCATGGTCAGGCTGTCTCTAGGGTTTGGCCACACTGTGGAGGCAAGGGCTGTGGTCAATCACCCAAAGAGCTGTTTTGGCTGCCCTGAGCCACCACTTGGCATTCACAGGTGTCAGAAGTACCAGTGAGCTTGGCTCTGCTGCCCAGTTCTGTTGGGGAATGAATGAGTAAGTAGGGAATTTGGCCAGGACAACTTCTAAACCAGCCCTCTTTCTAGCAGGAAAACTGAAGCCCCCTTTTCTGAAGGTTGAAGACCAGAGCAGGTAAATGAGGTCTTTCTAAATATCCTACCTTAAACCCCCAGGAGCTCCCAGGGAGGGAATCCTTGACTGGTTTTATTTGCAGTGAATATTCCATCCCCAAGGTCTTTTCTGAAGACCCTGTTACACACCAGGACGTTGGCTCTCTCCAAGAGGGAGGCAAATGGAGTTTGGAGAAACAATCCAGGTGGCTTGTATGTCAGGGGGGGAAATGGTAAACGGGACTTGACAACAGAGTTTCTTTCCTTGCTCAGATTCTGTTTGTGATCCTCAGCAGTCACTTAATCTGCTTGAGCCCTCTGAGATGAGGAAAGAGATTGAGACACACAAGGTCAGGGCCTGTAACTTGATTACAGCATCCAGCACAAGGGGATCTGATCTCTGTGGTGTTTCTAACAACTCTGTAACTCAAACAGTATCCCCAGCACTAATTAATGATTCTGAAGACAGCATTTAAGGTGGCTGCAGAGTCAAAGATTAGGTTTGAAATGCTTGTGCAATAAAGTGTGAACAGAGAGTTGTGGTCTGGGAACCAAAACCTTCCCGTGCTGCTGTGTAGCTCACAGTACTGCACTGGCTGCTGCTGATTCCCCTCGGGGCAAAAGGTGGGTTCTCAGCTGAGCAGTCAAGCCTGCCCTCTGCCCAACACATCCCCCCATCAGTGCCTTTACTGGGAATGAGGTTTAGTCCTCCCAGTGAGAAATGGGAAATCAGCCAAATGGAAGGACAGCGATGGCCAGTGTGAGACCTGGAGCCCCTCAGAGGGGGGGACAGCTCTCTAACCATGCTATCCCTGCCACAAGGCTGATGTCCTGATCTGCTTTCAGGCAATTCCGACCCTTCCATCACCAGTTCAAAAGCTTTCCTGACCTGAACTTCCTGGCACCCAAAAGCTCCAGCCCATTCGAGCCTCTGAAAAGCGTCTGGAGTCCTTGCAGAGCCAGGTAGGTTGGAGCTCTTCCTGCCCAAGTTTTTGACCCAACTCCCTTGCTAACTGCTGCCCTCCTGGTTCCTGGGATTTAGAGAATCTCTTTCCTTCTGGATGCAGTGAGAGGAGTTCTGCTGTGGGTCAAACAGCTGTAGGTCAGAACAGATGCTGTCAGGTGGGGGCAGGAAAGATTCTTGCTGTTCCCTTGCAGGGGTGCAGAGGGCTGCCCGAAGCGCAGCGAGGGGGAGAAGAGCCCCCCATCCACACCAGTCACTGTGCCAAAGAAAAGGAGAGGATTCTGTGAGTGCTGCCAGGAGACCTTTGAAGAGCTGCAGAAGGTAAAGGCTCCCCTGGGATCTGGGTCCTTGCAAAAGTTATGCGGGCCACTCAGGGACTTCATTAATTGTGTCAGGCCTGTGACTCTTTGGGAAGGGAGGCAGATACTGCTGTACCTGCAGCCTCTGTGGTATCTCATAGATGAGAGCCATGGTCCTCTGTGCCCTGACCTCCTGGCCTGGGCAGACAATAGTTTTCAAGTTTGGAGCACGACATGATCATCTCTGGGCCTAGGAGAGCCTCAAGGATCATCCCATTACCAGATCTGTTAGGTGAGAAACCTATTCCATGGCAGCCAGGGGGCACAGGCTGAGGAAAAAGGTGGGAAGAGGGCTTTTTATCTCCTGGAAAATGCCAAACAAAGTAGCTTTGAGCCTGGTCTGTGGTGATAGATGTATTTGGAGCCTGTTTTTTCACTGGCTGCTGGGGTGAGCTGTGGGCTGCTGCTGGATACAGACCTGACCTCCTCATGGGGGGTGACCATGGAGCAGAGCCCCTGTGGGAGCACGGGGGGGTGACAGCATTGCCTGTGCTTCCCAGCTCTGCTTCCAAACACTTCTACCTGGTGAAAAGGCTGTTTGTTTGTCCTCTGTTCTGTTAGGGAGTGGGAAGTGCTGTTACTGCACATTTTCCCCCCCCTGTGAAAGGGTAAGTGTTGCTAAAAAGGTCTCTGCCCCATTCCAGCACCTCCAGAGCCCCCAGCACAAGCGGTTTGCACTGGACGACTCCCAGTACGCCCCTGTGGATTGGGTCATCTCCCAGCTCAGCAGCACCCTGGGCCAGCAGGCAGCCAAGTAAGTCTTTGTGAATCTGGTCTGTCCTGGAGGCCAAAAGCCACATGGTGCTACGTGGCACACTCATGGACCTGAGCCTCTGGGCTGCTGTGGTGCTGGGGCCCAGCTTGGGATCAGCCAGCAGGGAGCAGAGGGCAGGGGCTGATGGCAGGACCAACCTAGCACCTGCCAGGCAAGGTTTAGATGAGCTGTGGGAGATGTTCTTCCTGAATTTCTGTGGCTTCTCTGCTTCAGGGAAGTCCCCATGAACTTCTAGTACCTCTAGAAAGGACAGCTGGGCTCATCTCTTCTGTCCCCATGTCTGATACAAACCCCACTGCTCTGTCTGTGCCCAGACCTTGGGCTGCTGAGAAGATCCCTCGTGCTGTCAATGTCCTCTGCCAGCAGCAGTGTCTGGCTTTGCTGAGCCTCACCCATCTCAAGTTTCTTACCAGCTCCTGAGCAAGGGCTCTGAACACCCTGGGCTGCAGAAAGCACAGTGTCTCCTGGGGGGAGGGTGTTGCAAGGCTTGGAGACACTGAACATTAACTGATGGTTCTTCTCAGGGTGCCTTGGTCCTGCCTGACAGATGAACACTCAGTGCCTCAAGCCCAAGTTGTTGGAGGAATGGAGATGCTGACAGCAGAGCTGGCAAAGGAAAGGGAGCAGCCTGAGCAGCATGCCGTGGGACTGCTGGTTGATATGGAGCAGGATCGTGGCCTGGAGGCAGGGGCAGGGGCAATAACCCCAGAGGAGGAGGGGGGCTGTTGGAGAGCTGCTCTCAGGGGCTTGCTGCTGGAGCAGGGCTCAGCAGAGGGGTCTGTGCAGCACGTGGCACCATGGAGGGGTCTGTGGTGGGGGACATAGACCCAGCCTTGGCTCCTGACCTGGGCTGGGGGCCTGGTGTAGCAGCCACTCCTGTGGGAGAGGCAGTTGCTTCTTCATCTGAACTTTGCAAACAGCAGATGCTGGGGTCTCTCAGCCATCCACAAGCACTGCCTGCCTCCAGGAAACGCCAGCTCCCCTCCAGACAGGGCATCCAGCTGGGGAAGAAGCCCAGGCTGGAGCTGGGAGGTTCCCTCTCTCCCTATAAGCAGACAAACCCAGAGGAGAGTGGGACAGGTGTGCAGGGCACAGGACAGGCCTCTGAGCCAGGCCTGCCCAGCGTGGTGGCAGCTGGCAGCGTGCCCCTGAGCACACAGCTCTCCAGCAGACCTCAGAGCTCCCTTGGTTTGGCCCCATGCCCAGATGGGAGCCCTGGGGACCCTGCAGCATGGCCAGGTTCCTTCCAAGCTCTGTCTGTGGGTTTGGATCCCTCAGAGGCTGCTGCAGCCAGCACTGCCAGCCAGCCTGGCTGGGGCAGAGCAAACCTGAGTTCCCAAGGGACACAGCTCAGAGGGGACAATGGAAACACACCCAGAAATGTGAATAGCCCTGATCAGGAGGGCACAGTGAGCAGGACCAGCTGTCCTCCTGGCTGGTTGCCCTCTCCAAAACTGCCTGTGGCTGAAGCCAGATGTAGCTGCTTGCTCTGTGTTGGAGCAGGAGAAAAAATAGCACCCAAATTACCTGAGCTCCCAGGCCACAGCCAGGAGCAGGCCCCCTGCCCAGGGCTCCTTCAGCCTCTTCCACACAAGGCCCAGGCTGGTCACGACTTCAGCACAAGTTCATCTGAGTCAGACTGGGTGTCCAGCTGCTCTCCACACTAACAGGCATCCGGGACAGCAGGATCCAGCCTGTGGACAGGGACTTTCTCCAAAGGACACATGTCAATGTGAGGGACAGTGGGTATGAGTCTCAGCTCTGCTCTGTCCTGAAACAGAAATCAGAGCTTGCCTGGGCAGACAAAGGGGACAAGAGCTGCTGGAACTGCTGCACAGACACCAAAGGAGCTTCTTTCCCCCTGTTTGAGACCTTTTTTGGCAGCTGGACTAGTTAAACCCCCTTCCTGGCTGTTCCCGGGGCCCTTTGGGGGGAGCTGTGAGGTGGCTGGAAGTTGTTTAACAAGCCTCCCATGATGGTCCCCAGACACCACAAACCTCCTGGGCAGCTCTCCTCTTGAGATCTTATAGGTGATGCAGTGGTTTCACTGTCCTTGGCTGCAAGAGGGGCTGGGATCTTCCATCCTCTCTGCTGGTGATGTTCAGAGCTGGTAGCTTCCTCCTTCAACTCCTCACTGGGCTGCTGACAATGTTGTCTTGCTCTGGAAGCCTCTCTTCAGCAGGAAGCTCTTTGCCCTTCAGACTGAGAGCATGACCTGATCCTCATCTCACCCAGTCTTTGGAGGTGTAGAGATGGTGGAGAGGAGGGCCCTGGGGTGAGATGTGTTCTTCATGTGGTTTGGGGTTTTGTTGGATGTCTTTTGAGTATTTAGAGATGTTTGTAACTGATACTGAGTTGGAGTTGTTTTAGCAAACTTTTAAATAAATTCAAAGATGAGATCCTGCTCTGCTGTAAGTTGGGTAAAGCTTCTCTGGTGGCCTTGAGCTCAGCTGACTCAGAACTGCATGAAGTGTCCATTAGTAGAGGCTGGTCTTGGAAAGAGTCTGAGGGTGATGGTGGACACCAGGCTGAACATGGGGAAGTGGTGGCTCTGGTCACATAACATCCCTCTGTATGTGGTTTGCCCTTGGAATGTGGGCAGGAGGCTGCTGGAGCTGCTGGGCCCAGCAGAGGGGTGGCCATGTGTGGGGTGGCCCCAGGTGAAGAGGGACAGGGAGAAAGTGGAGAGCAGTTGGTGGAGACTCTTGAGCTCACCTGGACGCAGGGCTAAGGAGAGGTCAGAGCTGGGCTGGGTGTGTCTTGCCAAGAGGAGGCCGAGGAGGGTCTAAAAGCAGCCTGTGACTCCTCGAAGGGCAGTCCCAGCTAGGCTGGAGCCAACCCTTCAGTGGCCAACCCACATGGCCCAAGCTTGGGCTTCCAAGGGGAAAAGGCCCAGGAGGGTGGGACAGCCCCTGGCCAGAGCAGGGGGTCTGGCTTCCATGGAGGTTTCCAAGCCTTGAGTGAAGGACAACCATCCTCCTGCACCCAAGGCTTGGAGTGAAGCCCTGAGCAGCTGGGTAAGGTCACCCTGCTGTGAGCAGGAGGCCAGACTGGAGACATGAGAGGTTCCTCCTGAGCTAAGTCACTCTCCAGTGCAGCAGCCAAACTCTGGCTCCTCTTCACCTACTGAAGATGCTGCACAGGTGATGAAGAGCTGAGCAAACCTGCTGCAGGAGCTGAGCCACCCCAGGCATGGGGCTCTGCTGTGGACGTGTCCCAGCTGAAGGACAGTCCCTGGAAAAGAGGTAAGACAGGCTTGGGACTCCAACTGGCCAATATGTTGGTGTGCTTCATCTCCTGGAGGAAGTGATGGATTCTGTGCCCCTCAGACAGCAGAGGGAGGTGACCTGGCCAGGAAAGTGTCCCTCCAGCCAGGATGGTGGATGTGACCAGAACTCCAGGTGGTCAGCTGTGCCCTGCAGGGACAGGGGTGCCTCATGGCAGTGGTGCTCAGTGGAGGCAGTGAGGTGTTGGGAAAGCAGCTGGGGGGCTGAGGATGGGTGTCCTTCACCAAGGTTGGCCCTGGGGTGGAGGAGAAAGGGGGCTCTGCTGCCTGCCCCTTCTCATGTTGACTGGTGACCTGCATCATGGTGGTCCCTGGTCTTGGGGACTGTAGGAGCTGCTTTGTGGAGATTGTTCAGGCCTTGGATCCAGTGCTCTTGCTGGAGATACACTTGCTGTCATCTGGTGTACACCCTCTCCTGTGAAGGACCTGTCACCTTTGTCACTGTGGGGCTGAGGACCACCAGGAGAGTGCTGGGAGAGACTGGTGACCTCACAGACCTCCCTGCAGAGTAGAGCTGCTGCTGGATCAGTTCAGCTGTGTGTGGTGCCACGGGTTCCTCACCTTGTTTGCTGCATTTGTGGCTGAATCATAGAATCCCAGACTGGTTTGGCTCAGAGGGACCTTAAAGACTGTCCAGTCCCAACCCCCCTGCATGGGCAGGGACACCTCCCACCAGACCAGGTTGCTCCAAGCCCCATCCAACCTGCCCTTCAACACTTCCAGGGATGGGGCAGCCACAGCTTCTCTGGGCAACCTGTTCCAGGATCTCACCACCCTCACAGGGAAGAATTTCCTCCTCATGTCTCACCTCAATCTCCCTCTTCCAGTTTTAATCCATTCTCCCTTGTCCTCTCACCCCCTGCCCTTGTCCAAAGTCCCTCCCCAGCTTTCCTGGAGCCCCTTCAGGCACTGGAAGGTGCTCTAAGGTCTCCCTGGAGCCTTCTCTTCTCCAGGCTGAACACCCCAACTCTCTCAGCCTGTCTCCAGAGCAGAGCTGCTCCAGCCCTTGGATCATCTCTGGGGCCTCCTCTGGATTTGCTCCACAACTTGTGTTGGGGGCTCCAGAACTGGACCCAGGTGGGGTCTCAGCAGAGCAGAGCAGAGGGGGACAACCCCCTCCCTGGCCCGCTGGTGACAGCCCAGGTCACAGTTGGTCTCTGGGCTCCAGTACCCTGTGCCAGCTCACATTGAGCTTCTCACCACCCAACACCCCCAAGTCTTTCTCCTTAGGGCTGCAGAGAGGTGGAGGAAGATGAAGGCCTGAAGGCAGCAGGTCATGGCTCTGAAGCCCTGCCTGCCCCCTGGGTCTTCACGGGTGGGAGGTGGAGGCTGAGCCAACCAAGGTCTGTCCTAGAAGTGCATGACCCCTCAGCAGCTCCTCCACACTGACCCCAGGCCCAGCTGGACCTGTCCCCCTCCATCCCAGAGCTGGTGGCACTTCATTAAGGCTCTGTGAAGCCTTGATGGTAACGAGGTGAGTGGCAGAGCTGGGGGGTCCAGGAGGGCTGGGGGTTATCTCCCCCCTGCCCTTGGCCACCTCCATCTCCTCCCTTGCCTTCCCTGCCTTCTTCTGCCTTCCCTGCCAACTCTAAACCCTCTGCCCTCACTTTTGTACAAAAGGGACAGAAACATCGTGGCTGCTGCTCAGGGGGAGCCAAGTGGGGGTTTGGTGGGGAGGGGGCCGGTTGCACTGCTGGGACTCACATCTTCAAGTCCCCGAGGAGCTCCCCAGTTGTTGGTTTTGAGCTGCCACCAGGTCCCCAAAGGCTTTTGTCACCAGCGGGTGGGTGAGTCCTGCAGGGAGAAGGGAGTGGGGGCAGGGGGCTGGGGGGAGCTGTGTGGAAAAGATGGGGGTCTGCAGGGAGGGGGGGCACGGACCAGTCTGGCCTGGGAGGGGCTGAGCCAGGAGGGGTAACATTAACCGGGTCAAAAAGATTTAAAGGTGGAATGAGTTGACCTGGGGGAAGATGAAGGATGTGAACTGGGGTTCAGCCCCCCCCAGCTTGGTCTTTTTGGGGGGCTCAGGGGTGGCTGGCCTCTGGGATGAGCTGGGGGCCACCGAAGCTCATTCCCCCTCCCTTGCACACCCCCCTTGCTGGGGGGCACTATGGTGGCCGAGCTGTGCCCCTCATCTCTGGTCAAACGGGAGCAGGGTCTGCCCCTCCCTGCCCCCAAGGACACCTGGCACCCTCCGAGGACACCCGGCACCCCCCGGGGACAGCCCTGAGCAGCCCCTGGGGAGCTGGGGTCAGGGCTGAGGGTCTCCAGGGGTCCCCTGGCCCACCCCAGGCCCTATCTCTGTGACAGGGGGGACGAGTCCCAGCCTGTGCTGGTTGGACTATGTGTCACCTGGGGGCTTAGAGCCCCCCTGTGCCCCAGGGCTGTGCTCTGTCCTCCCGTGAGGCCGGGTGTCCCCCCCCCGATGCCAGACCACCCCATCCTGCACCTGCAATAAACAGGAATTTTGGGGGGGCTTTTCTCCCCCCCAAGAGTGTTCCATGATCCCCAGGTGGGGAATGTGGTCTTGCAGCACCCCCTGAAACTGGGACACCCCAGGAGGTGGGTCCGTGTTTCTGGTACTCCCTGGCTGTGGGCAGGGGGCACCTCACAGCCTCCCTCCCCCCCCCCCCGCCACAGGTGAAGGTCTAGAACTGCCCCCCTCCCCCAGGTGCTGGGGTTGCTGGCATCCCCAGGTTCAGCATCCTCCCCCTGGGACCCCCGGCTCCATCCAGCACTGGCTGGGGGCCCAGTACCAGTTAGGGAGTAAGGACCAGCAGGAGGGGTGGGGGGTAGGGGCTCTGATAATGGCTGGGGGTCCAGTTGGAAGTGGGTGCTGGTGGGAGGACCTCTGGTACTGCCTGGGGGCTGTGGTGTGGGAGGAGGGCCAGTTAGGGACTCAGTACAAGATCGGAGAGGGTTGGTATGGGCTGGGGTGCCCATACCAGTCCCAACTGGGGGCTGAAAAAGGGGGGCAGTACTGGGGGGATGGGGGTCTGTACTGGCTGGGGCGCTGGAGATGGTGGGGGGGTCGTGTACTGGCTGGGCAGGTGGGTCTAGTACTGCCTTGAGCACTGCAATCCCAGTTGGGTGGCTGGTACTGGCTGGGGGCCCAGTACTGGGTGGGAAAAGCTGATACTGGTTGGGGTGCTCCAGTTCTGAGGGGCAGGAGGGTTCCTGAACTTGCTGGAGGTCTGGTACTGGCCGGGCCACTCCAGTCCCAGCTGGGGGGTCTGGTACTGGTGAGGGCTCTGGTCCCAGCTGGGGACCCGGCAGGGGCTGGTGGAGCTCCGGTATCAGCTCCGGGACATGGCACGGGTGGGTCCCGGTCCCGGGTGTGCGGGGGATGACACCGACTGGGGGTCCCGGTGCCGGGTGTGTGGGGGTGACACCGGCTGGGGGTCCCGGGGTTCCGGTGCTGCAATGCCGGGGGGGTGCCAGCGGCGCTGCGGCAGCCGGGGGGGGGGGGAGGGGGAGGCGGGGCGGGCGCTGCCGGTGCCGGGGGGGCGCGGGGGGCGGCGGGCCCGGGGCTGTGTGCGCGTGCAGGGGGCGGGGGCGGCGCTCGGGGCCCGGCGGCCGCTCCCTGCCCGGCCCGGGGCGGGGGGACGGGCGGGGGGGGGGGGGGGGACGGTCCCCGGCTCCGCGGGCCCGGCGCGGCCGCGCTCGGATGATGAGGGAGCCATGAGCCCGCTGCGGGGCTGGCTGCTCGCCGCGCTCCTCTCGCTCGCTCCGCGGGCAGGTAGGTTCGGGCCCGCAGCGCCCCGGCCCCGCATCCCCCCGAGTCCCGCATCACCCTCGCCCTGGCATCGCCCCGGCATCGTCCCGTTCCTCTCCCGGCATCACCCCGGTCCCGCATCGCCCCGGTCCCGCATGCCTCCTGTCTCCCGGCCCCGGTCCTCTCCCCGCATCGCCCCGCTCCCCTGGTCCCCGTCCCGGTCCCCGCATCTCCCCGGCCCTGGCATCGCTCCCGGCATCGCTCCTGTCTCCCGGCCCCGACCCCGCTCCCGGTCTCCGCATCGCCCCGGTCCTGGCCCCTCCGCCGCCGCTGCGGCTTTTTCGCTGCATCGACACATTTTTCCGCAGCGCCGCCCCCCCCGCAGCGCCCCGGGAGGGGCCGGGCCCACACCTGCCCCCGCGGGCCCCCCGCCCCCGTCCCCTGGGGTCCCCGCAGGGTGGATCGCTGTGCGAGCACCCCTGTGCCCCCGTGTCCCCGTGGGAGGGGTCCCCGGTCCAGCCCTCCGTGTCCTCTCTGGAGGTGGCCCCATAGCGGCCCCCCCCGTGTCCCCTGGATGTCCCCACGGCAGGTGTTTCTATGCCCAGCACCCCCGTACCCCGCGTGTCCCCTCAGGAGATGTCCCCATAGCAGCCTCCCATGTCCTCTCTCAGATGTGTCCCCATATCTGCTCCCTTGTCCCCTGGGTGTTCCCTCCAGAGATGTCCCTAGAGCGGCCCTCCATGTCCCCTTGGGATGTGTCCCCATAGCAGTGTTCTGGTGTCCCTTGGGTGTACCCTGCAGAGCTGTCCCCTCACCAGCCCTCCTGTCCCCTCAGTGTCCCCTCTGGGGGGGTGTCCCCATAGAAGCCCTCCATGTTCCCTTGGGATATGTCTCCATACTGGCCCCCCATGTCCCCTGGGATATGTCCCCATCTCAGCCCTACTTGTGCCCTGGATGTGCCCTCCAGGATGTGTTTCCGTGCCCAGCCCCCCCGTTCCTCCAGGTGCAGTGGCGTTCCTGGGTCCCCCCTACATCCATGGGTGCCCCCCTCTGGGATGACTTTACCAGCCACCCATGTCCCATGTGTGTCCCCTTCAGGACAAGCCACAATATCTGTGGCCTCCTGAGCTTCCCCTCCTAGATATGTCCCCATCCTGGTCCCCCACGTGCCCTGGGCACCCCCCAGTCCGTGTGGTGCCCCCTCCTGGACAGTTCACCATACCTGGGTGTCCTCCCCATGTCCCCGAGTCGTCCACCCTGGGACATGTGCCCATGCACCCCTCCGTGTCCACATTGGTCCTAGTCCCCAGACCCTCATGTCCCCATCCCTCCAGGACACGTGTCCCCTCTGGAATGCAATGCCACACCTGGGTCACCCCCAGAGCACATCCCCAGCTCTCCTCATCCCCAGCCCTGGTGTCCCCATCCCTCAGTGTCCTCAGTCCCCCATGTGCCTGTCCCCCCCATGTCCGGATCCCTCCTCATCCCCAGCCCCCATGTTCCCTGCCCCTGTGTCCCCGGTCCCCCATGTCCCCATCCCACTGTGTCCCCATCCTCTCATGACCCCATTCCTCCTCATCCCCATCCCCCCATGTCCCCATCCCTCCATGTCCCCTGCCCCTGTGTCCCCAGCCCCCCCCTGTCCCCCTCCCTCTCTGGGCCGTGGTGACCAGCTCCCTGGCCCGCAGGTCTGGCTGTGCAGGCGGGCTGGCCACAGCGGAGGGTCCCCCGGGCTGGATGGCAGGACAGGGGGGTGGTGTCCCAGGTCACCCACCCCAGCAGGCTGGTGGGGCAGAGCTCCGGAGGAGAAGTCCAGAGGCATCAGCTGGACACCAGGGTCAGGAATGAGCATGGAGGAGGAAGAGGAGGAGGAGGAGGCCCGGTAAGTGACCCCCATCCACTCACTTCCTGGGGTCCCCAGGTGTGTGGCAGGTCCCTGTCACTGGCCCGGCCGTACCCCGGCACGTGTGTGGCCACTGGCATCCCGACCCGGGGCCTTCATCCCCTGGGGACCCCGGTGCCACCGTTCCCTGATGGGCACCCATGGGTGCTGCGAAATCCCGGCAAATCTGGGAACTGGGGGAGTAGGTGGGTGCTGGGAGATGGAATGGGAGCAGGCAGGGAGCAGGCAGGAAACAGGCAGGGAGCAGGCAGGGATCAACGGGCTCATGGCTCTGGCGAAGACAGAACCAAGCCCAGTGGGAGCAGCCCCCCGCATCCCCCCAGCTGCCGACCCCCGGCCCGCAGCCACTCCCCCTACCCCGGGCTTGGGGCACCCTCACCGGGGACCAGTTTTCCTGGTGTTCCGGGGATCCAGCACACGCTTCCATCCGGATCGGGGGGGGTTGATGCTTTCAAGAGGCGGCGGCAGCGGCATCGATCCCCACATCCCCACCGGTAACGGGCACACTAACGAGCCGCGGTGGCCGCAAAGGGGATTTAGAGCTGGAGTTCAGTAAAACCGCCGGACGTGGGGAAGCGCTCGGAGGTGCCGGGAAGCGCCAGGGTGGTTGGGGAGATGGGATGGCAGGAGGAAGTGTGAGGGGGGGGAGATGGAGCTGGGGGCGACGCAGGCGGGGAATGGAGCCGGGGGGAGATGGAGCAGGGGATCCCAGGGGATCCAGCGTCAGTCCCAGCTTTGGTCCCAGCGCTGGCACCGGCAAAGCCACGGCTGGGCCTCTCCCGGCTGTGCTGCTGGACCTGGTGGACACGGACCTGGCTGGGAATGTACCCGGAGGCTGCACAGTGACAAATGGGTCCTTGTCCCTGCTTCACCGTCCTGACCTGCGCCTGGGTCCCAGTGAGGGGACGGGGCACCTCGGGAAAAGTTTGGCTTTTCCTGGCTGGGAAAAGGTTTGGCTTTTTCCTGGGCCCTCCAAGGGACACGCTGCCCGTGGGTTTGCTGGGTCTCAGGTGGGCTCTGCAGATCCCGGCTCCCAGTGCTGCCAGCAGGAATTGGGTCAGGAATGCGGGCACAGGATTGGAACTGCCGCGGGGCGGGGGGCGGCCCCAGGAGGTGGGCGACGGGACACGGGTGCCCTCCTGGCACCACAGGAGTGATGATTTTGGAGCAAAAAAGCCCAAGCATTTTCCTTTATGTTGAATTTTTGGGAGTTAAAAATAAAACTGCACTTTCAGAGGCAGCATATTTAGGTTGGGGTTTTTTTTAATTCTTTTAATTTTTAATTTTTAATTTTCTCGGGGGGGCCGATGGCTCCGGCTCTCTTGCAGGAGCTGCACCTGGCCCGAGTGAGCTTCATGGTGCAAGCCTTCGGCTCAGCCTTCACCCTCGACCTCCGGCTGAACCAGTGAGCAGCCCTGAGGGGCACCCCTCATGGGGTTGGGGGCACCCACTGGGGGGTGGGGGCCACCCACTGCGGGGCTGGGGGCACACACTGAGGGGCAGGGGGTACCCTCTGTGGGGCAGGGGGCACCCACCATTGGGCTGGGGGCACCCGTGGTGGGGCTGGAGGTACCTGTTGTGGGGCTGGGGACATCTGCCATGGGGCTAGGGGCACCCACTGGGGGGGGAGGTGGGGGGCGCCTACCATGGGGCTGGGGGCACTGGCTGTGGGGCTGGTGGGCAACAGCCATAGGGGTGGTGTTGCCCCCTGGCGGGAGGGGTTCGAAGGTCCTGGGTGGGGCGGGGCTGTGCGGAGCCATCCCAGCTCGGTACCGTGTGGGGGTGGGAAAGGGGGTCTCGGGGGGGGGTGTCCCACAGCGGGATGTTAGTTCGTGCCTGAGTGGTGGGTGGGTGGGCGCACACCAGGGTGCGGTGGAGGCCCCGGTTGTCTCCTTCCTCCTCCTCCCCCGCAGCCTCTCACCGCCCCGCCCCCCCCTCCCCGCAGCCACCTCCTCGCCTCCCACTACCAGGAGCGGCACCTCGGGGTGGGCAGCAACGGCACCCGCAGCACCCACAGCACGGTGAGCTGGGGCAGGACGGGCCGTGCCGCGCTGTGCCACGCCATGTGGGGACGTGTGGGACCGTCACATGCAGCTCTGTGCCATGCTGTGCCATTCCAAGCCAATCCATGCCATGTGGTGCTGTGCCACACTATCGCACCACCTGTGGTGCCACATCGTGCCGTGCTGAGCTGTGCCATGCACACTCTGTCACACCATCCTGTGCCATGCCATGCCTTGCCATGCCAGCTCTGGGCTCATGGTCTTAGCAGAAGGCCAGGCTTGGCACCATCACCTTGGTGTCCCTACCCGGGCAGTGTCAAGGTCCCCCTGTCCCTGAGGTGCCCACCTGTGCCTCAGGGGAGCCCTGGTGGGTGACAGGGGGAGTCCCAGGGTCCCTCCCATGGGTGCTGGTGACAGTGACTCCCAGGGGCTTCAGCCTCGTGGTGGTGCCCACCCACTGTGGGCACCTGACGCACCCCGAGGGTGACCCCAAGGACCCCATCCCGGGGGGTGCTGGGGGGCCAGGATGGGAGCCCCCCCCGGCCGGGCAGGGTCTGGGTGCTCAGGCTCCTCTCTGGCTCGGGCAGGGTGCTGGGGAGCACTGCTACTACCAGGGCCGGGTCCGGGGGCTGCCCCGCTCCTTCGCCGCGCTCTCCAGCTGCCAGGGCCTGCGGTGAGTGACCCCGGGGGCAGGGAGGGGGACGGGGGCTGCACCTCCTGCACCCCCTCACCCCCCGTCCCTCTTGCAGTGGGGTCTTCTCAGACGGCCGAGCCACCTACCTGATCGAGCCCCAGGTGGGCACTGAGCAGGGGCAGGTGAGTGGTGGCACTGGGACCTGCCACGTGCCTGCCTCAGTTTCCCCACTGCAGCCTTACGGGTCTGGCTGCGCCTTGGGGACAGCCTTGGGGACACAGGGACATGGCAGGCCCGTGACACTCCTCTTACCCTGGCAGGGGCTTCAACCACACATCGTCCAGCGTGTCCCCAGCTGCGCCCAACCGGGTGAGCCTTGGCGTGGAGCTGGTGCTCATCCCTGAGGACCTGGAGATGGTGGCCCTGGTGGCCCCGTGTCCTGCCCCCCTGCCAGCTCTGTCCCTTCCCTCCAGGCTGCCTCTCCCCTGTGCTCAGCCAGCAGCTTATGGGCGGGTCACCAAAGCTGCGACGGCGGCGGCAGGTTAGTGGGGACAATAGGGGACATCGAGCAGGGGACAGGGGACACAGGGCAGGGGACAAGGACACCTTACCCCAGTTGGCCTCTGGCTGCTGCTTGCCCATGGCCTGGCTCTGCTGCAGGTTAAGACAGGCTGGTTGGTGGGTGCTGGGGACCTTTGAGGATGCTGGGGACATTCGGTGGGTGCTGGGGACACTTGGGTGGCCTTCAGGATGTTTGGAGGGTGCTGGAGATGATTGGTGGGTATGCTGGGGACATCTGGAGGATGCTGGGGATGCTTGGTGGGTGCTGGGGACACTTGGAGAACCCTGGGGATGGTTGGAGGACACTGGGGATGTTTAGGGGGTGCTTGGGCTGGGCACACGGGCTCAGCCATGGGTCCCTTGGCAGCTCCGCCGGTCCCAGCACACGGTTCACAGCGAGACCAAGTACATCGAGCTGGCAGTGGTGAACGACCACCAGCTGGTAAGGGTGGGGGGGTTCCAGGGCTGGGTGGGGGGTCAGGGTGGCCCCCGGGCCCAATCTGGCCCCTGGTGTCCCCCCCCAGTTCCTGCAGCTCCGCAAGTCTGTGGTTCTCACCACCAACTTTGCCAAGTCTGTGGTCAACCTGGCCGACATGGTGAGAGGGTTTGTCACCTGGGGGTTGGTCCCTGGGGGAGGCTGTCCCCAAGGGTTTGGTCCCCAGCAGCTGGTGGGTTTGTCCCTGGGGTGGATTGTCCCTGGTGGGTTTGTCCTTGAAGGGATTGTACCCAACACCTGGTGGGTTTGTCCCCATCCAGGTTGTCCCTAACACCTGGCAGGTTTGTCTCTGGGTGGCTTGTCCCTGGTCCCTGGTGGATTTGTCCCAGGGAGCATCTGTTTCCAGGGGTTTTGGTCCTTAGCACCTGGTGGGTTGGTCCCTTGGGGATTTGTCCTCAGGGTTTGTCTCACTGGGCTTTTTTTCCCCTGGCAACTGGGGGGTTTGTACCCAGTTTGTGCCCAGGGGGATCATCCCTGGTGCGTGGTGGGTTTGTCCCTGGTAGTGTTGTCCCTGGATGGGATTGTCCCCAGAAGGTTGGTCCCAGACACCCGGTGGGTTTGTTCATCCCCAGCACCGTCCCCTCATCCCCGCAGATCTACAAGGAGCAGCTCAACACCCGCATCGTGCTGGTGGCCATGGAGACCTGGGCCTCGGAGGACCGGATCCGTATGGGGGAGGATTCACTGGAGACCCTGACTGAGTTCATGAAGTACCGGCGCGAGGGGCTGGTGGAGCAGAGTGACACCGTCCACCTCTTCTCGTGAGCACCGCGGGGCCGTGTCACCTCCCCATGTGACCTCCCCAGGGACAGGAGCCGTGCCCTCTGTCCCCACCGTCCTCCTCCTTGCAGGGGTCGGACCTTCCAGAGCAGCCGCAGTGGAACCGCCTTCGTGGGGGGCATCTGCTCGCCCACCCGTGCTGGGGGCGTCAATGAGGTGGGTGCAGCAAGACCCCCTCCCCCATAGCAGGGGGCTGGGGGGTCCCACGGGTGACTCCCCCGTCCCCCGGCGCAGTACGGCAACGTGGCGGCCATGGCGGTGACGCTGGCGCAGACGCTGGGGCAGAACGTGGGGATGATGTGGAACAAGCACCGCACGGCTGCAGGTACCCGCCACCCCCTGGCGGTGGGGTGGGGACAATGGGGACACACACTGCAGTGCCACCAAACCAGCGGTGGGACATTTGACACCCCCAGCCCCTCTCCTCTCTCCCAGGGGACTGCCGATGTCCGGACTCCTGGCTGGGCTGTATCATGGAGGACACAGGGTGGGTGCCCAATTGGGGTGGCACTGCCACCATCCCCCGTGTCACCAGCCATGCCAATGCCACTCAGCTGGTGCAGGGGTGACAGTGACCCTGTCCCACAGGTATTACCTCCCACGGAAGTTCTCCCGCTGCAGCATCGATGAGTACAACCAGTTCCTGCAGGATGGTGGTGGCAGCTGCCTCTTCAACAAACCCCTGAAGGTACCAGCCCCCTGGTCCTGAGATGGGGAGCAATGCCCCAGGGGAGTCCTGAGGGTCTCTGGGGACTCGTGGTGTCCCCTAGCCCCTGAGGTCACAGTGCTGGCATCAAACCTGGTGTCCCCCACAGGAAACAGAGCCGGACCCTTGCACTTGATGGCAAAAAACAAGTGGTTTGGGGGGGTCGGGGAGTTCAGGGGGTTTGGGGGTCCTGCCACTCCCCTGGGATGCAATGCTTTTTGGGAGGGGGGGAGGGCCAGTGCCCGGCTCGGGAACACCCCCCCTAGCAGCTCTTGCTCCCCCCTTGGTTCCGGCAGCTCCTGGACCCTCCGGAGTGCGGGAACGGCTTTGTGGAGGCGGGCGAGGAGTGTGACTGCGGCTCGCTGGCGGTGAGCGGGGACGGGGGGAGGAGTGGCCGTGCTCGTGACAGGGGTCTCTGCTCACCATGGCTGTGCTGGGGGCCCACTCACCGCGCCCATGCTGAGGGTCTGCTCACCATGCTGGGGTGCCACTCCCTGTGGCCGTGCCAGGGGTCCCCGGGTGCCGGTGCTGCCAGGGGCTGAGGCTCCGTGTCCCGCAGGAGTGTGCCAGGAGCGGGGGCAACTGCTGCAAGAAGTGCACGCTGACCCACGACGCCATGTGCAGCGACGGGCTCTGCTGCAAGGGCTGCAAGGTGGGGCCGGGGGCGGGGGGGAAGGGTGGCTCCAGCCTCCCACGGGGCCAGGGGGCACCCGGGGTCCCCGGGCCAGAGGCTGTGACGTGGTGGCTCTGTCCCCCGGTGCAGTATGAGCCCCGTGGCGTGTCCTGCCGGGAGGCCGTGAACGAGTGTGACATCCCCGAGAGCTGCACTGGGGACTCCAGCCAGGTGAGCTGGGCTGGGGGACACGGGGGGACACACTGCAGGGACACTTGGCATCACCTGTCCCCTTCTCCCTTCCCCCCCAGTGTCCCCCCAACCTCCACAAGCTGGATGGCTACTTCTGTGAAAACGAGCAGGTGAGTGCAGCCTGGCATGGTGGGGCATCCCTGTGGACTCCAGCACATCCATGTGGGCTCCAGCACATCCCTGTGGGGCTCCAGCACATTCCTATAGGGCTCCACACATCCACTTGGGTCCCAGCATGTCCCAGTGGGCCCAGGCATATCCTGTGTGGCTTGGACACATCCTGTGATGCTCTGGCCATGTCCCTGTGGGCTTCAGCATGTCCTGTGGAGCTCCAGAACATCCCTGTGGGCTTCAGCATGTCCCTGTGGGGCTTGGACACATCTTATGAGGCTCAAGCAGGTCCCCATGAGCTCAGGCACATCCCTGGGGGCTCCAGCACCCCATGCTGTGGCCACTGCTGGGCCATGCACACAGTCACAGAGGGTTGGGGTAAGCCAGGATCCCTGGGGCACACAAGCTCTCCCCATGCACCAGCTTGTCATCCCCTCACCGTGGTCCCTGTGTCACAGTCCCTGTGCCATGGTTCCTTTGTCACTGTCCCTACACTGCAGTCCCTGTGCCACGCAGCTCCCTGTGTGTGTCACCCTGTACCCCACACGTTTCCCCAGCTCAGGCCCATGTCCTGCCCCGTGCACACACCAGGCAGTGGTGGCCACACTTTGGCCACCTGCAACCTGTCCCCACGGACACACGTGGGTCCTCGTGTCCCCAGCGCGGTCCCGTGGCTGCGGGTGCACGTGGCTCCCCGGTGTCCCCGTCCCCACCCCATCACCCTTCTCCCCAGGGACGATGCTACGGAGGGCGCTGCAAAACCCGGGACCGGCAGTGCCAGGCGCTGTGGGGCCGCGGTGAGTGTCAGCCCCGGGCGGGGAGGGGACAGGGGAGGGGACAAGGGGGTGACACCCGTTTTCTGCCAGGCTCTGCCGAGCGATTCTGCTACGAGAAGCTGAATGTGGAGGGGACCGAGAGGGGCAACTGCGGGCGCGAGGGCCTGGGCTGGCTGCAGTGCAACAAGCAGTGAGTGACCGACCCCTCGTGTGTCCCCCCCGGGTGCCACCCGCCCGCCGCGCTGATGCCACCGGCGCCTTGCAGGGACGTCCTCTGCGGCTTCCTCCTCTGCGCCAACATCTCGGGCCCGCCGCGGCTGGGCGAGCTCAGCGGCGAGGTGGCCACCACCACCTTCTTCCACCAGAACCGCTACGTGGACTGCAGGTGGGTGCCACAACCAGGGTGTCCCCAGCTAGAGGGGGGGGGTGGTCCCATTGTCATCCACTGCCACTATCCCGGCGCAGGGGAGGCCACGTGCAGCTGGTGGACGGCTCGGACCTGAGCTACGTGGAGGACGGGACGCCCTGCGGGCCCGGCATGCTGTGCCTCGACCACAAATGCCTTCCAGCCAGCGCCTTCAACTTCAGCTCCTGCCCCGGCAGCTGGGACGGGAAGATCTGCTACGACCACGGGGTGAGGGACACGGCCGGGGGCACCCCGGGGTGGGGGGTCATGGCAGCGGGAGGGGGGTGACACTGTCCCCTGGCAGGTTTGCAGCAACGAGGGGAAGTGCATCTGCCGGGCAGAGTGGACGGGGAAGGACTGCAGCGTCTACGACCCCATCCCCGAGCCAAGGCCGACGGGGGAGACAGAGCGATACAAGGGTCCGTGTGCCCCCAGGGGGGGACAGCAGGGTCCCTATGTCCCTGCTGTCCCCAGCCCCCACCCACCGGGGTGGCCCGCTCTGTCCCCAGCCACTCCAGGGGTCCTGGGGGTCATCCCCACACTGGGTCCTGTCCCCCTCCCATGTCCCCACAGCGCTGGGGCTGGGTCCCCGTGTCCCCTCGCCACTGACACGTGTCCCTGTCCCCCCCTCCCTGTCCCCTCTGTCGCAGGTCCCAGTGGCACCAACATCATTATCGGCTCCATCGCGGGGGCCGTGCTGGTGGCCGCCATCGTCCTAGGGGGGACAGGCTGGGGATTTAAGTAAGCAGCCACCACATGGCTCGTCCCTCTGCTGCTGTCACCGGCCATGTCCCCACTGTGCCAGGGCCAGGCACCTGTCCTCCTGGGGACACCCCTGGGGGAGGGGGGGGGGCACTGTAAATCCCCTCCAGATGGGCATCGCCTGTCCCCCGGGGGCTAGGGATGCCTGGTCCCCTTGTCCCTGCCTTGTCCCTCTGCCCAATCCCTTTGTCCCTCTGCCCGATCCCCTTGTCCCTGCCTTGTCCCCTTCTCCCTGCGTTGTCCCCGCCTTGTCCCCTTGGCCCTGCCCATTTCCCTTGGCCCTGCCTGGTCCCCTGGCCCTGCCTGCTTGTGGCATTGGGTGTTCCCTGTCCCCGTGCTCCATCCTGGCCCCAGGCACTGTCCCCAAGCATGTGGTGCCAGGGTGGGGTGCTGTGTCGGTGGTTCCCGTGCATGTGTACCTCTGCCTGGCACTGGGACACATCCACTGCCTGTGGGACCGGGGACACTGCGGGGGGGGACACTGGGGACAGGGGGTGGCACTAACGCGCGTCTCCTCTCCCCCCCGCCACCCCCAAAGGAACATCCGCCGAGGAAGGTACGACCCGGCGCAGCAGGGAGTGTAACCACCCCCCCCCCCATCGTGTCACCGTCACTGTCACCCCGACGGCGTGGGACCCCCCCGGCTGGGCCCGTCTGTCCCTGTCGCTGTGTGTCCGGCCGTGCTGTCTCCATCTCTGTGCCCCCCCCCCCCAGCTGAAAAGAGACGGTGGTTTGGTGGGGGGTGGGGACTGGCACCAGCCTCCTTCCCCCAGTGCTGGCTCTTTTTGGCTCAGTGTCCCCCCCATGTGTCGTCCCCCTCCTGTGTCCCAGCCCCACACTAAACACACCCCACTTCTGTGTTGCAGGTCCGGGGGGGCCTGAGGGGGGGGGGCAGCCCTTCCCCCTCAGCACCTCATTAACAGCAATTAACCGGGGTGCTGCTGCTGAGAGGCCGGCTGAGGAGGAGAATCGGGGCGGGGGGGGTGCGCGGGACCCCCCCCAACCCCCACCACACCACCACGAATGTCTGTGCCCCCCTGGCCCCTGCCCCGGGGCTGGCAGCACCCAGATGAATGTACCTGGGGGATGGGGACAAGGGAGGATCCCCCACACCCCACAAACTCCCCCTGTGCCCCCATCAGTATCTTCCAGCTTTGGGGACCCAATTGCCAGCCGGTATATCCCAGTACCAGGCCAGTATACCCCAGTACAAGATCAGCCCCCCCACCTCCCCCCACCTCAGAGCAGGGCTGGGAGTCGTGTCCCCCCCACCCCAGATGCCAGGTCTGGGATGGCATCTGGGGTCCAGCTCTGCATGCCCAGACATGCCCCCCCCCTCCTTGTGGTGCGTCCCCCTGCCCCCAAATGTCATGGCTGCACCCCTCAGCCATGGGACCCCTAGGTCCCCCACGGTGGGGACTGCCCCCCTCTCTCCCCCAGCTTAAGCAGGTGAACCCCAAACCGGTGGGACTGGGGCTGGGGGGGAGGGGGGGCAAGGCACAGAGTGAGCCTTGGGCGGGTGGCACATGGGGCTGCTCAGTGGGTGGCACATGTCACCCCAGTCCCATGGCAGGCTGGTGGCACCTTTCCCCCCCCTCCCCAGGCTGGTGCACAGCACCTGCTGGGTGCCCCCCATCCCCACAGCAGGTGGGTGGCACGTGTCACCTGTTCCTCTGGCATGTGTCACCCTGCATAGAGGGGCTCCACAGGGCCACCCAACCCACAGGACCATGAAGCACCAGAGGCCACACTGGTCCCTTCAACAACTGGTGACACTCAGCATCGGGGGGACACACCTCTGGTGACACTCAGTGGTGGGGGACAACAGGGGATGACACTCCATGCCCCTGGCAGTGTGGGGGTGTCCCCTCTGTCTCCTCCCATGTCCCTGCCTGCCACCAGGCCTCTTTGCCATGGTGGCAGAGGGTGAGCAGGGGTGTCCCCAAGCCCAGCCATGGCCAAGGTGCACGGTGGCCCCCAGTGTTGTGTGATGGCCCAGATGGGTGCCCTGGCTGTGGTGGCACCCGGCAGGGGACAGGGCACTGCCATGCTGGCATGTTGGGAGGTGACAGTGGGACCGAGGGTGGCTGGATATCCCAGGGTTGGCTTTGGTGGTGGTTTCTCGTGTGACATATCAGTGACAGGCTGGGGGACTTGGGGACCTGGGGCCACGGGGGGGGGGGCGTCTGGATCAACCTCCCCATCTCTATCACTGTCACCACAATGTCCTCACAGCTGTCACAGCCACAGTGCCAGGGTGGTCACCGCAGCGAGGGGACATTCTTGTTTCAGAACAAGAAGCCACCATTGTCACTGGGTTTAGGGACATTAATTATATATATATTTATACATATATATATACACACACACATATAAAAATATTTGGGTTTTTTTTCTTAACGATTTTAATGCTGTGAGGTCAGGAGGTGCCAGGGGGGCCCGGCCTGGGGGTGCACCCAGTGCTTCCAGGAGAGCAAACCCCTCCCCAGCCCCCCCCCACAGGCTGAGTCCATGGGCCCCATCCTGGCACGCTGGGGGGGGGGTGGGGGGGGACACAAGCACAAAACACAGCGGGGCGGCGACAACCCAACCCCCCCCACACCCCCCACCCCCCCCCGCCAACCCACCACCGGCCACCCCCTCCGCCCCGAGCTCCGGGGGGGGTTCCCGGGGAAGGGGCTTCTCTGCCCCCCCGCCCGCCCTGTCCCGCACTCCTGCTTTGCACGCCCCGCGGAGCCGCTGGCGCCGGAGCCGCCGGATGATGCAGCGGCTGCTCCTCCCGGCCCGGCCCCCGGGGGCTCCCGCAATGTCGCAGAGTTTATTTACAATAAAGATTTGGAAAACGACGGGGAGAGGCTCGACCTTCCTGTGGGGCGGGGGTGGGGCCGCCTGATCCCACCGACCTCCTCCTCCCCATGGCCCACGCTGCACCCTGGCCTGTCCCCTGGAGTTGGGACTGTCCCGACATTTGTGACTGAGCCAGGAGTTCCATCACGCGGTGATGATGGCACATGGTGGGTGCCACCAAGGTCCCTCCCTCCGAGGGACCCTGCCTCACTCCCCCCAGCCCACCACTGGGATGCTCGGGCCTGCTCCTGTCCCGGGGGGGGGGGAAACACGGCTCCAACCCTGTCCCACCACGTCCACCATGGGGACAGGTCCATGACACATCTCTGGGACACAAGAGCCGATCACTGTCCCCCTGCAGGGACAGGCGGGCAGGGCCTTGTCCCCTCTCCAGGGACATCTCGGCGGGGTCAGCCCTGCCTGGCTCGATAGTGGGGTGAGCAACCCCGGCTGGTGTCCCCACCTGCCCCTCGGGGACCCGGGGGTGGGTCCTCAACCCCAGAGGGACCCACAGGGCTGGAGCAGCCTCCTGGAGACCAGCGTGGATGACACCATGCCTGGGCTGGTGGCGCAAAGCTCGGCACGACCGGAGTGTCCTGCTCGGCACATCGACCACGAGAGGGCCCCCCCAGTCCGGGCCATGCACGCCTGGACTGGGCGCACTGGAGATGCTCTGACGTTCCCAAGATGTTGTGACATCCCGAGATGCTCTGACATTCCCCAGATGCTCTGGGGCCACCAGTGCCCCCATCCCCGAGCTGGGAGGAGGGAGCCCGAGGCCAAAGGCAGGGGCTGGGGAGGGAGCCACAGCACGTCCCCCCTACCCAGGGTCATTTGATGGTAACATTGGTGGCAGATGGGGACACCAGATGAGCAGGTCCTGCCGGTCCCCTTGGCCCTGGCAGTGGCAGGAGAGGCCAGGCATCCCCTGGCACCCTTTGGCACCCCCCCCAGCACTCTCCTGCACCCCGTGCCCACAGAGGGTCACTTCCCTGGGGAACCCCTTCTCTGCCCACCAGGGACAAGGGGTGGGACACAGGACGACACTGCAACAGCCCACCCTGAGCGGTGGGGCTGGGGGGGGGTCCTGCACCCCACAGAGCCCTGAAGGGACCCCCCCTCTGATGTCCCCAAAGAGGCGTGGCACAAAAAGACACCCCGGGGCCTGCAGATCCAGGACATTGGGGTGCATGAGCACGACTGCTGTGCTCTGCCCCCCACGCTGAGCCAGGGGTGCCCAGTAGCACCTTGGGGTGCTGCCAGGGTGCTTTTTGGGGTGTTCCTCGTGGAGCTCCTCAGGGTGCTGCCAGGGAGCTCCTCGGGATGCTCCTTGGGGTGCTCCTCAGGGTGCTGCCAGGGTGCTCCTTGGGGTGCCCAGGAGCTCCTTCAGGTGCTCCTCAGGGTGGTGACTCCATGGAGGGCAGACTCAGCCTCAGGCCGGGGCCTCTCTCCTGGCTTCGGAAGGTCAAAGCCACCTTGTTGAAGCAATCACCATCACCCTCCTGCTGTCCCCCCCAGCCACAGCCTGGCAGGAGGTGGCACAGGGTGGGCAAGATGCTGGAGGAGCTCTGGCCGTGGCAGGGAGCAGGGAGTGAGCACCTGGCTGAGCTGGGGGGGCTGTGACAGCAGTGTCCTCCCTGCCCCGGGCAAGGCTCAGTGTAAACAGCCCCTTTTTTCTCCACGATACCCTGAGCCTGTCACAGCAGAAACATCTTGATATCCCTCAAGGACTTTGGCTGCAGATTTGCCACCAGCCAGGACTGAGACACATCCCAGAGAGGAGCTATTTTGGGCTGGTGTCTAGATACCAAACGATGAGTGAGCCCGAAACACTCCAGCTGCATGGACTGCTCCTGGATCTTGAGGTCTTCAGGGTCTTCAGGGTCAGGAGGGAAAAACCCACGACTTTATTTCAGCCCAGCTCGGTTCTGCAGCCCTGTGGGGTCATGCAGCAGCCACACCACTGTGCTGGGGGGATCATGGGGACACTGTGGTGGGGTTGGACGTGCCTGGCACAGGGAGATGCTCTCAGCCAACTCCCCAGGACCACAAGAAGTGAGAGAGACAGCAGGCCCCAGTGCCCAGGGGTGCTTGACACCCCAGGCTGCCACTTCTCTCCAACACAATTGTCTCCAGCTCCTTCACAGCCTCCTCCATGGCACACCCAGCACCTCTGCCTTGAAGAGGGGCCACCCCTAAATCCAGCACAGAGGCTGGCAGGGTCCTACCTGTCCTCCAGCTCCTTCTCCTACCCCTGACTCACCAGCTGTGTGTGACAGACCCTCCTTGCTCTCAGCTGAGCTGTGCTCCTCACCCACCACTGCCAGGTTTTAATGGCACTCGCTGAGGTTAACCACAGCACCCAAGGGAGAAGCCAGAGTCCCATTTCTGTGCCAGGTGCCCAGTTGCTCCCCTGACAAAGGCCACGAGGTTGACATCAGCTTTTGGGGTCCTCTGAGGTCACTTGCAGAGCTCTCTCCCTAATCCTACTGGAATTCACCCCATGCTGCAGCAGACCTGAAGGGACAGGCCCAGGGGATGTGTCTGTCCCAGCAGTTGCTGCTCAACAAGGAGAAACTCAGACTTATTTGCTCCTCCCCGTGCTGAAAACAGCAACGGGCCTCAAAGGGTGGATCCTGCCAACCTCCAAAACCTGCCATGGGCAAAAAAAATATTTCACATTTCCCCCTTGTTAGTAAAACCAAAGAAATAAGAAACGGGCTCTTCCAGAGCCACCCCTGGGTCTGTGGCCTTTACATAATGGGAAACCCTTGGATCTAAAATGTCTCGGCTCCTTCGGTTGCTGGAGCTGATGGACCATCTGGCTGCAATTTCCCAGCTCCAAACTAAGGAGCAGACGTTGCTTTCCAGGTGTGCATGAGGAAGGAGCCCCTCAAGGACTCCTCAGGAGCAGGGGGGCTGCCACGTGAGCACAAGGAGGCTCCGGGTTTTCAGCTCTCATGCTCCTCAGCAAGCTGAGATGTTTGGGACAGCTGTTGGGAGCAGAGGGAGACATCAGAGGACCTGGGGGCAACGCTGCATGTGAAGGGAAAAGGGAAATGTCCTGAGGGGAGTTTTCTCTGGGGCACAAATCCCAGGGAAGAGAAGGGACCACTTCAAACACCAGCTTCCCAAAGCAGCCGAAAAAACCCACATCCTCATTTTCCACGCAAAGGAATGAAGAACCTGAACTGATCTCTGACCTCAAACCAGGACAAGCATTTTCCAACTGGGAAAGCCTCCAGAGGCTGACACAACAGCATGGCACAGAACCATCCGTCTGTCCCCCCTGCTGTGAGGGGGGGGGGACACACCCACAGCCTCCAGTGATAGGCACTTTTCCCCAGTCACTGGAGGACAGCAGGACTTCCTCTGGGTGCTGGAGGTCTGGGGAGGGAGAGAGGGGGTGAGAGGGAGGGGGGGGAGAGAGGGGATGGGAAGGCCCAAAGCTCCTGGCACACAGTATGGCCTGGGATGGAGCAGGACCAGAGCACATCCCTGCTGTGCCTTGGAGCTGAGGATCTTATTTGGCCCAGGGAACTTTTAGGGAAATTCACCTTTTCATAGAATGACAGAATCCCAGACTGGTTTGGGTTGGAGGGACCTTAAAGATCATCCAGTCCCAACCCTCCTGCCATGGGCAGGGACACCTCCCACCAGACCAGGTTGCTCCAAGCCCCATCCAACCTGCCCTTCAACACTTCCAGGGATGGGGCAGCCACAGCTTCCCTGGGCAACCTGTTCCAGGGTCTCACCACCCTCACAGGGAAGAATTTCCTCCTCATGTCTCACCTCAATCTCCCTCTTCCAGTTTTCATCCATTCCCCCTCATCCCATCCCTCCCTGCCCTTGTCCAAAGTCCCTCCCCAGCTTTCCTGGAGCCCCTTCAGGCACTGGAAGGTGCTCTAAGGTCTCCCAAGAGCCTTCTCCATCTGACACATCTCCAGTTGGTGCACAGCCTTGGAAAGTCTGTTCATTCACTGATGTCCTCAGTCCCTGCCGTTCCCCATCGGTCACTGGTGTCTCAAATGTCTCAACAGGCCAAGTTTGGATGGGAAGAGGAAGGGGAAGGAGAAAAGGAAAGGGAAGGGGAGAGGGAAGAGAGAGAGAGAGAAGGGGGAAAGGGAAAAGGGGAAGGGGGAGGGAAAGGGAAAGGGGGAGGGAAAGGGAAAGGGGAAGGGGAAGGGAAAGGGAAAGGGAAAGGGGAAGGGGAAGGGGAAGGGAAAGGGAAAGGGAAAGGGAAAGGGAAAGGGAAAGGGAAAGGGAAAGGGAAAGGGAAAGGGAAAGGGAAAGGGAAAGGGAAAGGGAAAGGGAAAGGGAAGGATTTCTCCAGCTCAGCAGTCAGCCAGTGGCTGACAATGTGACTGAAGCTTTGCTGAGCTTTAACTTGGGCTGCGCAACCACCGGCTCGGGGCGGGGGTGTGAACAGCCCGGGGCCAATGGGGGAAACCTCAGCCAGCAGTGACGGGACCGGGCCAAAACTGCCCTTGAAGAGGCAACCTCCTGCCTGCCAGGACACTGCCCGCACTGCCTTGTAGGTCTTTCCCAGCTCAATGCCTGTGCCATTCCAGGCCGGGCCAGCATGCCCGCTGCTCTTTATTAGCATTTCCCCCCGAACCAACGCTTGGGTTCCCATTCCTGCCGCCGGGAAGCGGCAGGAACCCACAAGCAGCCGAGGCAGTGACAGGCAGGACTCAACTCCAGGTTGCTCCCGGGGTTGTGCGAGCTGGGGGCAGGCTGAACTACAGCTGAAATCCACAGAATTCCACCCAGGATCCCCGGGGGCGGGGGGGTCGGTGCACCTTGTCAGCGCCCTCAGGACCTTCTGCTCCATCCCTGGCAGGTCACAGCACCCACACCTCCCGACCCTGCTGTGTCCCAGCCGAGCTGTTCAACCCTCCTCAGCTTGTGCTGAAGAGCAGAGCCAGGGCTGAGGGGCTGCTGAGTTAACCTGGCACCTGACAAAGAAAAGGGCCCATTTTCCCATTTTCCTGAGCTTTTTCTTCCTAGTCCTTCTTAAGAATTTAAACTTGTAACTACAAACCAGCAATTTGTTAATTATCATCTTTTTATAGATCATGATCTTCATTATCAGATTGGATATCAGGAAGAAGTTCTTTCCCAGGAGGGTGGGGAAGCACTGGAACAGGTTGCCCAGAGAGGTGGAGGAGGCCCCATCCCTGGAGACATTCAAGGTCAGGCTTGATGGGGCTCTGAGCAACCTGATCTAGTTAGAGAGGTCCCTTCCAACCCCACCCATTCTATGATTGTATGATTCTATTATTACCTTGGAGTCTCCCCAGATCCCAGCTCCCCCCCCCCCCGGGAATTGCAGCCCCCGGGTCAGAGCAGCTCAGGGAATTGTCCCCATCCCCCTGCTCCGGCCACTGCTGCTTCTCTGGGGTCTTATTTCCTCACCAGGTCTTTCCCTTCCCTCACTGGACATCGAGATACCAACATAAATAGGAAAAGCACCAAATCCCTGCATTGCTGAGAATCAGAACTTATATTTTTGTTAAAAAAACCCAGCCCAAAGGGTCATTACGTAACACTGCTGCTCCAACCAGCCAGGCAGCAAGAAAAGGCCACCAGCAGGAAGAGACCCGAGGCTGGAGCCACAGATTAAACCAGAATTTCATTTCCCAGCCTGGTGGCACGATCTGAGCTTGTCCCCTCCCCTGACAGTCCAGCAAGGAGCTGCCCTCCCTCCCTCAGTATCCAGGGGAGGAATATTCAGGCACGGTGGGATGGAAAAGGAAGCTCTGAGCCAGCTGGAGTGCTCCTGGAGACATCCTGCTCTGGGTGAAAAGGGGTGAAGCTTTTCCCAGCCTGCCCTGCTGGGGGCACAGGGGCTGTTTTCATCCCTCTAGAGCATGGGGGTCCCCAGCGTGCCCTGCACACCCATAAATCCTCCCTGTAGGGTGGTGAGACACTGGCCCAGGTTGCCCAGAGAAGCAGGTGTCCTACTGCATTCAGCCCCCTCGGTTCTTCCCCTGGGAAAGCCTCAGGCTCAGGTCCTCAGATGAGTGACATGTCCCTTGCCAGAGTAACCAGAGTGACCTGTTCACCAACCAAGATGGAAGGGAGGAGGGCAGCAGACCTGGACTGCACAGAAGCCAATGAGTCCCTAGTGCCAGTGAGCACTGAGCAGATGCCTTCACATCCCTCCCCGAGGACATTTCTCCCCAGCCAGCAACACGGAATTTACACCCCAACGATCATTTCACGCTGTAGAAAACAAAATGTCATTTTTCCAAGCGGTGATGAGCTGATATTTGGAGTCTCCCCTGACACGGAGGAGATGAAAGGCAAGTCCCAGGGGAGCTGGAGCCCCCGGGGGAGCAGGAGCCCCTGAGCTCCTTCCCAGGCTGCTGCAGGGACGTGGGGTCAGCCCGGGGACACCGTGAACAGCAAATCCTGGTTGCACCCATGCCAAGGGATCAGCCCCTCGGGGCTGTCACGGTAACAGCACAAGGTGCTCACACAGCCCAGCCCCACCACGGGAATCAGGATCAGCACAAACGCCCTGAGAGCAGCTCTGGGAGAGGCTCCTCTTGGAAGTCACCTCATAGCTGGTGAGCTCAAGATTTCATTGCATCATAGAATCATAGAATGGTTTGAGTTGGAAGGGACCTTGAAGATCATCGAGTTCCAACCCCCCTGCATGGGCAGGGACACCTCCCACCAGACCAGGTTGCTCCAAGCCCCATCCAACCTGCCCTTCAACACTTCCAGGGATGGGGCAGCCACAGCTTCTCTGGGCAACCTGTTCCAGTGTCTCACCACCCTCACAGGGAAGAATTTCCTTCTGATCTCTAACCTAAATCCCTCCTCCTGCAGTTTCAAACCATTACCCCCTGTCCTGTCACTATGTGCTCTTGTAAAAAGCCCCTCCCCAGCCTTTCTGTAGGCCCCCTTCAGGCACTGGCAGGCTGCTATGAGGTCCCCCTGGAGCCTTCTCTACTTCTGGAATTATTAACAACTCAAGCCACAATTGTAGAATCACAGAATGTCTTTGGTTGGAAGATACCTCCAAGATCATCCAGTCCAAACCTTCGTCCTAACACCAGAAGCTCACCTCTAAACCATGTCCCTAAGCACCAGGTCCACGTGCTGTTTAAATGCCTCCAGAGATGGTGACTCCACCACTGCCCTGGGCAAACTATTCCAATGCTTGACAACCAAGAAGCATGGTGGTGGCACAAGACTGTAGCTGAGCTACAGGCAGAACACCCACTGCTGACTGTTCACCCCTGGCCTGTGCTTCCAGTTGGGAAATTACTCTGCAGGGAGGAGCTGATTTATCCTGGCAATATCCAGAGTAAAGTGAGGTGCCTTCCTGCCCTCCACCGTGGAAGGACCCAAGGTGGAGCTGCCAGCCCCTGCCCAGGATCACTGGGATCCCTCCAGGTGCTGGTGCTGCCAGAGAGGCCCCTGAGCACCACTGGCAGATGGGACCCAGCACCCCTGGGAGCTGTGTCCTCCCAGAGCAGCAGCTGAAGGCCAGGAACACCCAGGGGCACCCCAGGCAGCAGCCTGGGTCTGCAGGGAGGCACCCAGCCCAGGGGGGGGGGCTGCCAACCACCCCGGGGGGCTGCCAACCACCCCAGCTTCCACCACGGGGTCTTCTGCTCCTGGCCCTTCTTGAGCACAAGACAGCACACAGCCACTGCACGATGGCTTCTAGGAGAGTCTCCCAAAAATATATTCCATATTCAACATATTCCAGGATCCCACTTCCAGGGATGGGGCATCCACGACTTCCCTGTCCCAGGTTGCCCAGAGAAGCTGTGGCTGCCCCATCCCTGGAAGTGTTGAAGGCAGGTTGGATGGGGCTTGGAGCAACCTGGTCTGGTGGGAGGTGTCCCTGCCCATGCAGGGGGGTTGGAACAAGATGATCTTTAAGGTCCCTCCCAACCCAAACCAGTCTGGGATTCCATGGAATTGCAAGGGGACAGCGCTGCACCGTACCCTTCTTTTCCAGCCATGCAACTGCCTGCAGGATTTCAGAGGTTCTTGCTGCAAATTCATTGTTAAATGAAGGTTTCTGCACCTCAAAACACTTGAGCACGTGTCCTGTCCCACAATCATCACACATTCAAAGGGAAGGACAAGGTGAAGTGTCCTTCAGAGCAGCAGAGGAGCAGCAGGAGCCCCAGCCTTGCAGTTGTTCCTAGGTTCTGTGTGTCCTGCTCCAAGGTTCTGTGTGTCCTGCTCCCAGGTTCTCTGTGTCCTGCTCCAAGGTTCTGTGTGTCCTGCTCCCAGGTTCTGTGTGTCCTGCTATCAGGTTCTGTGTGTCCTGCTCCCAGGTTCTGTGTGTCCTGCTCCCAGGTTCTGTGTGTCCTGCTCCTAGGTTCTGTGTGTCCTGCTCCCAGGTTCTGTGTGTCCTGCTCCCAGGTTCTCTGTGTCCTGCTCCCAGGTTCTGTGTGTCCTGCTCCCAGGTTCTGTGTGTCCTGTTCCCAGGTTCTGTGTGTCCTGCTCCAAGGTTCTGTGTGTCCTGCTCCTAGGTTCTCTGTGTCCTGCTCCCAGGTTCTCCATGTCCTGCCTGGCCACAGGGCTGGCTGCTGCCTCTGGGCTGTTCCCTGCTCCCTGCATTTCCCATCCCATGGACCCTGTGGGATGCTCAGGTGACCTGGCAGGGACAAACACACTGTTACCACAGCAGGATGCCTCCTGGGTCACTGTCACCCCCCCTGCCACCACAGCCTGGCTGCTGGGGGACCAGCCCCCGTGCTGCCCATCCCTTGGGCTGCTTTTTCCACCTCACCCTAAACAACCCGCTTCCCACTCCAATCCCACCCCCCTGGATCCATCCCAATTCCAGTTTGCTCACAGCTGCAACACCCAGCAAACCACTTCACGCCTCCTCAGACAGATTCCCAATTTTGAGGCCAAATCTGCAGCGAGGGGAGAGCTCAGGACACTCAGGACACTCAGCCCCTGTGACAGCCAAACAGAGGGACATTCAGCCTGGAAGGGGAGCTGGGCAGCCAGCTCCGTCTGCTCCTTGGAAAATCACAGCTAAATTAGGCCAGGCTAATGCTGCACAGTTCACTGGCCAGTATCAGCATGCTCATTCATATGCATAAATGCAGATTTCCATGTTTTCATAAGAGGCACAAGGTCTGACCTGCAGAGTTCATGGATTTGGGTTGTTTTAACACAGTCGCCCTCATCACTGAAGAGCAACCCACGTGCAGAAAGGCACAGCTTCTAACCAACTCTTTTATGACGCTGAACAAGGTCAAATAAATAAAAATTCCAAGCTGTGGCTCTGAGAAAAATCACAGGATCACAGAATGGTGGGGGTTGGAAGGGACCTCTGAAGATCATCGAGTCCAACCCCCTGCCAGAGCAGGACCAAATCTAGGGCAGGTCACTCAGAAAGGCAGCCAGACAGGTCTTGAAAGTCTCCAGAGAAGGAGACTCCACAGCCTCTCTGGGCAGCCTGTCCCAGGGCTCTGTCACCCTCACAGGAAAGAAGTTCTTCCTCATGCTGAGGTGGAACTCCCTGTGCTCCAGTTTGAATCCATTGCCCCTTGTCCTGTCACTGGGCACAAGTGGCAAGAGGTTGTCCTGCTTCTTGACACCCTCATGTATTTATAGACATTAATTAGATCCCCTCAGTCTTCTCCTCTCTAGACTGAACAGCCCCAGGTCTCTCAGCCTTTCCTCATAAGGTGTTCATTAAAATCTCTCCCTCACTCACATAGTCAGAGCATATTCTACTGCTGGAAAAAAAAACAAACAGAAGCCACCTCACTCAGACTGGAGTAATCCACTGGATTTAATAGCTGTGTTTTTTTTTCCCAAAACCAGAGAATGACAAGACAAACCCAAGGTATGTTCAATATTTTTTGTCCAAAAGTCTCTTCTGAACGTTGATTCCGGGGTGGCCTGCATGAAGCCAAAGCAAGAGAGCATTTTAAAGTAATGCATGTATCATTTCTTCAAAAGGAAAAAATCAAGCCAAATACTTTGAAACTGAAAACAGTCAGAGACATGAACATTTAGAGCTTGAACAGACACCCTCTACCAACAACAAACACTCAGTTTCAAAGCAAATGTGCACTTTATACACCATTAAAATGAAAACGAACAAACAGTAACAGGAACAGCTCCATTACTTTGCATTTTCGGAATGAATTCAGTGCTGGGGTTGGAATATTCTGCACACTCTGCTCACTACAGGGAGGATTTACTGGTGTGGAGAGAAGCTGACAGGCCTGACCTGAGAGGGCAGCGTTGGTGGGTAACAGTTTGGAGCATTAATTGGGAAAGGACAAACACAACCAGTGGGGAAGCAGCTGGCACCACCAGGCTGGAGCTGAAGCCATGAATAAGGAATTGCTGCAGCTTGTGCTGAGAGCAGCAGGGGAAAGGATTTTCCCTTCTTGCCATTTGGCTGGTGAGAGGCTGTTCTGAAGCCAAGGGCTGAAGAGCAACGTCAGCCTTTGAGGGAGCTGAGAAGAACCAACGCAGCGCGGGGGACAGTGAGAGGATTGTGGCCACGCAGCTGCCAGGATCTCCAGGCTCCACGTCTTGCCCTGGGACCTTCAGACAATGTGTTTTCCACCCAGCTTCTCCAGGGCACTGAGAGCTCTGCTGGCACAGCCTCCCTGCAGCCCCCTGGAATTAGAGGAGTCCATGAACTCCCTCTCACCCCACTCAGCCAGTCCCATCTCCCTGCCCACAAAGTCCACCCAGCTGCCACAGACTGCTGCGTGCTCCCCGTGGCACTTACACTGACTAAAGACCCACCACCCTGCAACTTTGCTGCATAAAATCCAGAGGGTGCTGCTCTTTCTCCTGGAGCTGCTGAGAAACACCCAGTCAGAAAGCAAGTTTGCTTCCAAACATCCCTGCTGGAGCAGCTCCTCGTGCAGAGGGTTGGCTGGCTGGGGGCGCACCGAGCTGAGGATCTGCACCTGGACTGCCTGGTGTCCCCAAACAAAATGAGACTGAAAACAATTTAACAAGATCCCTGCTTTCAGCAGGTGCTTGGGCAGAGGAAAACCTCAAGGGTGTGCTCACCTCCCCTTCACCTGAATTGAACACCAATTGGCTGTTCTGTGGGATGGGAATGAGTTGGGTTGACCCGTGTCCTCCACGGAGCCGCACTGCTCAAACCTGTCCCCAGCCAGATGTAACGAGGCCACCAAGGGCTGGAGCAGCCTCCAAACAGAACAGCCCCGCTTCAAACAGGCCCCAAAAATACATGAAAACACATGAAACCCCCCCCCCTCAAAAAAAAGAGAGCAGAGCAAGGTCCCAAATACATCATAAAGAGTAGCAAAAAGCATACACATTTCTCAGCACCCCCCAAGACTAATCCTTGCCAAAATAACACCCCCAAGGGCAGTGGGTCCTGCACCCTCCTTTGTCTAATTATAAATTCAAGTTTAATGCCAAAAACCCCAGAATGCCAAATCTGACTGGGCTCTCCAGCAGCAATGGAAATGCTACCTCTTGCTCTGGCTGAACTCAATGCCTCAGACATAATGGGAGGAAGAGGGGTCTGGTGTAAGGCAACATCATCACTGGTCCTGGGAAGGGGGTCCTGCCTGGGGGGAGGTTACTCCTCAGTGTAACGCAGGGAGCAACACAACCCCTGGGGCTCCATCTCACCAGATCACTCTTGAAAAGACAGAAATCTTAGCCCAGAGGTACAGGAAGAACCTCCTGCCCGTGGGGAGCGGGGCGTTGCGTGACCACAGCCCTCCAACACCTCCACTCCATGGCTGTCCCACCAGCAGGTGGGATTACTGAATGCAGTCATTTCTGTTGGCTTTTTTGGGGATGTTTGACAGGAGTTGGAAGTCTCTCTTCCCTCCTGTAGCAGGGAGGTCACAGCCCTCCCTGGCACTCCTGCTCTGCACACAAGCATCCCCCCTCCCCACATACCTTTTTCCTCTAAGTCGTTTTCCAGAGGGTGAAAACACCCCGTGGCACAGGCCAGCTCTAGTCCAACCCCTCCTCTCCGTGGGGCTGCATGTTCTCCCACGATGGGGAGCACATCATTTGTGTAAAAAGACAAGAGCCAAGAGCACCACCACCAGATGTTTCCCCAGTCTTTCCACTGCTCAGTGACTGGCACCCCTGGGCTGCCCAGAGCACCCAAGGCTCCTCTGTGCTGTCCACACCTTCAAGGCACTTTGGAAAGGCAGCATGGACAAGTTTTCTGTTGCAACCAAGGAAGAACAAAGACCAAACTGCAGACCTAATCAAAGTAGCCAAATGCTACCAGGTACCCATTGCTTTCTCCTCCTGAATATAAAAAGAAAGGTAACCTCAGAGATCCAGTGTAGAAATACAAAAAATTGTGCATAATAAATGTACTATAATACTGTACATACAGCATAAACCGTTCAATGAGAATGATTTAAATATAGCTATTTGTCTCCTGACTTGGAAGACAGAAGAATAAAGTCCTATTATCCTAGAATATGCATATAAACCTTTTCTGAGAGGCTGAATCACTAGCCAACGGTATCCCTGAAAACAAGCAGAGTCAAATGTTTACTCCATGGAAGCCACTATTCCAGGGCTTGCTGGTTACCATAAACTAGGAGAAAAAACACAAGAGATAAACCTAGGAGAAAAAACCACAAGATAGAAACTCAGCCAACATCAAATCCAGACCGAGTTCTTCCCATCTCCTGACTTGCTGCTGGCACTGCTTTTGTTTGAGCCCGCTTTGGATTTCTTCTCTCTGGAGCTGCTGGGGTTGTTTTGGTTGTTGTAGGCCTGGATGGCGAGATCCAGGCGTTCCTGAGCCACTTTGATTTCCCTCTGCAGATTCTCCAGGTCGGCAGGAATGTTCTCCTCGTTGCTTCCATACTGCTGTTCCTGAGCTATGTTGGCTTTGTTCTGTTTGTAGGCCATTTTGGCGTTGGACAGTTCAGTGTATTGCATTTGTTCTGGTTTGACTGCAATGTTGTAGCCCGGAGGAGCAGATGGAGTGTTCCAAGTGAAAGGGTAGTTGTAGGTGCCAGAATCTTCCAGCTCTTTCCTCTTGTTGTTCAACGTGTCCCGGATTGTGCCAAACCCCAAGTGGAGCATCTCCCAGACATTCAAAAGCAAACACATGCAGCTCACCCCGTACATTATCAGCAGGAAAATGGTCTTTTCAGTTGGCCTTGAAATGAAACAATCTATTTTGTGGGGGCAGGGTGTCCTGCTGCACACGAAGATGGGGCTCACCTCGAAGCCGTACAGGAAATACTGACCCACCAGGAAGCCAATTTCAAAGGTGGTCCTGGCCAGCAGCTGCAGGACATAAATCTTCATGAGTCCATCCTCCCGGATCCGCCGCCTGCCGTCGTGCTTGGCTTTGGCAGGAGGCTGCTGCTCTTTATTCTCCCTCTCGCTCTCCAGCTCCATCTCTGGGTACATCATGGGGTCTTCCTCGTGGTCCTCCTCAGTCTCCTCCAAGCCACGGTGTTGTTTCCAGCGCATGGAAAAGCTTTTGCTTCTGCTCCTCCTGTCGGCCTCGCTGTGCTCCACCATCCGCGCGATTTTATGGATCGCGTAGCCCAGGTACATGACGGATGGAGTGGCCACCAGGATGATCTGGAAGACCCAAAACCTGACGTGGGACAGCGGGGCGAAGGCGTCGTAGCAAACGTTCTCGCAGCCCGGCTGCTCCGTGTTGCACACGAACTTGCTTTGCTCGTCGTAGTAAATGGACTCTCCCCCCACAGCAGTCAGGACAATCCGGAACACGATCAGCACCGTCAGCCAGATCTTACCAACAAAGGTGGAGTGATTGTGGATCTCCTCTAGCAGACGGGTCAAAAAGCTCCAACTCATGGTGGTCAAATGATTTTATCTAAAGAAAACAAGCAAACGCTCCAAAGTATTTATGAGTTTTTCAGCCTGAGCCTAAATGTTGCAAACATTTAACCAAGAGGGTTGGACATCTCCTATGGAGACAGGATGGGAGAGTTGGGGTGTTCAGCCTGGAGAAGAGAAGGCTCCAGGGAGACCTTAGAGCACCTTCCAGTGCCTGAAGGGGCCTCCAGGAAAGCTGGGGAGGGACTTTGGACAAGGGCAGGGAGGGAGAGGACAAGGGGGAATGGATTAAAACTGGAAGAGGGAGATTGAGGTGAGACATGAGGAGGAAATTCTTCCCTGTGAGGGTGGTGAGACACTGGAACAGGTTGCCCAGAGAAGCTGTGGCTGCCCCATTCCTGGAAGTGTTGAAGGGCAGGTTGGATGGGGCTTGGAGCAACCTGGTGTGGTGGGAGGTGTCCCTGCCCATGCAGGGGGTTGGATCTAGATGATCTTTAAGGTCCCTCCAACTCAAACCATCCCATGATTCTATGAGGTTAGAAGACTCTAGAACTGTACAACCAGCACAACCCTCCTTGCAGCATCACCTGCTATCGGGACACTCCAGCTGCCAGGATTTGCTTGAAGATCCTACGTCTCCTCCACAGGCTTCTGAGAAGTCTGCAGTGAAGAAAACAAAAGCAGCAGGTAACTGCCATCCCCCACCCAGAACGTGCTCCCAAAGCTGCAGAAGAGAAACTCCCAGCTGCTCTGTATTTCAACTGTTCATAAAAACATTCACACTTCAGGCTGAAGACCCCAAAACACAGGGGATGGAGAACTAAGCTCCTGTGACATTTTATGGGCACTGCTGGCTCCATCCCACCACTGACAGTGAGATGGATTTTAACTGCATGGAGGGGGCCAACAAAACTCCTGGGTTAGTGATCCCAGCTTTGACCACAGCCCATGGAGAGAAGCAGCTCTGTCCAGGGGGCAGTGCCAACAGTCTGGAGACAGGAAGGAATCATCCAGCCCAAACCTGCCAACTGGCCTTTCAGGACAAGCTGAGTGACCTGAGCAGGGTCACCCTGCAGGCCCAGAGCCAGGGTGTGACTAAGGAACATTCCACTTCATCCCTGGTGCTCAAACTGTTCTATGGATTTGGGTTCAGACCCTTAGGGAAGCTAAAAAAATCTCCCTTCCAGGGCCAGAAAAGGCTTTACTTTCTATTTTTTTTAAGGAGAGGGGCAGGAAAATCTAGTTTAAAAAATTAAATCAGAATTTTTAGAAGAGATATGAGATAGCAATCAATAGAAATTTGCAAAATTGTAAAAAACCCAAAAACACACCAAAAAAACCCCTCCACACACAACTGGCAACATGGTGAAGTATTGCAGTGAGGGAAACCTGGCCAGGCCCACCTGGAGCTCTGAGGAGTAATAAAATCCTGAGCCCAGGAAGAACAGTTTGATGTTGCTCTAGCACAGGGGATAAAACACCTTGAGTCAAACATGCATCAGTAATAAAGATTTTTACAGAGTAACATCTGGTCAAAAGGTTCTTAAATCAGGATTGGCCAGATCTCTGGCACTCTGAGCTTCAAAGTGATTTATTCTTCACCTGGAGGAAGAAATTCCAGGTGCTTGGAAGAAAACAAGTATTGGCAGCTCTTCAACTTCTTCCACCCAACTGCAGAGTTGGTCACAGGCAGAAGAATGAAACTGGAGGGGTTGCAATCGACAGAGAATTAAGGGATATAAATGTAACCCCCCTGCTGGTGAAATCCAATGTTTCATTGAAAAGGCAACAGCTCAGACACGACCTGGCTGGGCTGTGCAGGACATTTGATTTATGACTTCATGACAGTGTGAGAAAGAAAATAGTGCAAGAGAGGATTAAAAAAGCCCATATTAAGTGGATTAAAAGTAACAAAGATCTTGACAAATGGTTCCCACATGAGAACCAAGAGCTATTGTGTGTAATTACAGCAAGTTCTGCAGCCCAGGAACAGCAGCGAGGCTGCATTTTCCCCAGACTTGACCAGAAAATGGTTGCTGATCCAACCTGCAAATGGCCCCAGAGTTTGCAGGCTGACAAATTAAAAATGAAAGGCAGAAGAGCAGAGGCTGCTCCAGAGGCCAAGTCCACCAAAACCTATGGTAGGACTCGATGATCTTGAAGGTCTTTTCCAACCAGAATGATAGTGTGAAACCCAGTGCTTCAACCACACTGAACGCAGAGACACGCAGAGAAGAGAAAGACCAGCAGGTTGGGTTTTTTCCCAGGAGAGAACAGTTCCTCTGGAGATCAGGGAATAGGGAAGGGAGCCAAGGTCCTCATGGAGGAACATCTCAACCAGAGCTGGTGCCACAGCAGAGATGATGTACACAACCCTGGGCTGTGTCACAAGGCAGCCCGAGCAAGGAGGGTGGTCTTACCTCCTCGTTAGCAGGACAGCACTTGAGGCCTGGGTCTGCATCCTTCACCAGGTGCTTGAGCATCAGGGAGTGGGTGCAGTAGTCTCAGAATCAGCTGAAGAATGGGGAAGATGCCTAGAAGTGAGAGATTTAAAGAGTTTAATTTGCTTAGCTTGGAAACATGGGAAGAAAATGAAGGATTACGGGTGAATGACGTCATCTGGCAACTGTCAATCTCGCACGCCGACAAGCCAAGGCTCAGCACCAAAGCTCCTCTTCCTGCAGAGTCACAATCATCTTTCTGGTTAGAAAAGACCCTGAAGATCATCAAGTCCAACCATAAACTAATTCCAGATGGAGCGGAGTCAGATGGTCCTGGCAGCATGGACTGCAGAGCAGATAAATGACCCTGGCTGGGTGCTTCTCACATCCCTGGAACATCCTCAGGTCCCAACCCTGCAGGCCCAAGGAAAGCTCACAGAATCATGGAATGGTTTGAGTTGGAAGGAACCTTAAAGAGCATCTAGATCCAACCCCCCTGCATGGGCAGGGACACCTCCCACCAGACCAGGTTGCTCCAAGCCTCATCCAACCTGCCCTTCAACACTTCCAGGGATGGGGCAGCCACAGCTTCTCTGGGCAACCTGGGACACTGTCTCACCACCCTCACACTCAAGAATTTCCTCCTGATCTCTAACCTAAGTCTCTCTTCTTTCAGTTTAAAACCATTCCCCCTTGTCCTCTCACCACAAGCCCTTGTAACAAGTCCCTCCCCAGCTTTCCTGGAGCCCCTTCAGGAGCTATGAGGTCCCCCTGGAGCTCTCAGGTTTTCATCCACAGCTCCATAAACTAACGGGCGACTCCAACAGGACATGAATCCAGACTTCACTGAGTTTATCCAAAGCAATTCTTTCCAACGTAGGAAACCAGAGGCTTCCCTGGCATCAGGCCAGGCCAGGCCAGTCCTCTGCACATCCCTTGTCCTTCAAACCACCTGCCAACTGCACGGCCACCCGGGGCAGGACTGGCTGCAACCACGTGCTTTTAACAGGAAAAAAAGACCAGGGGGTTCCAGTCCCAGCACAGGGATTTGCTGCAGTAGGTGGCTCTGAACCCCACTTCAGAGAGGGACAGCTCTGCCCCCCCCTGCTGAGCCAGTGCTTTGGACACCCCCCCCGTTGGGCACTTGGCAGCAGGGGTCACATTGGGAGGCAGAGGGACTCTTGACCTGAAGAGTCTCCAAAAAGCTGCACAGAAACAGCACGTGAACCCCAACCTTGGAGTAGGGACAACAGTGACAAGAGCCACAGATCCCACATCCACAGCAACTGCACTGCTGGGCCACTGAGCACCACCACCCTACGTGTTGGGAGCTGACATGTCATTATTTTTTTATATAAAGGAGAAAAAAAACCAAAAGAGTCAAAGAAAGGGTTAATTTTCACTCACTGGAAACATCAGGCCCAAAGCCTTTTCTGTAAGTTAAAACCCAGAGTAAATTAAATTCTGTTTGCAAAGTACGTTGGAGTAAAAGCAGGAACTGCCCTTTTTCAGGTACTGTCAATGTTTATTCCTCAGTGGTTACTAAGAGAGACCTTTCAAATTGGGGCTGGTTTCAATGAGAGGGGACATGGAATCTTCACTTCCAGATGAGTTGCTACCTTGACAGCTCATCAACACTTTCGAGGTATCGATCAGATATTGATCACAGTGTGTTTTGAACCTGCAGAGCACAGACCTGTGGTCAGCTCCAACTGTACCTCGTCAGGTGCAAAGAGGGAGACATGGATTGAGGGAGAATGGATGGAGAGCAGCCCTGAGGAGAAGGACTTGGGGGTGTTGGGTGGTGAGAAGCTCGACACAAGCCGGCACTGAGCACTGGAGCCCAGAAACCACCCATGTTGGGCTGTGTCACCAGCAGCATGGCCACCAGGCCATGTCCTCTTCTGCTCTGCTTTGGTGAGACCCCACCTGGAGAACTGGGTCCAGTTCTGGAGCCCCCAACTCAAGAAGGACATGGAGCTCCTGGAGAGAGTCAAGAGGAGGCCACGGAGATGATCCAAGGGCTGGAGCAGCTCTGCTCTGGAGACAGGCTGGGAGAGTTGGGGGTGTTCAGCCTGGAGAAGAGAAGGCTCCAGGGAGACCTTAAGAGCACCTTCCAGTGCCTGAAGGGGCTCCAGGAAAGCTGGGGAGGGACTTGGACAAGGGCAGGGAGGGATGGGATGAGGGGGAATGGATTAGAACTGGAAGAGGGAGATTGAGGTGAGACATGAGGAGGAAATTCTGGAGTGTGAGGGTGGTGAGACACTGGCCCAGGTTGCCCAGAGAAGCTGTGGCTGCCCCATCCCTGGAAGTGTTGAAGGGCAGGTTGGATGGGGCTTGGAGCAACCTGGTCTGGTGGGAGGGTCCCTGCCCATGGCAGGGGGTGGGACTGGATGATCTCTAAGGTCCTTTCCAACCCAAACCATTCCATGTCTCTATGACTCTTATGACATGGGGAGGGGGTGGATCACACCCCTGACTGGTGCAGAGCCAGCAGCCTGGAGGAGCAGGCAGCTGCTGGAGGGCACAGGGCATCTGGCCGGCTCTGGAACTTGCCTGGGGAGCAAGAGGAGGATTCATGTCCTGGATTCCAGCCGTTATGTAAAGCAGCACGTGACAAACCTGCGGCCAGAGCCCGGCCAGCCAGGCTGTACATGTGGGTCAGCCACAGCCTTTGGACGTGGAACACGGCGTTATCAGCCACGTGCTTCATCACCAAGACTTCTGCTGATTAGAGAGCTCCAGCTGGGAGATGGGAAGGTGCTGAGGAGCTCTGATTCTCCTCAACAAGAATCTAAATTTAGTTTTAGTCCAGAGGAAAGCCACTGACACCAAGCTGGAAGAATCCACCAGCAGGCAAAGAACTTCTCTGCCTTTAAGGAAGCGTTTCGCTTCAAGCGAAAGGACCTGTCATTAAACCTTTCTTTCACTGGAAATGTTCAGCCCAACCCAAATAAACACTGGAAAAAGCAGGGATTTCCAGGCAGAGCGATGGCATTTGGAATGGTGGTGCCCTTCAGGTTCATGAGCTCAGCCAAGGCTAGAGGCTGTGTGTTCTGTCTTCATGCACTGCAGGACACGGGCAGATCGCAGTCACCTTCACCCCACCGACACTTTCCCTCTGCCAGATTTGTTCTGGCAACATTTAACTCAATAATTTTCCATAGTTGGAAATAAAAGTCCATGGACACTGACACGTCTCTGAAAAAGGCAGAATGTCAGCAAGTTCAGCTAATTTAAGTCACGCCAGAAAGTGCATTTGAGAGAGACTTTCATTCCTTGTATTTGTCATCCGCTCATTCCAGCACTTCCAGAGGAGGAGGCTCCTCGGAGCAGGCAGGAGAGACACTCACTGGAAATACCACGATGCTCATCTCTGACAGCAAGTGGGCTCCTGTGAGCTAAGGATCTGCAGACACATCCAGAAAGAACAGAGAATTTGGAGCAGGCACATGGGAAAATAGAAATCGGGTTCAGATTAAGAGACTCCCTGCAGAAATCTCTCGAGTCGTTTCACCACGGCTGCTGCTCAGAGAACAGCCCCTCCCGAGCTGGGTGTGGGGCTGGATGGGAAGTGAAGTGTGGGATTGACTTCATTTCAGCTTCCCAGAAAACCAACCGAGTCCTGGGCTGCATCAAAAGAAGCGTGATCAGCAGGTCAAGGGAGCAGATTGTCCCACCCTACTTGGCTCTCGTGAGACTGCACCTGGAGAACTGGGTCCAGTTCTGGAGCCCCCAACATAAGGAGGATGTGGAGCTCCTGGAGAGAGTCCAGAGGAGGCCATGGAGATGATCTGAATCTGAGGTGACAGACTGACCCCAGCCCCTCTGCTGTGTGGGATGGGAATGTCCAGCCTCAAACACCAGCCTTTGGTTTGTGCCTGGTTCTTCCTGAGCATCAGGAGGATGTGTGAAGGGACATGAGACCCGCCCGCAGGGCTGGGTCCAGCTCTGGGGTCCACAACACAAGAAAGACATGGAGCTGTTGGAGTGAGTCCAAAGGAGGCCATGGAGATGATGGGAGGGCTGGAGCAGCTCTGCTCTGGAGACAGGCTGGGAGAGTTGGGGGTGTTCAGCCTGGAGAAGAGAAGGCTCCAGGGAGACCTTAGAGCACCTTCCAGTGCCTGAAGGGGCTCCAGGAAAGCTGGGCAGGGACTTTGGACAAGGGCAGGGAGGGATGGGATGAGGGGGAATGGATGAAAACTGGAAGAGGGAGATTGAGGTGAGACATGAGGAGGAAATTCTGGAGTGTGAGAGTGGTGAGACAGTGTCCCAGGTTGCCCAGAGAAGCTGTGGCTGCCCCATCCTGGAAGTGTTGAAGGGCAGGTTGGATGGGGCTTGGAGCAAGCTGGTCTGGTGGGAGGTGTCCCTGCCATGCAGGGGGGTTGGATCTAGATGATCTTTAAGGTCCCTCCAACCCAAACCATTCCATGGTTCTAGGAGGTGGATCACACCTTGGCTCCCTAGGCCAAGGTGAGGAGCTGAGCAGGGAGCTGCAGCTCTTGGGTCTCTCTGAATTTCCATAATTCACCAGCACCTCCTCAGACAAGGTTTGTCTCAAGCAGCACACGCAGAAGCAAGAATCTGTAGCCAGAAGGCAGCCATTAAGGGGAACGTATTTACAGGAAGTTTTTCCTCTTAAAATATATCCTCCCATGTCATGCTAATGAAATTTGATTAATTTATTAATGATATCTTTGTTTTGTTTTTGAAGCAGCTTAAAAACGCACGTGCTGACCAGAAAAAAAAACAGTCAAGAACAAATGCCTGGCAATTCTGTTGATAATCAAAAGCAGTTTCATGGTGCATGAAAGTGAAATTGGGCCCACAGGCTAATTAGAATAGGATTTGAATGAGGATGAATGAATAAGTAGCATTATTCATTCAAATCTCATTTACATGGAAATGTAAGAAGTTGCATGATTTACCATTATTTGTGAGGCAGCACAGGGGGTTCCTTTTTGGTGTTTTTTTTAAACCTGAAAAAGGAATCTGACTTTACTGTTCAAGGAGGGAGAAAATTGTGGCCAGACCCAGCACCAGCAAGGAAGGACAGACCACAAAACCTGGGGACAACTGTGTCAATGTCACCTGCCTCCCCAGCCCGAGCAGGAATTCCAACATCCACTCTCCTCACTGACACCAGGAGAGGGATGGGGGATACTCCTGGGATAACAGAACTCATTGCTCCCACCCTTCTCCCATCATGGCAGAAAGTGAGTTCAATCACCACCAACTTCAATGTTTTCCAGGAGCCCTCACAGCCCCGTGGAGCTGAGTGAGGAAACGACTGCACTGGATTTCATTTTTTAATCTAGATTAAAGAATAGTTGGGAGCGAAAAGGCTGAGATCTTTTGGATGGCACACGGTGCTTTTTCCAAGGAAATCCGTGCTCGTCTGGCAAGCCTCTCGTGGCAAAAAGCAGAGAGTGGCTCTGAAACAGCCACAGCCTCAACATCCATTTGGAAACGAGTTCTGAATGGTGCCTTCAAATCCCAGGCATGTTAACAAGGTTCTGCTGATCCCCAGACCAACCCCCTCGGGCCTAAAAACCCCCGGCTGAATTACGAGGCCGCAGATCCTGCGTGGGATATAAATAGATCAGGAAAATATGGGTAAGAGGTAGAGACAGAATAAGATTCTTGCGCTGTCAAAAAAATAAAGATGTCAAATAGGCATCTTTTTGAAAATCAACGTCCACAGACCCACCCCCAGCACCCAGCTCCAAGCCAAACTGGGATTTGCAGAGCAGATAAAAAGCCCCTGTGGCCCCGGGGTGCCCTCCAGGACGAGCTGGGAGCCTGACTCGGGTGCATCTGAGAGCAGGAGCAGTGACCTCAGGAATGGTGGACAATGGAGGCTGGGCTGTGGAGCCTGGTACCTCACCAGATGTTTGGAGATCTGTTGTGGGGTCTGTGTCAGCCTGAATCCCTTTACACCTGCTCAGCATCCAGAATCCCTTGGGAATGATGCGAATGAGGTGTGCCAGCCTGGAGGCTCAACAGCGAGCTCCCCAGTTTGGCGTTTCCAGGGTGACCCAGGAGGAGCCACCAGCTGCTCCAAAAACCTGAGCAGGGAGATCTTCAAGACCTGTCCTACAGACCTGAGGTGTCAGGAGACAGGAGCAAGCCTCGGGTGCTGCCTGGGCTCTGGTGAGGTGACACGTAACGACGGAGAAAACAGAATCACAGGATCATCATGGTTGGAAAGGACCTCTGAGGTTACCAAGTCCAACCATCAACACACACACAAAAAAAATGAGGAAAAAAACCACAAAACAAAAAACAACCAACCCCAACCTTGGCCACTGGAGCACGTCCTGAAGTGCCACATGCACACATTTCTTGAAGCCCTCCAGGGATGGTGACTCCAGCCCCTCCCCGGGCAGCCTGTTCCAGGGCCTGACCACTCTTTGGGCACAGGAATTCTTCCCACTATCCAGTCTGAACCTCCCCTGGCCCAACCTCAGGCCATTTTGCTCTGGAGCCCTCAGCACAGGAGAGACATGGAGCTGTTGGAGAGGGTCCAGAGAAGGGCCATGAAGATGATCAAAGGGCTGGAGCAGCTCTGCTCTGGAGACAGGCTGAGAGAGTTGGGGGTGTTCAGCCTGGAGAAGAGAAGGCTCCAGGGAGACCTTAGAGCACCTTCCAGTGCCTGAAGGGGCTCCAGGAAAGCTGGGGAGGGGCTTTTCACCAAAGAGAGCAGTGACAGGACAAGGGGTAATGGTTTGAAACTGAAAGAGGGGAGATTGAGGTGAGACATGAGGAGGAAATTCTGCACCATGAGGGTAGTGAAGTGCTGGAACAGGTTGCCCAGGAAGGTGGTTGATGCCCCCTCCCTGGAGGTGTTCAAGGGCAGGTTGGATGAGGCTTGTGCAGCCTGGTCTGGTGGGAGGTGTCCCTGCTCATGGCAGGGAGGTTGGGACCTGATGATCTTTAAGGTCCCTTCCAACCTTCACCATCCTATGATTCCCTCTGGTCCTGTCACTACCCACTTGGCAGAAGAGGCCAACCCCCCCCCCCCCCCCCCCCCCCAACCTCCTTTCAGGGAGGGGACAATGAGGTCTCCCGTCAGCCTCCTCTTCTTCAGACTAAACACCCCCAGTTCCCTCAGCCTCTCCTCATAGGACTTGTTCTCCAGCTCCTTCCCCAGCTTGGTTGCTCTCCTCTGGACACGCTCCAGCCCCTCCATGTCCTTCTCATAGTGAGGGGCCCAGAACTGACCCCAGCACTCCAGGTGCAGCCCCACCAGTGTAGACCAGACCACAGATCGTGACGTGGCGTGGGGTGAGTCCTGCAGTGAAACACTCCATCCTTGGGGCAAGGAGCCACAGGCAAACTGCCACAGCACCATGCCAATCCTTGGTGGCACCAGAGCAGCTGTGGGACCGGGGCTGGCAGCAGGAACCATCCCTCTGCCTCCACAGAGGAGCTGGGACAACCCCCAGGGAAGAGCTGCTCCAGCCCAGGAGTCAGCCCTGCCCACGCTCCCCAGCACTCCCGTCTCACCCACCTTTTCTCCAGTCTCACAGGCCCCAGAGCATCTCCCTACAATGAAGATCAACCCTCCAAAGCCCAGAGGGGTTGAGGAGCTCCTACACGACCTGGCCTCATCCAGCACGACTCACTGACCCAGCCCTGCCCCACTTGTTCCTCACAACACAGGAGCTGGTAACGAACCACAAAACGTTGGGTGTTGAAAACAAGGAATTAGAGGAATTACAGGGTAGGAAAAAGGGCTTTTTTATTTTTCTTTTTGCAAAGAGTTTGAATCTGAAGCTCAAGCCATACCAGAGAAAACACCCAACACTGCTGCTTTGAGATCAAGGCCAAGACTTCAGCCAAACCTAAGCCCTCAGATTGCCAGCCCAGGCTGCCTGCAGGTAACGTGGCTGGAGACTGGTACTGCTACCCTGAGCATCCCAAGGTCAGTAGGATATCCTCAAGGCCCTTGTACCAACTGAGATGACCATCAGACTGGGTGAGCATGGTCTCAGTGTGGATTCAGCTCCACAGAACATTTCGAACAGCAAGCTCAGATCCCTCCATTCCCCACCAAGCAGATCCTGCAGGCTTTTCCACAAGGCAGTCATGTATGGACAGCACTCCTCTCCCAGACACCGAGGTCCCTCCAGGAGCTGCTCCCAGACTAGACATCCATTTGACAAGAGACCACATGCTCCTCAGCTCTGGGCTACTGAACCCTGGGTTAGACACACAAGGTGTGTCTTGCAAAATACATCAGGTATCAAATGCACCAACACTCAACAGGTCCAACATTATGACATCACCTTTGTGAGAGAACCACCCATTTGCTCCAGTCATTTGTTTGTCTGTTGAAGATGCTTAACCTCCAGGTTCCCTTGTACCATCCACATTACCCCAAGAAATGTAAATATTCCACCCACCAGTAGTTCAAATTGCCACATCACAGAGTGAGTGTCAGGGGTTGGGAGGGACCTCTGGAAATTATCCAGTCCAACCTCCTGTCAAAGCAGGGTCACCCAGAGCAGGTTGCACAGGATGGTGTCCAGGTGGGTTTGGAATGTCTCCAGGGATGGAGACTCCACAACCTCTCTGGGCAGCCTGTCCCAGGGTTCTGTTACCCCCAGAGTAAAGAAGTTTGTCCTCATGTTTAGGTTGACCCTCCTGTGCTCCAGTTTGTGCCCATTGCCCCTTGTCCTCTCACTGGGCACCACTGGGAAGAGTCTGGCCCCATCCTCCTGACCCCCCTGGAGATATTGAGCAGCACTGATGAGATCCTCCCTCAGCCTCCTCCTCTCCAAACTAAAAAGACCCAAGTCCCTCAGCCTTTCCTCATGAAATGTTCTAGTTCCTTCATCATCCTCGTAGCCCTTCCCCATCTCCCCTCCAGCAGCTCCTTGTCCTTCTTGAACCAGGGAGCCCAGAACTGGACCCAGTTCTCCAGATGGGGCCTCACCAGGGCAGAGCAGAGGGGCAGGAGAACCTCCCTGACCTGCTGGCCACACTCTTCTTGATGCCTCCCAGGATTGACATTGGCCTTCTTGGCCACCAGGGCACATGGCTGGCTCCTGGTCAGCCTGTTCTATCTCTGGGGAGCCTGTTCCTGGCTCTGACCACCCTCACAGTAGAAAACCTTTTTTTTCATGATTAAGGGGCATTGCCCATGTTTCAGTCTGTGCCCATCACCACTCCCTGGGCACCACTGAGAAGAGGTGGGGACAACAGCAGCGAAGCCATTTTTCCTGTAAGAAGGAAGGTTATGGAGGGGTGACAAGTTACAGGGTCTGGAAAGACACTGGGAGGTGATCCTGCCACCTAAGATCCTTCCTGCTCACCGTGCAGAACAGCACAGGCTGCTGCTGTGGTCACCCCTGAGACACCCCGTGCAGTCCCACTAGTATAAACACAACACACTGCTAAAATATTACAAATATTAAAAATATTGTACAGTTGGCTGTTGCTCCTGGGTTCTCAGCAGCTACTTTAACAAATGGGGGCAATGGGAGGGTGAACGTGGAAAAAATGCAGTGGGGAAGAGGACCAAAGGCAGGGATTAAGTGACCAACAGAACTGCAAGTGCCAGGGGGCTGTGGAGAGTGAGGCTGGGGGCACGGCCAACACAGCCCAGGGATCTGGCTCATTTCAGGATGTGCTCCCTGCCCTGAGAACCACGGAGGGAAAGAAACTGCAGGACAGAGTCCTGCTGCAACCTCTGCAGCAGGATCACAGAATCATCCTGGTTGGAAAGGACCTTGAAGATCATCAAGTCCAACCATCACCTAAATCCACCCACCATGACCTAATCTACACGTTCAGTGCTTAAATCATGTCCCCAGCACCACATCTCTATTTCTTTTAAACACTTCCAGGGATGGTGACTCCACCACCTCCCTGGGCAGCCTATTCCAGTGTCCAACCACTCTTTGGGTAAAGAAATTCTTTCTAATATCCAGTCTAAACCTCCTGCTTCAACTTCAGGCCGTTTCCTCTGGTCCTGTCATTATTCACTTGGGAGAAGAGGCCAACTCCCACCTCCCTACAACCTCCTTTCAGGTAGTTGTAGAGGGCCATGAGGTCTCCCCTCAGCCTCCTTCAAACTAAACAACCCCAGTTCCCTCAGCCTCTCCTCATAGGACTCATTCTCCAGATCTTTCACCACCTTGGTAGCTCTTCTCTGGACACACTCCAGCAACTCGACATCCTTCTCGTAGTGAGGGGCCCAGAACAGCAGCTGTGTGGGCAGGCCCAGCACCAGCTCTGCCACCAGCCCTGGCCCCCAGGCTCCAAGGACAGGGAGCAGGGTGCCCTGCCTGCCCTCGGGACGGGCACTCCCACACCAGACCCAGAGCACTGCAGCAAGAAGGAAAAATGGTCTCTTCCCAACCAGAGCCAAAGGTCTGTGGTGCGAATGGAGGAGCACACAGTGCGTGTCACATCCCCAGCAAACCCCTGAGGGACACGTGCTGCTGGAGAGCAGCAGCTTCTGCAGAGGTGAGAGTGTTCCTGCACTCACCTGGGTCCCTCCAGCCCCTGGCAGCGAGGTCTGGGCAAGGCCACCATCACCCTGACACCACTGGGGTCAGGCCTAGAGAGACTTCCCTGTCCTGACGTGATCAGTGATTCGAGTAACCACAGCACCCTTCAACTGCTCCTGACTCCACTGCAGCCAACAGCCCCACGGCACCTCCCACCGGGCTCCTCCTCTGTGCTCAGCGGGATGAGTGTCAAAAGAAAATGACACTCTGGAGGCAGCTGACCCAAATATCACTCTCACGGCCATCTCAGAAAAGGAGAGAGAAGCCAAAGGAAAGCAAGTCTGTCGGCTCCTGCACGTCAAACTGCTCCCGCTCGGCGGGGCTGGATGCAATCAGCTGGGGATGAACACCTCACTGCTGCACCACCACCATATTATGACAGTCAAAAGAAATTACAATGGTGTTTGCTTCATAGATGAGCCTCAAAACCCAGTATGAGGGGCTCGTAGAGAAAACAGATCCCACAGACCGTGACGCAGTCTGCCACAACCTCCCCAATCACCCATTCTGCAACATGCAGGGATGGCAGTTGTTTCACTGTGACCCAAATTAAAATAAAAGATTTTTGTTGCCCAGCTCTGTCATCTGGCCTAGCAGGAGGCAGTGCCTCCCCCTCCGACTGTTCCAAATTCATCTGACATTTCCTTCAACAGCAGCTTTGCAACCCTGCAGAGAAGTTGTGGAAGGGAAGAGTGTTCAGAAGGCAGATGAAGACAGTGCAGTGGACACGACAAACCCTCAGCACCAACGGCTTTACAAGACACCCAGCACTTGGAATAGCTCTGCTAAGCCTGGTCAGGACCTTCCACTCACTGAGACACAGAGGATCAGAAGGCTCTGCAGACCTCTGTGACCTTACACGACTACATCTGCTCAGGTGGAGAGCACTGAGCTCAAGAGGATGGTGGCCAGCCACACCAGAAGGGCATCTTCTCACCATTGTTACCTGTACACCACAACAACCTGTGAGGATGGTGCTGGCAAGTCTTACAGCCAAAGCCAGAAGGATTGTCCATCAAAACCAGACCAACAGAACCAGAGCACGGTGCCCAGCTGCAGATACTCCTTCTAGAGCAGGGTGTCCACTGCAGCAGGACAGCAGGACACCAGCTTCCAGGCACACCATGTCTCCCTGCCACGCTCCAGCCTCGGCCTCTCCCAAGTGCTACTGAAGAGCAGCAATAATGGAAGAGTTTTGTTTCAGTCCATGAGTTTGAAGTACAGTTTGTTTTGAGGGACAGAGCGCAGTAAATCAGGGCAGGCTGCTCTGCTGGCACCAAGATGTTACTCCAGCTTGAGTTTAACAGCTTGATTTTGCCAAAGTTTAGACTATAAATATGCACATAAATTCGCTAAGTGAATAATTTGTTGAAGAAACAAAACAAAACAAATTATTGCCTACAGTGAAATAAGAAACCCAAACTTGTCACTTTCTGAAAGCACTGAATAGTCTTCCAGAGGCCCTGGGGAAGGGACCTGAAGCACTGGCAGGTTGAACCCCCCACGCTCTGTCACCCAGCCAGGAGCACACACACCAACTGCTGCCCTTCTTTTTGACAGCAGCCACAAGTAACCCCAGTTCCACCAGGGGAGGCTGGAGCCCTTCCCCACCATGCCCATGCCCCAGGAAAGGAGCACTGCACCCAGCCCGAGGTAGCAGGCAGGGCCTTTTTTGCCACCTGACTGCTTGACATGGTCGTGGATGTTATTGGATGTGTTATCAGCACAGATGATGAAAATGAGCAGCAAATTCAAGGCAGGTTGGCCTCCCAAATGCCCAGGAACTGCTCACCCAGGCACGTGACTTGGTATGAGAGTGCAAATGGGACGAGGATCTGGGATATACTGCTTTCTGGTCCTGCTGCAGATGGGAGAAAGCACACTGAGATACTGCCAGCTGTAGGCAACGCAACCGTGCCCGGCTTCCCCCTGGTCCTTATTTCCAAGCTGTCATGATTTTAGGAGGGTGGTCACATCTTGATACAACCTTGGGAGTCACTGAGTGAGCCTGGTGCTCGTTTTGCACAAGTTCTCTTCAAGCTCCAAGCAGGAGCCAGCAGATCACTGCCACTTCACAAGACCACGGGTGATCAGGACTCACTGTCGTGACAGGAACTGGGTGTCAGAGCAGATCGGGTCACACAGCACCGGCCAGGTCAGCGGTCTGGCCTTAAAAGATCTTAGAAAAACAGCTAGAATATTAAAGATGGTAAAGGGCCCTACTTTTGTTACAACTAAAAGAAAATACAATGAGCTTATAACAACAGAACCTGTACCAACAGGAGACTCTCCTTCTAGAGAGCACCTGGCAGGGCCTGCAGTCCTTGGACGAGCCTGGTCACTCCCAAGTCTGACTAAGGCCAATCTGCAAGTTTGGATACAAGTGATTTCCCACCTGCTTTAACAGAAGAAAACATTGACAGGAAGATCACAGAATCATTGAATGGTTTGGGTTGGAAGGAATAATCTAGATCCAACCCCCCTGCATGGGCAGGGACACCTCCCACCAGACCAGGTTGCTCCAAGCCCCATCCAACCTGCCCTTCAACACTTCCAGGGATGGGGCAGCCACAGTTTCTCTGGGAAACCTGTTCCAGTGTCTCACCACCCTCACAGGGAAGAATTTCCTCCTCATGTCTCACCTCTATCTCCCTCTTCCAGTTTTCATCCATTCCCCCTCATCCCATCCCTCCCTGCCCTTGTCCAAAGTCCCTGCCCAGCTTTCCTGGAGCCCCTTCAGGCACTGGAAGGTGCTCTAAGGTCTCCCTGGAGCCTTCTCTTCTCCAGACTGAACACCCCCAACTCTCTCAGCCTGTCTCCAGAGCAGAGCTGCTCCAGCCCTTTGATCATCTTCATGGCCCTTCTCTGGAATCTTTCCAGGAGCTCCACGTCCTTCTTATGCTGGGGGCTCCAGAACTGGACCCAGTTCTCCAGGTGCAGTGTCATCAGAGCGGCGCAGAGGGGGACAATCCCCTGACCCTGCTGGTCATGGAGCTGCCACCCATCCCAGGATTAAAACATCTCTGTTACGCTTCACCCACCCAGCCCCCCCAGGGCAGCCTCCCTGCAGAAAGGCACCACCAGAGCAGGTTCTTTGCTCAATGCTGCTAAGAGATGACCATGCCAGGTGGGAAAAACTACAGACTTCCTCCTGGGAGAGCCAGGGACAGCCTCAGCCTCAGGACTCTCTGGGAAACTGGCTCATACCGAGGTGCCTGGAGAGGAGGTTTTGAATAAAGAGCCAAAATGCAGAGTAACAGGGGAGGATGGGTGGGATTCACCAGCGAGGTCCCAGGAGCCCAGAGCTGAACAGGGAACTGGTCACAGCCTTTCTCAAGATCACCTTGGTGCATGGAGGTGAGAGTCATGCCAACCTTGTAAGACAAGGGTGGTGAGGAAAATCCTGGTGAACAGCAGGTCTCCAAACCCAACATTTGTACAGGACTAATTGGACAATATCATACAGACCAGAGCTAGTGGAAAACTGATGTATCTGTAGAAATACAAAATACCAGAAGAAAAGTCAGCGTGGCTTCTGGAAAGGGACTTCCACAGCCTCCCAAAAGGCTCCAGACTACCTGGATTTTTAAAATCTGCAAGTCTCTCCCATGAAAGGCTTCTTGTAGGGACACCACAAGGCCGCATAAGAAAAGGGACTGTCCCTGAAGGGATAAACAACTGGGTGAAAGGTAACAAAGAGTAGAATAAATGGTCATTTCCTGCAAGGGGGGAGGTCCCAGTGGAGCTTCCCAGGGATCGAGGCTGGGACCTGTGCTGGGCCAGGACGGTGTCTGAGGAAAACACAACAGCAAGACGGGGGGGATGAGACCAAGGATCTTCATGGTTATACTCAAGGCAAGGGAGACAGGCAGGCATGAAGGACAGGAGAAGGACCTTGTGGCTCTAAGTAACCTGGATAAATTGACCAAACAGAAATAGGTCTCAATTTCACACTAAAAAAGACGTGCCCTGAGATGGCCTCAGTGAGCAGGAGATCTTGGGGCTGTCAGGCTGCTTCAGGAGAGCTCCAGCACCACTCAGCACGGTCCAGAAAACCAGCAGCATTTTAGTGGTGTTAGAGAAGGACAAAGGCACAAATAGTGGATGCTGCTGTGACACCATGAGTGCCCGTGGTTCACAGAATCACAGAGTGGTGGTCATGGTTGGAAAGGACCTCTGAGATCGCTGAGTCCAACCATTAAAAAAAACAAAACAAAAAACCCCCCACACCCCAAAAAAAAACCCACAACACACAACCTATGATCTCAGCCACTAGAGCATGCCCTGAAGTTCCTCATCTACATGTTTCTTGAATATATCCAAGGATAGTGACTCAAGCACCTCCCTGGGCAGCTGTTCCAGTGCCTGACCATTCATTCACTGAAGAAATTCTTCCTAATATCCAATCTGAACCTCTCCTGCCACAACTTCAGGCCGTTTCCTCTGGTTCTGTCATTATTCACTTGGGAGAAGAGGCCTCCAACCTCCCTCCAACCTCCTTTCAGGTAGCTATAGAGGGCAATAAGGTCTCCCCTCAGCCTCCTCTTCTCCAAACTAAACATCCCCAGTTCCCTCAGCCGCTTCTAGTATGACTTGTTCTCTAAACCCTTCACCAGCTTGGTGGCTCTTCTCTGGACATGGATGGAGTCCAGCCCCATCCCAGCCCATGTTTCACACCCATCCTGGCCCCAGCACACATCTCCAGTCACTTTTGCCATCTCTCACCATGGAAATAGAGAAGAACAGAACAACTTTGAAGAAGAGGGATGGACTGGCTGGTGTAGGGAAAACTGCAGGACAATGAGAAGGCTGAGGGGAGAAAGAGGGTCAGGAGATGTAAAACCTGGAGTAGCCTGGAGAAGGAAAGGGCCTTAAAAACTGAAAGAAACAGTGCTTCCCCAGCAGGTAGGTCTCCAGGCAGAGCCCTCAAAACACTAAGAGGGTTTCAGACAGCTCTGCCCCACTCCTGCTGTAGCCTCTTGTGTCCAACAGGGCTCTGGACCAGGCGGACGCTCAGTCCGACCCGGTGCGGCTGCTCCACGGGAGCCAGAGCCTCTCCAGGGGCTGTGGGAAGAGCACGTGAATCCATCAGCTAAAACTGAGGTGCTGGTGGAAGCCAAGAGGGGAAAAAAGGTACCTCAGGTTAGGAATGGCTGACTCCAGCCAATTGGTGTTCTGTGTTCACTCGTCTGGCAAACCTCAGGCCATGGGCCCACTGAAGGGCAGCAGGGATCCCTTTCTGTCCCTAATCTCCAGCACACTCCTCCAGGGAGGATCCTGCAGCCACCTGGATCGATCAAGCTTTGCCACAGACTGCAAAGAGCAGGCTGAGGAATGCAGATCAAGCTGGGTACTGCCAGAGGTGGCCATTTCAAGGCAACAGTCCAGAGTCACAGAATCACAGAACTACCAAGACTGGAAAAGACCTTTCAGATCATCAAGTCCAGCCTATGACCAACACCACCACACCATCTAGACCATGGCACTCAGTGCCACATCCAGCCTTGCCTTGAACACATCCAGGGATGGTGCCTCCACCACTTCCCTGGGCAGTCCATTCCAATGTCTAATCACCCTCTCCATGAGGAAGTGCTTCCTAATATCCAACCTAAACCTCCCCTGGAGCAGCTTCAGGCTGTGCCCTCTTGTCCTGTCACTGGTTGCCTGGGAGAAGAGCCCAGCCCCCACCTGACTACAACCTCCCTTCAGGTAGTTGAAGAGAGTGATGAGGTCCCCCCTGAGTCTCCTCTTCTCCAGGCTAAACAACCCCAGCACCCTCAGCCTCTCCCTATAAGACTTTCCCTCTAGTCCTTTCACCAGCCTTGTTGCTCTCCTCTGGACCTGCTCCAGCACCTCAACGTCCTTCTTGAAGTGAAGGAGCAAAGACCAGGGAATCAAGAAGCTGGTTTCCACATGGCTGGACAGGAGATCACTGGGCACTTCCTCCCAAACACTTCAATTTTCTTTTACTTTTTGCTATCCCAGGAATCACAGTCTCCACTATGAAAATTCTTCTCCTTTTAAAAATACTTAAACTATATTGGAATGTCAGCTTAGTTAGTCTTGTGAGTGAGTGAGTGAGTGAGTGAGTGCCTGAATGAAAATCCAGTCATTTCTCAACTACGTAAATACGTTTACTGCAAAAATCAGATTTTCAGGAGGTGCTGCATGCAATCCAGCACACCTGCAACACACACATTGAGAACCTGAATTATTTTGGTTTTACATTTCCAAACACACCAACAGCAGGGCCAGCCCCATGTGCACCAATCTCCCCCCCAGCCCCTTGCCCGCCTGCTCAGCCCCCAGGTCCTGCAGCGTCACTTGTCAGCTGCGTCCCCGCCTCCGTGGCAGAGACTTCCCAGAGTGAAGAAGGAGTCAGCAGCTCACCCCGGGGCAGCATGGAAACCATCTCGACACAAGGAATCCACCACCCTTCCAGGCACTCTGCTATTTTAAGCACCAGAGAGATACAGGACTTCACAGACCATGACTTGCTCTGCCCGACTGGCGCGGCTGCACCACCCACGAGTGTCAGGTGCTGGGATGTAACCACGAGCAGGAGTCACTGACCCTGGTGCCACAGCATCCTCACACATCCCTAAGCTGTGTGCTCCTGAGGTGCCCCACAGTTCCATCCCAAAGTCACTTCACCACGTTCCTCCATCAGTTTAGTTCAAGCAGAAAAGCCAAGTGGAAACAACCAGCTTCAAAGTGCTGCCTTTTTGGGAGGGCTTTGGGAATTTTTAGAATCCCAGACTGGTTTGGGTTGGAAGGACCTTAAAGATCATCCAGTCCCACCCCCTGCATGGGCAGGGACACCTCCCACCAGACCAGGTTGCTCCAAGCCCCATCCAACCTGCCCTTCAACACTTCCAGGGATGGGGCAGCCACAGCTTCCCTGGGCAACCTGTTCCAGTGTCCCACCACCCTCACAGGGAAGAATTTCCTCCTCATGTCTCACCTCAATCTCCCTCTTCCAATTTTAATCCATTCCCCCTCATCCCATCCCTCCCTGCCCTTGTCCAAAGTCCCTCCCCAGCTTTCCTGGAGCCCCTTCAGGCACTGGAATAGAATAGAGAAACAGAATAGGATAGAGGAAGTGTTGCACACAATTACCTACAGGGCAAATAAAACAACCTGGGAAACAGGATCAACACCTGAGTGCAACACAGCGACGGGCATTCAAAAGGGAGTAACAAAATGCAATTGTCAGACAACTCTCCAGCACCTCCCAAATGCCACATTCATACTAAAAAGAACCACAGGCACAATCTCCTCCTCATCCATATGCATGTCATCTCTTGGTACTTCAACAGGATCTTAAAAGAGGTCAGGCACACGCGCTCGGAATTGTTTCCTGACTAATTTGTAACTAAAAAGGTGGAACTAATATCTGTAAGAGCTGAAAGCTGGTATCATGTCCTTATTTAGGCAAAGAAGCTGGCTGACTCCCTTGCTTTCCAAATAAGCAAGGTAATAGGGAGAAAACCTTCCCTCCTGTGTAAAAATGTAAACCCCAGGTCAGTCAATGAGTCGTCTCAGCAGGTGCTTAATGCAAAGCTTGAAAGAAATCCTGCTAATAACTGGGCAGCTTGGAGATCTACAGCAAGGCAAGGGCTGAAGTACCTGGATGAGCTGGAAATACCCCATAGCCCCCAGAAAAGAGGCTAAAACAGGCTGGTTGGTGAATTAATCACAGTGGTATGAACAGAACTGCTAATATTAAACAGGGGGGGCTGTGTGTGTGTGTGTGTTGGAGCATCTGTTCAAGTTTAGGCATATAAAACATTTTTCAACCCAATGACTCCACAGGGAAATGCCTCATACATCAGCTCATCTGACTCAATTTTTCCATCACATTTCCCTTAATACGGTCTGGTCCATAAATACACTATTTGTTTTTTCTAAATATAGCTTTTTATTTATAGACTCTGAAAACCTCCTAAGTTGTGTTATTACTCAAAGCCCCGGGTTCTTCTTTGAAATGTAATAATTAAGGAGTTAGTAGCCAATCTTGAGGTATGGAACTAAGTCATCTACACGTGCAGAAGGGAAAGGGATTTCTGTTTGCTACAATATTTACGGTTCTCAGCGTTTCCTTCACCAGAAAATCCCCCGTAACACGGTAACGGCCCAACCAGACGTGGCTGCATCAGTCCAGCCCTGAGCACAGCCAGGAACCTTCACCTCAAACCTTTGTTTTACACAAAAAGCAAACCAAGTTTTTCAAAATCCCTTGGCAGATCTTTGCAGAGTGTCCACAGCTGGGGGAGAACCGCGCGTCACTACCCAGGCAGTGATAACGACTCGGAGTGATGGTACGAGGAGGTCAGAAAAGGAAATCTCAAACATTGCCTTCTCCTCCTCCTCAGAGCATCTTGAAGATTAAGTCATTTTTGTGGCTTCTAACAGAAAGCAAACAGCCTGCCAAGGCCAGCACAAACAACGGCCAGTGAATGGATCGTTTAGACATTTTAGAAGTGTGGGTTTTTATCAGAGGCAGAATTTAGACATCGAGCAACACTAAACAGTGAAATGTGATGGAATGGAATGTGACCATTACGAACCACAACTTCAGTCAAAAACAGGTGGAACAGTTTATTCCATGGCCAAGTACAGGATGGTGGAACTCCACTCCTGCTGCTTGTGGGAAGTGCAAAGAGCAGCTGGAACAGCTGATAACGACGTGGGTTCTGCAATAAAATATTCCTCCCCAAAGCACGGCAAACGGGATCGTTTCCCTGCACGGAGGCAGAAGTGTGGCCATCCTCAAGGGCTGGCCAGGCTGTGGTCCAGGGACCTGCTTTTGGAGGCACATCTCTAATTCAGGGAGTCTTCCCATGTGCTAGGCAGGGATGCCAGGAAGGATCCTGTGCAGGTCAGCACAGTAAAGCAGAGCGAGTGTAAAAAGTAGGCAGAAATAATGGAACTTTTTTCACAGGAATAACTGGCTTCCTATTCATCAGATGAAAAATAAATCAATCTGGAGCACAAACTCTGTCAAACCACTTTGTTGAGTGGCAGCACAAAAAACAAAAGCTGGAAACGGGGTTGGAAGAAAGGATCACCTTCCTGCTAATGAGGGAGCAGCGCCCATCCCCTCAGACCCACGGCAGAGCAGCCAGACAACAAAGGGGCCCATTCTCTGCTGAGGATCTTCCTCCAACCCCTTAATGATCGTTACCACTGCCCGAGTCTGTGGGGCTGCTCAGAGAGCCCTGCCCAAGCAGCGAGGCTGAGGCAGGAACCAGGTACCTGCTGCAACTCGCTTTGTGCTGCCCGTGTCCAGAAAAGGAGATGGTGAGAATCTGAGGCAAAGACCCCCAGAACTGCCTCCCTCTTGGCTTGACGCTAACGAGGCCACCCACCGAATTCATAACTCTTTTTTTGATCATTCTGCAGCCCCTCGCAGGTACTAATGACTGTGAGGGGAATGCTGGCCAACCCCCCAAGTCCACCTGAGGAGCACAGGCTGCTGGGTCACCCATGCCCAGCCCAGCCCACCCTGCTGTGCTGAGGAGCTCCGGGACGGACGCTCCCCGACCTATGACAAGTCTTCCCCCTCCAGCAGCTTCAGCCACAGGGTGAGGTGGCAAGAGAAGCACCAGAGGCACAGGAGCACCAGTAACCCCTTCCAAAAGGCACCTTCCAAGATCCACTGACTCCAGACAGTGTTTCTAGGTGGCCCTGCTGGTCCTACGTGGCTGAACTACACCAACGTACACTCGCAGGCACGGCAAGCACCTGGACCTCAACCTTGGCTTGGAAAAAAGGGTTTTAGGAGAATCTGGGGGGTTTAGGAGAATCTGGGGGGTTTAGGAGAATCTGGGGGGGTTCTGGACTCTCAGAAGTTGCAGGCAGTCAGTAAATAACTAGGGCAACACATTTGCGTCTTATAATTAATTACAAACTCTCCCCCAGCGATTGGATTTCACAGCTTGTAAGAATTTTGCTCTTGAATCTCACCCTCGTCAGCTACAAAACCACACAAAGCCAAAAAACCACATTTTAAGATGAAGTTTCACCTAAGTAACACAATTCCCAAACCGATTAGCTTCGGGACCACAGAAAATTCTTTAGAAAAACTATCTACAATTAAAACTCTTCCTCATGCACCGAAATCTTCGCTAAATTCTTCTAATTGGTGTAAACTTGCCCAGCACCTGGATCCCTGCCTTGCTGCACCTTTGTCCCTGCAACCACACTCACAAAGTGTTAATGAATTTTCTTTTAACCTTCTCTCTGTTCAGAGGGGATGGTCCTGCTGGAAGTCCTTGCTCTCAGCACATTTTCCATCCCTTTCAGGTCTCTTCTCTTGCTCATTCAAAGCAAACCGACCCACTCCCAGTCTGCAACCCCTGTTTTTCAGTTCTTTACAGATGTTTGCATCCCTTGGAAGTTATCTGTGACAACTGGGATGTTTGAAGTAACAAGCAAAAATAACCACTAACGAAGGGCTAAGAACAGGTACCAGCGGAACCCATCTAGAAAACAGCTATTTCATGGCAATTCCTCATTTCTAATCATGCATTCAGACCTGCAAGTTGCTTTAAAAAAAACACCACTTCATGCTGTCACATCAATTAACAAAACACTTTGGTTTTTAAATTAAAATTTTGTCTCTTAGCAGTAACTCAATAGTCCATGGCACAAGTAACAACACAACCTTGCACTTTTAGTCTCAAAGCACTAAAGGTAGCCCCATTCTTCAGGGTACAGCCAGCCACTAAGATTTTTTTGTAATGACTTTTTGCAATTTAAACTGATCTAAAACTTGACAAAGCCAGTTTGAAAACCCAGTGGAGCATGAGAGAAGCTGGGTGATGAACCCAAGGAGCCACAACAACTAACAGCTGAACCTTTGCAAAACAAGTTTCACTCTGATCTGAAACACAAACCTTCAAACCTACGTGTCGAAGCGTCCTGAAATCAGCTCCGTGCTGTTCTGCCTCGTCCTTTGCCATTTCCCTTGGGAAATGCCAGCCGAGTTACCGTTTTTCGGGTGACACACCACAAAGGGATGGTTTTCTCACCAGGAGCCACAGAAACACTGGCAGGGCGGACGCCCGCGCTCCGACCCAGCGCCCCAGAGCCCGCAGCCACGCTGCCCCCCGCACGGTGCCCTGCCCGGCCCACCTGAGCCCGGCCCACCTGAGCCCGGCCCACCTGAGCCCGGCCCACCTGAGCCCGGCCCACCTGAGCCCGGCCCACCTGAGCCCGGCCCACCTGAGCCCGGCCCACCTGAGCCCGGCCCACCTGAGCCCACAGACATGGTCAGGATCCCACGGAGGATCGCCAGTGGCACCGCGGCAGGAAACCCCCGCAGAACTACCCTACCTCAGCTTCCATCACCAGGACCATCGACTCGTCAGGAGCTTGTGCCACTGACCAGAAAGAGGAGGGGAAGGAGGAGGAGGAAGGCGCCGAGCAGCCTGCGCATTCGTCAGACACAGAAAACATGTAACTGCTCACCCCTCCCACCGCCGAGCCCTCCGGAGCCTCCGCAGTCACCAGCGCGACGCGAGGGAAAACAAACATCGTCCCCTCCTGCCTTCTTAGAGCTGCAGAAATGCTGGAGTTAATTTTAGGATTGCTGGGAATACAGGACTTGGAGCTGTTTGCAGGCACATGGGGAGAACACGGAAGGGCACCACGAGGCTGGGGTCACCTGAGTTTGTACACTCATTTTCTTTTAAAAACCTTTACACGTGCTGCTTCACAGAATGGAGCTGACTCGTTCCCCCAGGAAAGCACAACTTCAGAAAATACTTGGAAAGAATCAAAACCACAGAGAAGCCACATTTCATTTTCCTTAATCACAAGTCTTGACAGAAAACAACAGCTTTCCCTTTTTTAAATGACCAGAAGAAAGGTGGGGTTTGGTAAGCTGACCGACAGCTCCTTTGCTGGACATCACCACAAAACACATTTCTAACAGATTTTTTTTTTTCCTACCAATTATCCTTGACTTACAGCTGGCAGAAGGCATGGAAACAATAACAGGAACAACCAACTCTGTCAAATGCAAGGTTTTTGTTCTTCCTCTTGTTTCTAAATACCAACTGAACAGCCAGTGAAAGAGCTGAGCCCGGTGTGACCAACTGTTGCTCGAGAATCCATCCTGCACATCCATGCCCTAATTAAATCTCTGTGCACCATCTCCTACTTGTAATCAATTTGACGGTGGCACAAATTTAGCCCTTTCCTGTGAAGCAAGGTTGCAATGACCAGAAAGATTCAGAACGAATTTCTACCAGCAGAAAAGAGAATTGGCCAAAAAAAAAAAAAAAAAAAAAAAAAAAAGACAGTAAAAATAACTGTATGAATGTCATTCTTGTGAAATTTTAGGTCGGCGGGTGAAAGTTGGGCCCAACAGAGACCAAAACGTTCATTATCTGATACTGAGGGTGGATTGTTCTCCATGTGCTCTGCGATCAGATGGAGCACAGAGAAACGCCAAACTCGAGACAGGGTTAACTCAGGCGATCAGCAGCACTATGGACGTTCTGGGTTAACTCAGGCGATCAGCAGCACTATGGACGTTCTGGGTTAACTCAGGCGATCAGCAGCACTATGGACGTTCTGGGTTAACTCAGGCGATCAGCAGCACTATGGACGTTCTGCTGCCCGAGGAGAGCAGGGAGCTGCTGATCCCTCAGCTGCCCTCGGTGCTACAGCAGCTCCAGCAGCCGCGGACTGAACTCTCGGGGTCTGCCGAGCCCCGTCCTGCCGGGCTGAGGAGCTGGGGTGGCTGAGCCGGCTGAGAGGTGCTCACCAGTGAGGTGACACAGTTGGTGTCACCTCAAGTAAAAATAAACAACCCAAAGCCGTTACTTGGAACTCAGGCCAGCACCACAGGAAACAGCACATTTGCCACTGCAGGAGGACACCTCGAGGGCTGCGCTCCCAGCACACTCGGAACGAGGGTTTGCGTTTCTTCACTTATCAAAACACATCGGAAACGCCGGTCCCTGCCAGCTCCGTCCCACCCCGGGACCCCCCGGCACGTCCCCGCTCTCCACAGCCCCCGGGAAGCTCGGGGGGACCGAACCGGGGCCGGCAGCGGGAGGTGCGGCCCGCCCTGCCCACGGGGGGCGACAGGGGCCCAAGGCTGTGCCTGGCTCCCGCAGCCGCCCTCGGTCCCGCGCTCCCCACAGAGCTCCGGCATCTCCTCGACCCCCGCCTGCCCTCGGCCCCCCGCGCCTCGGCGTCCTCAGAGCCCGCGGCCCCGCTCAGGCTCCCGCCTCCCCTCACAGCCGCCCGCTCCCCTCAGGCTCCCCCCTGCCCGCGGTTCGGTCCCCTCGAGCCCGCGGCTCCCCTCAGAGGCGCTCGGTCTCTCCCGCCTCCTCTCAGCCCCGGGGGCTCGGTTCCCTCAGACCACCCGGCTCGGTGCCCTCAGCCCCCGCGGTTCGGTCCCCTCGAGCCCGCGGGCTCCCCTCAGCGCGCCCGCCTTCTCCCGGCCCCGTGGCGCTCAGTCCCCCCCCGCCTCCCCTCGGCCTCCCCGCGTCCCCCTCCCCACTCACGCCGCCCATGGTCGCGGGGACCCCTCGGCCGCCCCCACGCGCTGCCGCGGCGGGCCCGGGCGGGGGGCGCGGGGCGCATGCGCACTGCCCCCTCCCCCAGCCCCCCGCCGCCACGTGCCGCCCGGCGCGCCCCCGCGGGGAGGGGGCTGGACACTGAGGGGGGGGGGGACACAGACACACACACACACAAAGGGACACGTCTTGTGACAGCGAGCAATGGCCTCGGAGAGCAGGGGGTGGGCTCCTCCGGGATCGGACAGGGACACTGGGAGCAGGACAGGGATGCGGACACCGGGGGCAGGATGGGGACAAGGACACCGGGAGCAGGCTTGGGATGGGGACCTTGGAACGGGACAGGGACACGGAGGGGGACAAGGGGAGCAGGGGAGGGGCAGCGGGAGACACAGACACCAGGAGCAGGATGGGGACACTGGGAGCAGGACGGGGAGAGGGGCGGGGTGGGGACACTGGGAGCAGGACGGGGACACTGGGAACAGGACGGGGACACTGGGAACAGGACGGGGACACTGGGAACAGGACAGCAACAAGGACTTTGGGAGCAGGCCTGCGACGGGGTCGTCAGGAGCAGGGTGGGACAGGGACACGGAGCGGGGCCGGGGATCAGCCCACTGGGAGCCGGTTGCTCAACACAGCTCGTCCCTCATCCCCATCACGTCACTTGGGCTGGGGACAAACAGGGACACCGGAGGGGTGGCACAGTGTCACGCACTGCCGGTGGCCCCTCGGCGTGTCCCAGTGCCGAGCCCTGAGGCACTCGTGCCATGGATGGAGCCTCCCAGCACCCACAGCCCCCGTGCCTCAGTTTCCCTGCTCCACCACCCTGGGGCACCCGGCAAAGCTCCAAAGCAGGGGGAAAATTCCAGCAGCTGGGAAGGGGCCGGGGGTCAGGGCCTGGCTGTGCACAGCCCCGTTCCCAGGGAAGAGCCACTTCCGTGGAAAATTCCCAGCCCACACGCACCAGGCCGGGTCTGTGCTGCGAGAGCTCGGCAGGGCCCGGCTGCGGGTCAGTGTTTTCCAGCCGCTGGGAATGGCTGTGTGAGAACTGGCTCCTTCCCACGGCTCCGGGCTACATCCCACCACCCTGCCTGGGCAACCCCCCCAGGGGCCATGCCCCGATCCCTGGGGATTCATCCCACCACCCCTCCAGGACCATGCCCGGATCCCTGGGGATCCATCCTGCCATTCCTCAGGGGCCATGCTCTGATCCCTGGGGATCCCTGGGGATCCCAGCCCCGTGGTCCTGTGCTCCAGTGGGCAGTGGTGGCCAGCATGATGCCTGGCAGTGACCAGGTGCCCCTGAGGGACCCCCAAGCCCTGTTATCCAGGCCTGGGATCAAGCCATCCCATGGGATGGGGGGGCTGACTGGAAAGCAGGGAGGTGATGCTGTTGCAGGAAATCCTTCCCAAGCCTGGAATTATCCCCTGCAACATCCCATTCCTGCACAGCCGGCTCCCTGCAGGATGGCTGGACACTCCCATGGCTGTTTCCTCTCCCTGCACCTATGCCAGCCCAGTGCCTCCCAGTTTCCACCAGTGGAGGTTGAGGTGGATCCTGAGCCATCCCCAGTCCCTTTGAGCACGGGGATGTTCTGGGGCAGATTCCTGGAGGTGAATCCAGGGCTGCCGTGGCCAAATCCAGCTCAGAGCAACCCCAGGCAAGGCTCAATCCTGGGCCAGGGGACAGGGAGGGTGCAAATGCCTCCAGGAGGTGTCATCCAGCCCCAGTGTCACATGCTTGGAGCTGGAGCAGAGGCGGGAGGCAGGGGACAGGGAGCAAGAGCAGCTGAGGAGATCCCTAAAAACCCAGCAGGAGGCTGAGGAAAGGAAAGGAAACCTTCTTGAAGAAGAGGATTGTCCTGGGCTGGCTGGTCGGTTGGCTCCCGTAGGTAGGACTAGGATGGCAGGGGGACATGGAGCCCTGGGGGTAGGGACAGCACTGGGACACTGGGGCTGAGGATGGGGGAGTGGCCTCGCCCAGCGCTGCCTTCTCGGGGTGCAATCAGACCAAATCCCACCTGGAAGTTTGTATTAAACATTTATGAGGGGTCACAAAAGGTGTAAAAAAAGGGCAAAGCCTGGGAAGGCTGGAGACGTGTGTGTGTGTCCCCTCAGCTGCCCACACCCCCCCACCCCAAAGCCAGGAGCTCCATCACTTGACACATGTTCAGGCTCCATCCTCCCTAATCCCAACAGGATATTCCTGCTGCTCTGCTGCAGCCAGGGAGAGCCTGGGAGGGCCAATCCAAAGGGAAAAGCCCCTCGCCAGGGCCAACTGGGGTTGGAGACTAATGATACAAAAAGCATCAGGCTCGGGGTGGTCCCCATGGGGCAGGGCCTGAGCACCCAGACCACAGATCCTTGGCGAGGCTTCTACAGCCATGGAAGAGCAACCAGAGGAGCCCGGAGGGTCCCGGAGCCAGGGCTGGGACAAGCAGGGATGTGGAAGGACAGACGGATGCTGAGAGGACGTAGGTCAGCACGTTCACATGGGGTAGTTGAGAACAACATCTTGCTTGGCCAGCTCCAACAACATGGGGTCATCGAAGAACTTGCTGATGCTCACGTCCTCGCTCAGGCCCTGAGGGGAACAGCAGAACCAGAGGTCACTGCTCTGCAGCTGTCGGCAGCCATCCTGGCAGAGATCCCACCAAAAAGCCCTGGTGTCCCACAGCAAGACACATTCAGAGGCTCCAGAGGAGGCAGGAGAATTTGCCAGGCACCAGGTGCTGCTCAGCAGCTTGAAGACACCCAAAGGCTGAGCACATCCACCAGCTCCCTGACCTTGACCCCCTGCAGTCCCTCCAGCCCCTCAGCTCCATGAACCAGCACAGGAACCAGCTGGTGCCACAGCAGGAGAAACGGGATCAATGGGGCCATCGAGGGGCTGGGACTGGAGTCACTCACAGACCATCCCAGGCACCAACAGGCAGCACGGGGGGACCAAGAGAGAGGGAAGTCCTGAGGTGCAAAGGACATTGGTCTGCTCTGGGAACACAGAAGGGACGTGGCATCCCCAGGGGACACCACCAGAACAGCTCAGCTGCCAGGATGGACAGAGGGACACTGCAGGGATGTCCCCCCAGATGTACCTTCCTGCGCCGGGTCTTGATCATGAACTCCCGGGCCAGATGTGGGGCTGGTTGGGGCTCCAGGGGCCGGATGACAATGCTCTTGTCCAAGGGGTCACCAGGCACAATCTGAATAACAGAATCATGGAATCATTCAGGCTGGGAAAGCCCTCTAAGATCATCAAGTCCAACCACTAACCCAAACCCACCGTGCCAACTAAACCATGTTCTGAAGTGCCACATCTACATGTTTATTTAATACCTCCAAGGATGGGGACTCCACCACTGCCCTGGGCAGCCCGTTCCAGTGCTTCCACTCTTTCTGTAACAAAATTGTTCCTCACATCCAATCTAACCCACCCCTGGCACAATTTGAGGCCATTTCCTCTCATCTTATCATTGATTCCTCAGAAGACCAACAAAACAACTACAGGGCCAGGCCCTGAGAGCAGTGCTGGGGGCTGGTTCAACCTCCAGGAGAGCCTGAACTGCCACAGGAGACACTCCTGGGGACACCCCCAGCCTCGGTGTGACAGCCCCACCATCCATCTGCTCTCCTGGCACAGAAAAACTGGCATGTCAGTGCTGGTGATCACTCCTCTGAGAAGTTACCAACATGGTGCTGCTAACCCAAGCCAAGAACATGTCCCACCACGTGCTGCTCCAAGACCTCTGAAAACCTGCTGACCAGGACACCCCGTGGGGGTCCCAAGGAGCACGACCCTCTCTAGAAAATCAGGCACATTTCCTCTTTTCAGGGCCAAGCCTCAGGCTTTGAGCTCTTGGGACTCAGAGACCTGGCTGTACCACACGTGGCTCTGCACCTCATGGTGGTGGTTTCCACAAGACTTGACTTGCCCTGGACAGGGAAGAGGCTGGAGGACAGCATTTTGTCCTCAACCTTGTCTGCCATAGGCTTAAAAGCCTTCTCTGAGAGGCAAAGTGTGGCAACTCATGTCTTAAGCAGAACAAGTCCAAGCCCTGCTCCAACCCCTCTGATCCCCAAGCTGCAGAGCACCAAGAGCAGCCAGAGAGCTTCTGCTCTCCTGGATGAAGATGTCCTCCCTCCTTATGCTCAACATTTGGTGCTCTCTCAACAGGGCAAAGGGTGATGTGACATGGAACAAAGCCATGGGCTTCTGGCAGACACCTAACAACCAGTGTCCAAAGCCTCTCCAACTCCAGAGCCTCTGAGGATGTTCTCCAGAGCAGTTCTCCTGCCCTGTATGAGCCGTGGCACTGAGCTCTAGCGAGAGCACCAACCTGCCACCAGATCCTACTTGTCCCTCTTCTCTGTCTAGCCAGGGCATGGACTCACCTGCCAGTGGTGGAAGACAGAGAGGGAGAAGGCTTGTCCCTGCGTGTGGGTCCTCAAGTCTGTCTCGAACCCGAAGGAATCGATGGCTGGGATGAAGGCTTTGATGGTGTAGAGAGGGGAACCCGGGATGGGGGCATCCTGTGTCACATGGCCTCTGCAACAGGGCAAAGGGTTAGTCCTCATGTCAGAGAGTCAGACTGGTTTGGGTTGGAAGGGACCTTAAAGATCATCTTGTTCCAACCCCCCCTGCATGGGCAGGGACACCTCCCACCACACCAGGTTGCTCCAAGCCCCATCCAACCTGCCCTTCAACACTCCCAGGGATGGGGCAGCCACAGCTTCCCTGGGCAACCTGGCCCAGTGTCTCACCACCCTCACAGGGAAGATTTTCCTCCTCATGTCTCACCTCAATCTCCCTCTGCCAGTTTTAATCCATTCCCCCTCATCCCATCCCTCCCTGCCCTTGTCCAAAGTCCCTCCCCAGCTTTCCTGGAGCCCCTTCAGGCACTGGAAGGTGCTCTAAGGTCTCCCTGGAGCCTTCTCTTCTCCAGGCTGAACACCCCCAACTCTCTCAGCCTGTCTCCAGAGCAGAGCTGCTCCAGCCCTCCCATCATCTCCATGGCCTCCTTTGGACTCACTCCAACAGCTCCATGTCTTTCTTCTGTTGTGGACCCCAGAGCTGGACCCAGCCCTGCAGGGGGGTCTCATGTCCCTTCACACATCCTCCTGACGTTCAGGAAGAACCAGGCACAAACCAAAGGCTGGTGCGTGAGGCTGGACATTCCCATCCCACACAGCAGAGGGGCTGGGGTCAGTCTGTCACCTCAGAGAGATTCCACCCTCTGCCTCTCTGGACAAGCACTGCCAGGCTGTGACCATCTCAAGCTGCCCAGATCCCGAGGGAGCAGCTGCCTCCAAGGAGAGAGCAGCTGGTCAGAGCAGCTCACCTGCGCCTGGCCAGCACCGTGTACACCGCAGACACGCAGTCGGCAGGAGCCTGCACCTCCACGAAGTAGTAGGGCTCCATCAAACGAGGGGTGGCCTGTGAGGAGAGAGGGACACGTGCCACTGAGCCTCCAGCAGTGCCAACAGCCTTGGGATCAAGTCAGAGTGAGGGACTGGCACACCCTGGTCAAGCAGTGCCTGGCTGGGGTGAACGGGCTCCTGCTGCCCCACGGCTGCCCGAGCCACCACCAGGAGCTTTTTGAGTCATCCACAACCTTCCCTATCCCCCACTGCCACCCTTCCCAGCAGCAAAAAGGGGAAACGGAGCAGATACACACAAGTTCCACAGCATCACAGAACTGTCTCTGTTGGAAAAGACCTCTAAGATCAGTGAGCCCAACCGTCCACCCAGAAAACACCCCCCCGTGCCCACAGGAGCACAACCTGAAGTGCCACAGCTACATGTTCCTTGAGCACCTCCAGGGGTGGTGACTCCACTACCACCCTGGGCAGTTCCAGGGCCTGACTGGAACGCATCACCTCTAACACCCATCTGCCAGCCTGCAGGGCACAGGAACTGGGATTGTTGAGTTTGGAGAAGAGGAGGCTGAGGGGAGACCTCCTGGCTCTCTGCAGCTCCTAAAAGGAGGTTGTGGTGAGGGGGGGTTGGCCTCTTCTCCCAAGTGGAGAACAACAGGACTAGAGGAAATGGCCTGAGGTTGGGCCAGGGGAGGTTCAGGCTGGATATTATTAAGAATTTCTGTGCCCAGAGAGTGGTCAGGCCCTGGAACAGGAGGTGCTGGAGTCACCATCCCTGGAGGGGTTCAAGAAACATGTGGATGTGGCACTTGATGGCACATTCTAGGCTTTGTGGGTTGTGTGTTGATGTTGGTTTTGTGGGGTGTGGTTGCGGCAGTTTTGTTCTTTTTAAATTATTGTTTGTTTGGGTGGGCTGTGTTGTGTGTGTCCCCCCCCACCCCTGAGTGGACAGTTGAACTCAGGTGATCTTGGAGGTCTTTTCCAACCGTGACGGTTCTGTGATTCTGGGAAGCATTCAGGACTGGATGAGCTCAAACCGACCCCCCCGGGGCAGACCCCAGGGCACAGTGACCCCCCGGGGCTGCTCCATGTCCCCCCCCCCCCTTGGTGCAGGCCTCACCATCAGGAAGGCAGAGTAGACCACCCTGCGGGCTGTGGGGATGATCTGCCCCCCGCCCCGGTGCAAGGGCTCCTGAGCAATCACCGCGTCCAGGATCTTGAACTTCACGTTGCGGATCACTGCGAAGGGCAGAAATGACACCAGTGACCAAGGGGGACCTTCTCTGCCCCCACCAGCACGCGCCGCGCGTCCCTGGAGACCCTGAGCACGTGGCAAACATCCAGACAAAGACCTAGAGCCACCAGAAGTTCTCCCGAATTTTAATCCCAGCAGGGAAAGCACAACCAGGCCCTAACCCCGCGTATCAAACACAAACGATTCAGCAGCTGCTCTTGCAGGGTGGCCAGAGGCTGCACCTGAGTAGAGCCAAGCCCTGGGAGCCACCTCACCTGCACCAGGCCCTGGTGTGCTGGCAGATGGCAAGTGCCAGTGCCTGGGTGGCCTCTGCAGCCAGAAAAAAGGGTTCCCTTATTTCCCCCTGTCACCCATCCCCAGAGCTGTCCCCAGGGAGGACAGCTGAGAGGTTGCACCAGAACCACTTGAATGCTGAGAGATGGAAGAACTTAATGGATCTTCTTGGCTCCACCTCTCCACAGGTCCTACTTACGTTCGTCACAGAGAGGCCCTTCCCTGGTGCCCCACTGGAATCCCTGCACAATGCTGTCCTTCACAGAGCCCAGCAGTGACTTGTCCACCTACAGACAGACAGACAGACCGAACCTTCAGAGATCAAAGCTACATCATGGGGCAGGGACAGACAGACCCTAGGGTTTAAAAGCCAGTTCCTAGAAGAGTAGCAATGTCCCCCCCTCAATGTCCATCCCTCCCTCTCACAGCTCAGGAGCATCATAGTGGCCTTCCAGTGCCTGGAGGGGCTCTGGACAAGGGCAGGAGTGAGAGGACAAGGGGGGATGGATGAAAACTGGAAGAGGGAGATTGAGGTGAGACATGAGGAGGAAATTCTTCCCTGTGAGGGTGGTGAGACACTGGAACAGGTTGCCCAGAGAAGCTGTGGCTGCCCCATCCCTGGAAGTGTTGAAGGGCAGGTTGGATGGGGCTTGGAGCAACCTGGTGTGGTGGGAGGTGTCCCTGTCCATGCAGGGGGGCTGGATCTAGATGATCTTTAAGGTCCCTCCAACCCAAACCAGTCTGATTCTATGATTTGAGATCTGGCAAACCAAATGAGCTCTCCAGCAGCACGAGGCCATTGCTGCAGGCTCTGGAAGGGGCAGTCACCTCTTGGCAGCACAGGACAAACATCTCCCTGCAAGGTCACCCCCTGGCTCTGCTCCTCACCTCCGAGGGCAGCGTGTCGTCCACCAGGATGTTGGGGCCGGTGGCGTCCGGCCCAAAGGCCCAGATGGAACGAGCAGCCAGCAAATCCCAGTCATACTTGGTCTGGAAGAATTCACCCAGCTTCTTCCTGGTAGAAGAAGGGAAGAAATTTTAGGAGGCAAGTATCCAACCTGCACTCCCAAAAATATCCATGACTCTGTTCCCTTCAGGCAGAAAATGGTCTCAAGTTTTTTACTTGGAGCATCTCTGTTGCTGGGGGAGGGACACTCCCAGACCACCTGGTACCAATACTGGACCCAGGACCCCTGCCTGGAGGCTGCTGGCTGATCCTGTGCTCCTTGCAGATCCCACATTCCCTTTTTTCCCCCTATTATTTGCTTCTCGATGGGTCCCTGCTCTCCCCAGATGGGTCATACCTGTTCCACGTTATCTGGACCACTTCATTTTCAATGTCCTCGGCGAGTCCCTTCTCCAGAGGCTCAGCAATCATTGTGATCTTGTTCCTGAGCAGAGAGACAGTTGCAATTAGCCCATGGAATGATGGAAATGGGAGTAATTGACAGGACCTCAGGGACTGTGTGCTGCCTCGGACCCAGCTGGGGAGGGGAAACCATCCATGTCCTTCACTGTTACTGCCTCACTTGGCAAGACAGCCCAGACACTTAACAACTTCTTCTCCTCATCTCCAGGAGCAGATGGGACAGTGGGCTCCATCCCCCTGGCCAGATGTCCAGGGCTTGTCCAGGCTGCAGGAGGAAGCCCACGGGCCAGGCAACATGGTAGTGTCCCTGCCAGCACCTGCTGTGTCCCACTGATGGAGAACCCCAGAGAGAGAAACCTGCCCCGAGCAGGTCCCTCCACGTGCCCAACAGGTCAAGGACTGGCCTAAGGCTGGAGCCTTTCTGTCCCTCAAAATAAGGCTGGAGCCTTTCTGTCCCTCAAAATAAGGCTGGAGCCTTTCTGTCCCTCAAAATAAGGCTGGAGCCCTTCTGTCCCCCAGAATAAGACTGGAGCCCTTCTGTCCCCCAGAGTAAGGCTGGAGCCCTTCTGTCCCCCAGAATAAGGCTGGAGCCTTTCTGTCCCTCAAAATAAGGCTGGATCCCTTCTGTCCCCCAGAATAAGGCTGGAGCCCTTCTGTCCCCCAGAATAAGGCTGGAGCCTTTCTGTCCTCAAAATAAGGCTGGAGCCCTTCTGTCCTCAAAATAAGGCTGGAGCCCTTCTGTCCCTCAAAATAAGACTGGAGCCCTTCTGTCCTCAAAATAAGGCTGGAGCCCTTCTGTCCCTCAAAATAAGACTGGAGCCCTTCTGTCCCTCAAAATAAGACTGGAGCCCTTCTGTCCCTCAAAATAAGGCTGGATCCCTTCTGTCCCCCAGAATAAGGCTGGAGCCCTTCTGTCCCCCAGAATAAGGCTGGAGCCCTTCTGTCCCCCAGAATAAGGCTGGAGCCCTTCTGTCCCTCAAAATAAGACTGGAGCCCTTCTGTCCCTCAAAATAAGACTGGAGCCCTTCTGTCCCTCAAAATAAGGCTGGATCCCTTCTGTCCCCCAGAATAAGGCTGGAGCCTTTCTGTCCTCAAAATAAGGCTGGAGCCCTTCTGTCCCTCAAAATAAGGCTGGAGCCCTTCTGTCCCCCAAAATAAGGCTGGAGCCCTTCTGTCCCCCAAAATAAGGCTGGAGCCCTTCTGTCCCCCAAAATAAGGCTGGAGCCCTTCTGTCCCCCAAAATAAGGCTGCCGACCATGGAGAGAGTATAACAGGATAAAGGAGGGTGAGAAGAACCAGAAAGCCCAAGGGAACACAGCAGAGAATCTTCAGCACGATTGCCCTGAAAATTCAGGCACTTTAACATCCCATGCTCCTGGATTTCAGCCCGTTCTCCAGCCTGTGTTCCCTCCCAGGCTGCCCTCTCTCCAACATGAGCATCTGACAATGAATTGCTGGAGGTAGGAGATGAGATGAGGCTCTAAGACTCCAGTGTATCAGCAGGAAGGAAAAAGTCTGTTTCAAGATAAAGAATGACTAAGAGAAGGCAAAGCTTTTGCTCCTGAAGTGTTTGGGGAGTTAGTGAAGGCAGCACTGGGCTCTTCAGCATCTGCTCTAGGATCTCAAAACATCTCCTAGTTTGGGAAACACCACAAAAATGCTGAGAAGCTGCAAAATTTAGCTGAAAGAGAGGAGGATACTGATCACTTTTTATTTCTTCTATTCCGAGAGTTGCTTCAAAGCACAGAAACATCCCTGGGACTCCAGTGAGTCACTGAGGAGCTCAGCAGAGCTGCTGCAACACAGGGCATCCACTCATAGAATCATAGGATGGTGAAGGTTGGAAGGGACCTTAAAGATCATCAGGTCCCAACCCCCCTGCTATGAGCAGGGACACCTCCCACCAGACCAGGCTTCACAAGCCTCATCTGGACCAGACCCCTTGGAGAGAGGAAGGGCAGTCTCCAGTGACCCCTCCACCTGCCTGTCCCCAGTTCCCAGCTCGCCCACGGGCTCTTACTTCTTGTTGGGTGTCTCAGCAAAGCACTTCAGGGAGGACGTTTCCACCACGGTCTCACAGAAGGTCACAACTGGATCAGCCACCTGGAATGACAGCAAGGGGACATGGAGCTGTAGGACAGGTCCAGAGGAGGCCACGGAGATGATGGGAGGACTGGAGCAGCTCTGCTCTGGGGACAGGCTGAGAGAGTTGGGGTGTTCAGCCTGGAGAAGAGAAGGCTCCAGGGAGACCTTAGAGCACCTTCCAGTGCCTGAAGGGGCTCCAGGAAAGCTGGGGAGGGACTTTGGACAAGGGCAGGGAGGGATGGGATGAGGGGGAATGGATTAAAACTGGAAGAGGGAGATTTAGGTCAGACATGAGGAAGAAGTTCTTTCCCAGGAGGGTGGTGAGCACTGGAACAGGTTGCCCAGAGTGGTGGAGGAGGCCCCATCCCTAGAGATATTAAAGGTCAGGCTTGATGGGGCTCTGAGCAACCTGATCTAGTTAGAGAGGTCCCTGAGCACTGCAGAGGCTTGGTCTGGGTGACCTTTAAAGGTCCCTTGCAACCCCACACATTCTATGACTATGATTCTATAAGGTTTCCAAGTACTTTTCTGTTTTTAAAGAGTTTGTTTCAAACCTTTGAACATCTACAAGAAAAAGCTGGTTCATCCACCAGTGTTTTAACCAGCCTTGTGCACACACCACTGGGCCTGCACAGGCAGCTTTACTAACTCCTTCATTCAGCCAAGACAGGAACAGTTAAACCTAATGCCAGGTATGAAAAAGTCTGCTTCATTTCTTTCTTTGACGCTAGCCAGGCACCAGCTGAAGGACAGGAGAAGGCTGGAACGTGGTCACACGCCCCTCCCCAAGCCAGTTTTCAGGCTCTCAGTCACAACAGTGTGACACACTCAGGCTGCAAGAGTTACCTTTTGTGCTGGTTTGGTTTGGTGGGTTTTGGTAGTGGGGGAAGGGCCCCAGGGGTGGCTCCGGTGAGAAGATGAGAAGCTCCCCTGCTCCAAAACCAGCCAAGGAGCCATTAGAGGGACAATGGATGCTCCTCTGCCATTAACATACGAAAGGACTGAGACAAGAGCTGAGCAGAGGAGGAGTGGGAGAAAGAGCTGAGCTGGAGAGGCAGAGGGTGCCCGTGGGTGGAGAGGAAGAAGGGGAAGAAGATGCCCAAGCAGAAGTTTCCCTGCAACCCATGGCGAGATGGCAGCTGTGCCCCTGCATTCATGGAGGAACGTGGTGGAACATCCCCTGGGGGCACCAGGAGGGGTGAACTTGGATTTTGTGGCCAGTGGGCTCAAGATTTGCTGCCAGTGGACTCGGCTGGTGCAGCTGTGGAAGCCCCCGGGCCAGGGGAGGTGCCTGTTCCCGGAGCAGCCCCTGACTCTGTGGGCAGCCCGCGCTGGAGCAGCTGCTCCGGACCTGGTGGGAAGGACTCATGGAGGAGAGGTTCGTGGAGGACTCTCTGCCATGGGAGGGACCCCGTGGGGAAGCAGGGGAGGACTGTGAGGAATCCTCCTCCCTGAGGAGGAAGGAGCAGCAGGAACCACCAGCCTGGGAACTGACTCTAAACCCCATCCCCCTGTGCCGCTGGGGGGAAGGAGGGAGAGAAATGGGGAACAAAGTGATTTGGGCCCGGGAAGAAGGGAGGGGAGGGGTGAGGTGTGTGAGCCCTGCTCTGTGTGTGTCTGTGTCCTGTTGGCATCTGATTACTGTGAAATTCAATTATTGTTTTTCCCCATGTTGAGTCTGTTTTGCCCGTGACCTTAATCAGTGAAGAACCCTCCTTGTCCTTTGTCTCAACCCATGAGCTTCTAGTTGGGTTTGTCCTCCTCATCCCAGAGTGTGTGTGAGGGGGGGAGTTGAGTGAGTGGCCACGGGGCTGGTTCTTTGTTGGTGTGATAGGCCCAAACCACGACACTTTTGCATCCCAAGAATCATTTCTTTTTCCCCTTTAAAGGCATGTGACAAAAGCCATGCTGTCCACCCAGCCAGGACTGCTCCCCCATTCTCCTGAGACAGGGGGGACAAACCCCCCATCCCAGCTGGGAACCCTCCCTCTCTCATTTCCTCACCTTGATGTCAATCTCTGAATACATCTTCCGTAGGTCGTGCATGACACAGTCCAGGTACAGCTCCCCTGTCCCCAGGATCACGTGCTCCCCAGATTCTTCCACCTGAAAAAGGAGAAAGGGGTTCAAGTCAAAAAGACTCCCTCTTGACAAGGAGTCCCATGGAAAAGACAAGGGCTGATGGGCACAAGTTGCTCCTGGGGAGATTCCCATTGGACACAAGAGGTAAATGTTTCCCCATGAGGACAAACATTGGAACAGTCTCCCAAGGGAAGTGGTGGATTCCCCCACGTTGGACAGTTTGAAGCCTCAGCCTGACAGGGTGCTGAGCCACCTCATGTAAACTATAGTGGGACCTAGAGAGGTTGGACCAGATGATCCTTGAGGTCCCTTCCAACTTGGCATTCTGTGATTCTATGAAGTCCCAGGATGCTGCTCCAAGCCCCTTCCCTTCCAGGCTCCTCCACAACCCCAGGAGCTCTGAATAAACCCGTTAGGATCCCCAAGGACATCTCCCCCAGCCTCTTCCAGCAGAAAGAGCTGACGTGCTCTGCAGAACGTTGCCTCCCTGGCACAGCCACGGGTGTGGTTTTTCTGCTGGATGGACAGTTTGCCACATGATTTATGAGACCAACTGCAAGAGCATGAAAAAAACAACCCACAACGAAGAAAACAACCCACAGTAAAAAAAAACAAAAAACATTTACAAAAGATGAGGCTACAAGGCAGCATGAGCTACAGCAGCCCTACCTTGGTAGTAAGGGAGGGGTAACTCTTGTTGACCTTGCGGAGCCCATCCAACATTTTGGGGAGCTCAGAGGGGTTGACAGGCTCTACAGCTATCTTGATGACAGACGTGGTGTTGAACTTCAAAGGACGGAAGATCTGAGCCTGAAAGCAGAGAAGGACAAACAGCTGAAGCTCTGCACCAGCAGATGGCCCCCGTAGAGTGTATGAAGCTGTTCTCTTTCCCCTGCTGGCTCCTGTGCGCTGGCTCCTCGGCAGAAATGGTTTCTTGGACCTCAAGAGCTTTTGGGATGTGCCCCATCATCTGGACTGCCTGTAAGGCTGAGGAACAGCAGGAGAGGATTGTCCCCCTCTGCTCTAGTGAGACCCCCCTGCAGGGCTGGGTCCAGCTCTGGGGTCCCCAACATAAGAAGGACACCAAGCTGTTGGAGCAAGTCCAGAGAAGGCCATGGAGATGATGGGAGGGCTGGAGCAGCTCTGCTCTGGAGACAGGCTGGGAGAGTTGGGGTGTTCAGCCTGGAGAAGAGAAGGCTCCAGGGAGACCTTAGAGCACCTTCCAGTGCCTGAAGGGGCTCCAGGAAAGCTGGGGAGGGACTTTGGACAAGGGCAGGGAGGGATGGGATGAGGGGGAATGGATTAAAAGTGGAAGAGGGAGATTGAGGTGAGATATGAGGAGGAAATTCCTCCCTGTGAGGGTGGTGAGACCCTGGAACAGGTTGCCCGGAGAAGCTGTGGCTGCCCCATCCCTGGAAGTGTTGAAGGACAGGTTGGATGGGGCTTGGAGCAACCTGGTCTGGTGGGAGGTGTCCCTACCCATTGGACTGGATGATCTTTAAGGTCCCTCCAACCCAAACCAGTCTCTCAGGCTATGCTCAGTACCTCCTCGTTGCCCCGAGGCTCCGTGACAGTTGCTGTCTTCACAATGGGCTGGTCCACCCCTTCAATCAGCACCCAGTTGCCCGCAGGGACCCGGTTGACCTCGATGTGGTACCTGGGGGGTGGCAGTGTCACCACAGCCCTGGCTGCCACCAGCCTCGAGCCCCCACAGTGCTCCCCCCTCCTCCCCAACCCCAACTGAACCCACTGCCAGAGCTCCCCACCTCGCAACCGAGATCCAGAGGCGCCCAACGGTGCAGATCTGGGAATCCTCCTCATCTTCCAGGGTATAGTTTTCTCCAAGGACCTTCACAGGCTGCCCAGCATGGATGGTACCACTGAGTACCCTGCCGAAGGCGTGGAACTGAACACCATCATCTGTGCTGTACATTTTGGTTGTGTGACACATCAGAGGCCCCTTTCCAGGAGAGAAGGAGAGAAATAAACCTCTTTCAAAACACAGCCAAGAAACGGACCTGGTAAGACTCAGATACAAAGGGATTAATGAACTGGAATTCAGAAATACTTCTTATGACCTGCCAAGCCTTTCCTTCCCTTCCACTGGAGGCCTCAGATCTCCTTGCCCCATATGGAGATCCCTGGAACAACCTTGGTGGTCTTTTCTGGAGCTCTCCCTACTTCTCTTGTACAGCAGTAATAAGTTACTGGGACAAGGCCATGAGAAGAAATGCCATCTGCTGGGCTGCAAACCAGCTCAAGGCAGAGCACCTGAGCCCCACAGACCACAGCTCTGAGCCCCACAAGGTGACTCCACAACTGGTGACAGTTCCCACTCTGTAATTTCATGTGGGTAATCAGAGCTCATTAAAATGAGTGATTCATTTTCTCTCTAGACATTAGAGCAAAAGTCAAGGGCAGATTCCTCACTAGCTGCTGGTTGGCGTTGGTGGCTCTAGACAACTCTGAGTGACAGCTCAGCAGAAGCTGTTGGAGGAGGAAGGGTTTTGCAAGGCTTTGAGGAAAAAGGTGCTGAATAACTAATGTAGGGTTATTTTTATCAGTCGAGTTCAGATCAGTTTTTCTCGGAGTTTGGGGAGAGAATCAAACTTCAGGGAAAAGGGACAAAAAGCCAGCAAAAAGGACACAAAACCACCCTGCAGTTCTCACGTGCTCTCCAGTCCTGACCTAGTCCTGTTCTTCTCTGAGCACTGTCAAACAATTCTGTCTCCAAGGGCTGCCCTGGCAGACAGCTCAAGTTTCTCAGAGCGAACAGATTTGTTTCGGTATCGGATCAGAGGTTTCCAAAGGCTGGAAGTCAAATCCATGCAGTTGGGTGTCTGGGAGGCAGCTGCCCCGACCAGGCAGCCAAGGGAGGGCAGATCTGCCAAGTTCTGGGGCACCTAGAGCAGAGCAGCAGTTTCCTTACGTCAGGGTCACATTCACTCATGGCCTCGCCCAGGTCCGAGTCGACGCCCCCGGTGTAGGTGTGCTCGATTTTCGTCTTGGCTCCCACCTTGGGAGAGGGGATGTGCTGCACACACATGTCCACAAATCCTGGGGAAGGAACATTGCATCAGGACTGAGCAGCACGGAGGAGAGAAATGGCTGAGCTGTTCTGACTGCAGAGCAGCCAGAGAAATGGGGAAGGTGTCAGCAAAGACCCCTGGGCAAAGGGCTTCATGGGTTGGGTTAGGAAAGCTCAGAAGGGATCGGAGCAAGTGAGCAGCACGGCATGGCTGGAACAGCCCCTGAGCCATGGCACCTGGGGATGGGTTGGGTTGGAGGGACCTTAAAGAGCATCTAGATCCAACCCCCTGCATGGGCAGGGACACCTCCCACCACACCAGGTTGCTCCAAGCCCCATCCAACCTGCCCTTCAACACTTCCAGGGATGGGGCAGCCACAGCTTCTCTGGGCAACCTGGGACACTGTCTCACCACCCTCACACTCCAGAATTTCCTCCTCATGTCTCACCTCAATCTCCCTCTTCCAGTTTTAATCCATTCCCCCTCATCCCATCCCTCCCTGCCCTTGTCCAAAGTCCCTCCCCAGCTTTCCTGGAGCCCCTTCAGGCACTGGAAGGTGCTCTAAGGTCTCCCTGGAGCCTTCTCTTCTCCAGGCTGAACACCCCAACTCTCCCAGCCTGTCTCCAGAGCAGAGCTGCTCCAGCCTTGGATCATCTCCATGGCCTCCTCTGGACTCACTCCAGGAGCTCCATGTCCTTCTTCCGTTGGGACCCCTGAACTGGACCCAGTTCTCCAGGTGGGGTCTCACCAGACCAGAGCAGAGGGGGACAATCCCCTCCCTGGCCCTGCTGGTCCCACTGCTGGTGACACAGCCCAGGACACGGGTGGTTTCTGGGCTCCAGCACATGGTGCTGGGTCATTTTGAGCTTCTCATCAACCAACACCCCCAGGTCCCTTTCCTCATGGCTGTTCTATGTCCATGTCTGAGCAGGGTGTGGCCAAGGTTGGGGAGGGGAAGACAAACAACACTCACCTGTGAACTCTCCAAAGAACTTCTTGCAGACGAGTCGCAGGAGGGGCCGGATGTTCAATTTCAGTTCCTCTTTAGTCAGGTGGATTCCAAGTTCATCCAGAGTCCTGGGCAGGGTGGTGTCCACGTCCCCCACCACCTACAGGACAACAAGCACTGTGCTCAGCTTTGCTGGGGGGATCCAAGGCAGAAAACCCAGGTGCAGCTTCACACCCCAGGCACCACCACAGGGCTCTTGACCTTAGAGCTTCCAGAACTGTTTGGCTGGTTCAAATGATCACTTGCCTGATATTAGAGCAGACTAGAAAAGAGTCAAGGCAGTTCTGTACAAATCCAACGATATGTTTGCAATGAGCAACTGTTCAGGAGTTGCTCACCATTGCTCTGCACCCCAAAACCCAGAGGTGTGTGAAACTCACACTGCAGAGCGGGACAGGAGAGTCCCACTGCCACCAGACAAACCCCCACGGAGTGCTCAGCCCTTGGCTGCTCCTGTCTGGACCAGTGGGAAGGAGAATGAACCACCACACACCTGAGCCAAGATCTTGTAGAGGGGCTCCAGAATGAACTCCACAAAACTGCGCTGGGAACTGCTCGTTGGGGCCTTTTTAGTGAACTTGCGGCTGTTGAGGGACAAGAGGAGAAGTGTGAGGAGCAAGCACTGCAGGGAGCCTGGCTGCAAACACAGCCTCTGCTCCTCCCAGAATAGCATCACAGAATCACCAAGGCTGGAAAAGACCTTTAAGATCATCAAGTCCAGCCTATGACCAACACCACCACATCATCTAGACCATGGCACTAAGTGCCACATCCAGCCTTGCCTTGAACACATCCAGGGATGGTGCCTCCACCACTTCCCTGGGAAGTCCATTCCAATGTCTAATCACCCTCTCCATGAGGAAGTGCTTCCTGATATCCAACCTAAACCTCCCCTGGAGCAGCTTCAGGCTGTGCCCTCTTGTCCTGTCACTGGTTGCCTGGAGAAGAGCCCAGCCCCCACCTGACTACAACCTCCCTTCAGGTAGTTGAAGAGAGTGATGAGGTCCCCCCTGAGTCTCCTCTTCTCCAGGCTAAACAACCCCAGCACCCTCAGCCTCTCCCTATAAGACTTTCCCTCTAGTCCTTTCACCAGCCTTGTTGCTCTCCTCTGGACCTGCTCCAGCACCTCAACGTCCTTCTTGCAGTGAGGGGCCCAGAGCTGCACACAGGACTCGAGGTGAGGCCTCACCAGTGCTGAGCACAGGGGGGAGAATCACATCCCTGCTCCTGCTGGCCACACTATTCCTGATCCAAGCCAGGATGCCATTGGCCTTCCGGGCCACCTGAGCAATACTGCTGGCTCATGTTCAACCAGCTGTCCACCAGTGCTCCCAGGTTGTCCTCTCCCTCCCAGTCTCCCCAGGAAGCTGTCAGGGACCCAGGAGTCACTCCAAAGGAGGGCCAGAGGAGGCTCTGCTTCTGCTCAGGACCTGATGGACTCACAGCCAGCAGGAGGCCTGACTCAGCCCTTCCCAGACACCATCACAGGACAGCTCAGGTTGGAAGGCTCGTGGTCATCTCCATGTTTTACAGGGCAAGGAGGGGAAAAGGCAGCAACAAACTAAGAGACATTCAACAGGTTTCTTACGTCTTTGGGTTGAAGTAGATGTCACCCCAAAGCCTCTTGGCAAACTCCTGGTAATTGATGTCTCCTGAAGGGAAAAAGCAAAGGACAAAAGTCTGTCAGGTGACACCAAATTTCTCTCATCTTGGAAAAACCGTTGATTTTTTTTCCTTTTAAAACAACCCCAAGGATTTAATTTACTGGAGCAATGCCAGGGAGTGAACGCTTGGTCCCAGTTTGGAATAAATGACTAAGCCCTGACCTGGGGAGACTGGGCAGAGAGGGGAGCAGAGAGCAGCCCAGCCAGGAGGACAGCAGCAGGCACACCATGGGCTGACAGACCTGCTCCTCAGCATCATTTCAACTCTCAGTTACACACAAGTCCTGTCTCTGAGGAGGGCTGGGCCAGACACGGCGCTGCAGGAACCCACCTGCAGCTGCTGCAGCTTCCAAACCTTTCTTGTGGTCACATTTCTCCCCAATCTCTGCTGTCACTCTGCAGGGACTTGGTGTGACTGTGCAACCCACAGCACTGGGTGCTAATAGCCCGGGGAGACAGGACACTATAAATATCTACCCAAACCTGAACACTTCAGAAGTTCTCTTTACTAATTCTTCCAGACCAGTTGGAAGGTGATAGGTCAAAGGGTCTGGCCTGGGAAACGAAAACGAAGATGAAGAGTAACCAGCAGTTGAGTGGAAGCACCTGGATGTTCATGGGACTTGCAGAAGACATGAATTCCAGTTTTCCTCCCAGAGCTCTAGTGCAATTCCAAGGTATTCCTTTTGGATAACCTCACCATTTGTTTTTGAAGGACCCTGGGAGAGCGTGCAAGGAAAACAAGCAAAACTGCTTCGAAACCCTTTTGCCACCTATCAGGGGTGCCAGAAGATACAAAGTGCAGTTATTTTCCTGCACCTGCAAACGTGGGAGCCTGGATCAATGTTTTCAAGTAACTTCCATTAGAGTAAAAACGTTGGTTCAATAAATGGCTGAGAGGGCACGTTCTGCCTTGCTGAACATCTCCTGGTCCTTTCCTCTTTGCCCTAAGGACCCAAAGAGCAGCACAGCACTTGGCTGTCAGGTAGATTTAAGGATAATGAGACAGTGGTGATAATTTACAGCAGCTCCCAAACAACTCTGTGCTGTGGGCAGATGTGTGAGGGTGAGAGATTTCTTGGTGGCTGCGGATCTGACAGTTCAACTGCTCCAACTCCTGCTGGCTGAAGCGTGGTGGCTGCACATAAAGCCAGCTCCTGGCTGCCCCACACGGGTGACACCTCCTCCTGACTCCTCACCAGCCCCCCAGGGAAGGGGCCTCATCCCAGCAGGCACCGAGTTCCTGCCATGACACCCAGGGAGCTCATTTATTTCTCCAGCCTGAGGAGGACAAGCGCCAGTCCTGACACGTGAGCCCCTGACCTCTACAGCTGCCCCCTCCCTCGGGCTAACTCCTCTGCCAGAGCTGGGCCAGCTGCTCTACAACATCCTCCTGCCCCTGCTCACAGCTCCTACAGATCACCCCCAACTCCCCAGGGGGAGACTTCAAAAAATGGTGGTGGAGCAGCTGGCAACGGAGGCGAAAGGCTCGAGTTCACCAGCAGCAGATGCCTCGAGTGGGCACCTGGGGAACAGGAAATTAAATCCAGGGCAGAAAAAGAGAGTTTCTTAAAAAAGAAAGAGGGCAAGAGTGCAAAACCTTGTGGGCCAAGGCTGCAGCTGAGTCTCAGGCTCTGGAGACTCTGGTGGAAAGGCAGGCAGGACTTAACTGCTTCTGAGCTGCTCTGGTGCGGAGGCAAAGCACAACACAGACACTTGCCTTCAGCTGCCATATGAAACACTGGCTTCTGACCCAAGAAAACATTTCGGGTGAGAAACTATCCAGCCAAAAACAAGTTAGAACCTTGTTTTTGTTTTTCACCACCCAGGGCTCAGGTCTGCAGGAACCCTCAACTCCCAGAAACACCAGAATGCAAATGCTGGCCTTACACGTGCACTGGTAGCCAGAGCTGGATGGCTGGGAAAGCCTCAACTGAACAGGTTAGGGACAAGATGGAGCCACAGAGTGTCAGGGGTTGGAAGGGACCTCTGGAGATCACCCAGTCCAGCCCCTGCCAAAGCAGGGTCACTTACAGCAGAACCCACAGGAACACGTCCAGGTGGGTTTGGAATGTCCCCAGGGATGGAGACTCCACCACCTCCCTGGGCAGCCTGTCCCAGGGCTCTGCCACCCTCACAGCAAAGAAGTTTGTCCTTATGTTCAGCTTGACCCTCCTGGGCTCCAGTTTGTGCCCATTGCCCCTTGTCCTGTCACTGGGCTCCACTGGGAAGAGTCTGGCCCCATCCTCCTGACCCCCCTGGAGATATTGAGCAGCACTGATGAGATCCCCCCTCAGCCTCCTCCTCTCCAGGCTGAACAGCCCCAGCTCTCCCAGCCTTTCCTCACAGGCAGATGCTCCAGGCCCCTCAGCATCTTGGTGGAGACACAAAGAAGTTAAATAATCATGTTGAAGTGCACAAGGTGTCTGGATAATCCTCACCATATGTGTCTGCATAAATCTTTGCAAAAGATCCCAGGGTGAAGCAGATGCTGTACTGGGAGCTGGAGAAACACACGTTCCCCAGAAGGGGAGACAGCACCAGGTTCTCATCAGTGGAATACATGCTGAGAGGAGACAGTGGTGAGAGACAAGGAAAAAATGAAATCAATTTTATGAACCAAGGAAGACACTTAAACTCACTTCCCACACCAAGCAGCACTGTGTGACAGCCAAGGATTCCACACAGGCAAACAGCACCTGAACCCAGGCTGCAGGGTGCTTGCCATGGGAATGTCAGGGACAGCACCATCCTGTGCCTGTGGAATTCAGAGCACTAGTGCACACAGAAATATTGGGGAAGCCCCATCCCTGGAAGTGTTGAAGGGCAGGTTGGATGGGGCTTGGAGCAACCTGGTCTGGTGGGAGGTGTCCCTGCCCATGCAGGGGGTTGGATCTAGGTGATCTTTAAGGTCCCTTCCAACCCAAACCAGTCCATGATTCTATATTTAAAGTCCTAGAAAAAAGAAGCTGCCAGCACAGGTGCTTTGTATTTTTGTCAGGTAGAATTTTTTTCCCTTAAAAAAAGGCAGCAAAATTGGTCAACCACCAAGCAAGGGAAAAGGGAACACAGGGTAAATAACATAGGGAGAGACTTGAATTGAAACAGTTCTAATGAGTTCCAAAGCACACAGACAGGATTAATTACCCTGCTCTGACCTGCCTGATGCCAGGAGCAACCAGAGCAACACGCCAGGAGAGCCCCTGGGCAAGCTCAGTTTGGGCTTATCCAGGGTATGGTGCAGACACACACGAGCATTAAGAACATCACCTGGGTGCAGCAGAACCCACAGGAATGGGAAAGCTAGAGGAGATGTCCCTCCCTCCTTCCCCTCCATCTCTTCTCTGGGCAGGGGCTTGCAAGGAGGTCTGACCACAGCAATGTCTCTGCCAGGGGATGGAACAGCCAGTTCCCACTGGGTTTGTAAGAAACGTTTAGGAGCCTTGAGACATCTCAGGCCACAGTCCAGGACACAGCCTGGACAGACTCAGTCCATCTGAGACACTTGGGAACACAGAATTTCCCTGCTCTGGTCCTGTGTCCACTTTCCTTGCTTTTAATGGGGGAAAAAGAGCTGGTCCCATGAAGCTTGTCAGAATTCAGGCAGGATTTGCCCTTCCTGTAGAATTCAATATAATCACAGAATCCCTGGTTTGGGTTGGAAGGGGCCTTAAAGATCATCCAGCCCAAGCCCCCCTGCATGGGCAGGGACACCTCCCACCACACCAGGTTGCTCCAAGCCCCATCCAACCTGCCCTTCAACACTTCCAGGGATGGGGCAGCCACAGCTTCCCTGGGCAACCTGGGACACTGTCTCACCACCCTCACAGGGAAGAATTTCCTCCTCATGTCTCACCTCAATCTCCCTCTTCCAGTTTTAATCCATTCCCCCTCATCCCATCCCTCCCTGCCCTTGTCCAAAGTCCCTCCCCAGCTTTCCTGGAGCCCCTTCAGGCACTGGAAGGTGCTCTAAGGTCTCCCTGGAGCCTTCTCTTCTCCAGCCTGAACACCCCCAAGCCACAGTCTGGCTGAGATCAATTTCCAATGATTCTTCCTGCCCCATTTTCCATGACCCAAAACATGACAAGACAAACTGGTGAGCTTTTAGGCACCCGGGGGGCTCGCAGAGAAAAGCCCCACCAATGGAGCAGGCAGAACAAGCACTCACTCCCAAGGCATCACCCCCCCAGCCCCTACCTGATCAGACCATTAACTTCATCTACAATATGTCTGAGTTTGTAATAAGCATCTGTTGGGGGCAGCTTCAGCTCCAGGATCAGCCTGTCGATCTTGTTGATGCAGACGGTGACAGCCAGACGCTCCTGCACCGCGTGCTTGATCAGCCGCTCCGTGTTCAGCATCACCTGGGGACACCACCACAGACCCTCAGCAAACTGCTCTCCAGGGCCCCGACAGGCAGAGCAGCCACCCTTGCAAGCAGGCCTGCCAGGCTGTGGAAGAGCCACCAGGTTGTTCTTCCTGGAATTTAGGTGCTAACCCAACCGAATTCTACCCTTGGACAGCTCTGACAGAAAGAACCTGCTTGGTTCTAGATGTCATGGGGGTGGAGTCACAGAGTGTCAGGGGTTGGAAGGGACCTCTGGAGATCATCCAGTCCAACCCCCTGCCTGAGCAGGGTCACCCAGAGCAGGTTGCACAGGATGGTGTCCAGGTGGGTTTGGAATGTCTCCAGGGATGGAGACTCCACCACCTCCCTGGGCAGCCTGTCCCAGGGCTCTGCCACCCTCACAGGAAAGAAGCTTGTCCTCATGTTCAGCTTGACCCTCCTGTGCTCCAGTTTGTGCCCATTGCCCCTTGTCCTGTCACTGGGCACCACTGGGAAGAGTCTGGCCCCATCCTCCTGACCCCCCTGGAGATATTGAGCAGCACTGATGAGATCCCCCCTCAGCCTCCTCCTCTCCAGGCTGAACAGCCCCAGCTCTCCCAGCCTTTCCTCACAGGCAGATGCTCCAGGCCCCTCAGCATCTTGGTGGAGACACAAAGAAGTTCACTAATCAGCCTGCAAACATCACACCAGCCCTGGATCCAGAAGCCAGAGGCCGAATTCCCTCTTTGAGCTGGAAAACACTCCCGCTTCACAAACCATCCTCCAAAACCCCTTCCCCCTCACCAGCTGAACCCCTCCCAGACCTTCGTGCTCAGGCAGGATCCAAGACCCCAGAGGAAGAGATTCTGAAGTCACCCCCAGGAGAAGTGGCACTCACCCCCTCGGCCGCATCGATGAAGAGCACGACGCCGTCCGAGATGCGCAGCCCGGCCGTCACCTCGTCGGAGAAATTGACGTGACCTTCCAAAAACACAGAAGGTTGGAGAGCCCCAAGGCCAGCCCTGACCCCAGCAGGTCACCCCTCTGTGGGGCAGCCTGCTCTGGGCACTGCTCTCCAGAAGCAGGACACAGATTCCTCCTCCAACAGGGACCTGGGAGCAGCTACCTGAGCTGCACATAGGAATTGGCTTCAGCTCTAGTGCTGTTTTTTGAGAACAAACCCAAAAGGCACTTCCCCTCACATTTGTTACTGGTTTTCCCCACAGGTCCGTGCAAGCACTTCAGGAGAAGGAGGAAGATCACTTCCCACCACAGAACAACAGATGCCTCTCCCTCCAGCCTCCTCCTGGGCTCCAACCTCCCTCCCCTCCAGCTGCAGCTCAGCCGTGTCCCAGGGCCCTTCCTAACGTCCGCCCTTGGTTTCCCACAAGTTGATCCATGATTATGTTCCCCCTCCCAGGAGCTTGGCAGAGGCTGCAGGGAACTGCCTGAGAGCCTCAAGAGCATTTGAGAAGAGCAGGGTCCCCCCTGGGCACGGTGGTAGCTGGACAATCCAACCCTACAGGTGCTTCTGGTGTACTGGAGTGAAGCACATTTCCAGCCCCATTAGCCCCCAATTAGCCGAGGTCATCAGAAACACAAGCCTGGCCAAAAGCCACCTGCTCAGGCCTTAGTGCTGGGAGAGATTCTGGGAGAATGAGCTGAGCTGAAGGCTCAGGACTAGGCTGGAATCAGCCACAAAAACCAAAACACAGCTTTCCAACTGGGACAGAAACTTCAGGGATTCCCTGCACCTAAGGGACATTTCCAGACCAACCAGGGAGGTTGCAGGGTAAAAATTCTCTCCTTCCCCCACCCCCAAGAGCCAAGGCTGCACAACCCAACTCTAAAGCTCCTTGCAGGCCCCCAGTGTCCATCCCCGTGCAGGTTTTCACTGCTCTGCTCCTGTCAAGAGCAGGATCCAGAGGACCAAAGAGCTTCAAGTCTTGGTTTCACACAGTCATGTATCTGCTCCACACATCAAGCTGCCTGCAGCCAAGTGCACCCCAACCCAGGCTTGTCAGGATTACACAATCACCTGGAGTGTCAATGATGTTGAAGAGAAAAGATTTTCCTTTGGTGTCTGGCAGAACAATGGTCACTGGTGTGCTCTTGATCCCTACTCCCCTCTGGAAGACAGGAAACCAGGAGGAGCAGTTAAAGGAAACAAAAACCACATCACCAGGTAAAGATGGAAAAGATGGTCAAAGGGAAATGAGAAAGATGGAAAAAGTAAACATAAGGGGTGATGGATTAAAACTGGAAGAGGGGAGATTTAAGTGAGACATGAGGAGGAAATTCTTCCCTGTGAGGGTGGTGAGACACTGGCCCAGGTTGCCCAGAGAAGCTGTGGCTGCCCCATCCCTGGAAGTGTCCAAGGGCAGGTTGGATGGGGCTTGGAGCAACCTGGTCTGGTGGGAGGTGTCCCTGCCCATGCAGGGGGTTGGATCTAAAGGATCTTTAAGGTCCCTCCAACCCACACTATTCTATGATTCCATGATCCATCCAGGACACCTCGTTACTCCCAGGGAGTGACCTCAGATCCCTGCACTACCCAGCCCAGCTCCCCCATCCACACTGGCCCAGACTGGTGAGCTACCCCTGCACATCCCATCCCCCATTTCAGAAGCAGAACATGCAGCACCAGGGAGAGAAGATGCATGTTTTTCTGTGCTTCCTTCTGCTGCTGTCGAGTTCCACCTCACAGCCTCAGCTGTGATTCCCAGGGTGTGAAGTGCAGCATGAGCTGCAGAGAAGGAAACGCTCCCCAGGATCGCTCGGGTCACGGCACCATTTAGCGAGTGGGACAAAATAAGATTCCCACCCACACCCAACCACATGGAGTCAGAGCTCCCAGCTGGGAGTTCCTGTCCAAGGAAACCGAGGAGAAACATGTTTATTTTGAAATCCTAGTTTTTCTCCCCGTCCATCATTCCCCTGAGCCCCTTGCACCTCTGTTCCTCAAGCAGGAGTTCCCCGTGTGCTGGGGTAACTCTGCTGCCATTCCCACCATCACATGGGTTGTCACCTCAGATCCATCAATCATAGATGGACAGGAGGGCTGCAGGAAATGGGAGAAAGCTGGACCAGGGACCTTACTGAGGCAAACAAGAGGAGCAGATCATGTTATTGATGAGAAAAGAAACAAAATGGGGAAAGCACAAAGAGATGTTAGGACAGAAGGGGGAACAGCCTGAAGTGACTGGGAGTAAAACATGAACCAGCTGGGTAAAAACCAGAGCCTGTTCTACAAGACTCACTCACCTCTTGCTCTGTGAACAAGATATCAGTGTAGCAAAGCTGCAAAAACAAAACAAAAGCCAGAAAATCACATCTTGGTGTGAACTCTTACATTTGAAGCAGGACACACTAACCCTTTACACACGGTTAAGGTGCAAGTGTCAGAGGTAGAAGCAGGGCTGAGCTCTGGCTCTCCAGTCCTCCATCCCATCACTAATCCACATTTCCCCCACGGAAACTCATGCTCCCTCTGAGTGCAGGAGCCAGCCCGTGGTCCTCAGGGCAGGAATATCCCAAAATCTCACTCACATCCTGGTCGTAGCGCTTCCGGATTTCGGGGTGTGTCTGTTCTATCAGGCAGTCAACAAAGCAAGTCTGGAAAACATCCCAAGGGAAAGGAGGTGACTGTTTGGAGAGAGACAAACCCAGGCACAGCCCCATCCCTCCAGGAAGTTGGGCACAGTTTTATTTCCAAGGGAAAGCTGCAAATAACTGTAGTGGTGAGAGGAGCAGAGAGAGAGGGTGGGGATGGAGGGAAAGGAGCAATGGGACTAGTAAGGAACAAAGGGATTGGTGCAGTCAGAGCCATGGAGCTGTCAGGGTTGGAAGGGACCTCTGGAGATCATCCAGTCCAACCTCCTGCCAGAGCAGGGTCACCAACAGCAGATCCCACAGGAACACGTCCAGGTGGGTTTGGAATGTCTCCAGGGATGGAGACTCCACCACCTCCCTGGGCAGCCTGTCCCAGGGCTCTGCCACCCTCACAGCAAAGAAGTTTGTCCTTATGTTCAGCTTGACCCTCCTGTGCTCCAGTTTGTGCCCATTGCCCCTTGTCCTGTCACTGGGCACCACTGGGAAGAGTCTGGCCCCATCCTCCTGCCCCCCCTGGAGATATTGAGCAGCACTGATGAGATCCCCCCTCAGGCTCCTCCTCTCCAGGCTGAACAGCCCCAGCTCTCCCAGCCTTTCCTCACAGGCAGATGCTCCAGGCCCCTCAGCATCTCAGTGCCCTGTGCTGGACTCTCTCCAGCAGCTCCTTGTCCTGCTCCCTGTTGGATCCTGGCCCTACCTTGCCGTGGTGCAGGTGCCCACACAGTGTCACATTCCGAATGAGCTCCGAATTGTCCATCAGATCTGCCAGGAAACTGGAGGGACAAAACACAAAAGAGTGTTGGAGGCTTCTGGTGTGCCTAAGAAAAGCAGGTGCTATTTCAGCTCCACTTTCTATCCAAGGTGCCCCCTGAATCCTCTCCAAACTTTCCTTCTGCCAGTGCCCTGTGGAGGAAGAATCCCACTTTCCAGATGGGGAGGACAAGAGAGTTGCAGTCCTGGACAGATGGTGGTGGGTGGGAGGACACGGGGCTGGTAGAGCTGCCAGCAATGGCACATGATTGACTATTTGTCTTCTCTTCTAGTCAGCGTGAGGGCACAAGTCAGCTCTGAGCCCTCAGATGGTGAAGCTCTGCCACTCAGACCCTGCAGGCAGGTGAGTCCATCACAGAGCTGGGCCACCAGCCCCCCACGCAGTTTTAAGAGGCAGCCATGAGGCCCCACAGACCATTCATGAGGAGTTTCAGGCTTCAAAGTGTGATGTTCCAGGGACTGGAGGAAACAGCAATGGAACTGACATGGATTTAGAATCAGCAGCTGAGCTGGGTGACCACAGGCTGGTCACTTCTGTGTGGGTCCTGGTCAAAAGACAATTGAGCTCCTGAATCACCAACTACTCTAAAAAACAATGGGAGGGTCCAGAGCACGTCCCCATGGCCACGGGTCTGTGGGAAATAAGGGCTGCCAAAGCACCCCCTTTTGGAAAGGATTTCATCACCACTGATGTGGCAGACTCTGAAGAGCTAAAAAACAGAAAACTCAAGAACTAGGCTGATTAAAAGCTTGTTTACTGGTCTGAAAATAAGGCTAAATGGGAAATCGATACTGAGCTCACAGGTTGCAGGCTGAGTCCCACAGGGAATTTCTCCTGGCCTCATCCTGCCCATTTATATCAAAGCACAGAACGAGGAGGATTCCATTCCAGATGGAATGAGGAGAGGACATAGGGACCAGGAAAGCAGCAGATAATGAAGAGCACGGGTTATTGCCTAAGAGCAAAATGGACTGATGAGAAAAATCAGACCCAGCAGCTCCTTGGTTTGTATCTGGCTGCATCCAAACCCTCCCTGGGCACAGAGCACAAGCACAGTGACAGTGCTGGGGACAGCCCTGAGGAGCTGCTGCTCCAAAAAGGTCCTGGGCATCCAAGTGACCAACTGACTGAAGACAAACACCAGTGAAATATCTTTGGTGGAAAAGGTCAGACATCAGGAGGAAATTATTGAGTGTGGGGGTGGTGAGACCCTGGAACAGGTTGCCCAGAGAAGCTGTGGCTGCCCCATCCCTGGAAGTGTTGAAGGGCAGGTTGGATGGGGCTTGGAGCAACCTGGTGTGGTGGGAGGTGTCCCTGCCCATTGGACTGGATGATTTTTAAGGTCCCTTCCAACCCAAACCATTCCATGAAACCAGCAGGATCCTGGATGAGGCACCAAGGGGCTGCCCAAGCTGGGGTCTGCTGGGCACACGGGAGCTGCTGCTCAGCCAGCACCTGCCTCTGGGATCTGCAGTTGGAGATGACTCTGAAAACTTGGGAAGAGCTCTGCTGAGCCATGAGGTGGTGTGTGGAGAGCTGAGCCTACCACGACACCCAGGCAGCTCAATCTGTTCAGCCACAAATAGCAAACGAGACCCAGGAGCAGCACCCAGAGCCCCCCAGCGACAACCGGCAGACGCAGAAAATGGGTCTTTTTTACAGAGAAACAGCAACTGCTCCTGTGCCTCAGACACCTCGTGTGAGATCTGATACCTCTGAGTTTAAATCTGCTTTTTTTCCCCCGGGGTTCCTCTCAGCCCTGGTGTCCTGGGGGCTGCTTTGAGGGGCACATCCAGCAGCCACCATCGGGTGCGGCCGGAGCGCTCAGCTGCAGCACCACCCTGACCTGTCACACCACTGAACACAACCAGGGGCACAACAATTCCCCCTGGGATCGCCCCCAGGAGAGATGGGAATTACTTGGAGACACTAAGAGTCACTGGGATCAACCCAAAATGTCCCAGTATGAGACGGGCCACACACTGACCATGTAAATATTTCTTGAGCCAGTCAAGAAAAGTTGATTCCAGCAAATCTGCACCATGAGGGTTTCTGATCATGGAATCATGGAATGGTTTGGGTTGGAAGGAATCATCTAGATCCAACCCCCTGCATGGGCAGGGACACCTCCCACCAGACCAGGTTGCTCCAAGCCCCATCCAACCTGCCCTTCAACACTTCCAGGGATGGGGCAGCCACAGCTTCTCTGGGCAACCTGGGACACTTTCTCACCACCCTCACAGGGAGGAACTTCCACCTCATGTGTCACCTCAATCTCCCTCTTCCAGTTTTAATCCATTCCCCCTTGTCCTCTCACCCCCTGCCCTTGTCCAAAGTCCCTCCCCAGCTTTCCTGGAGCCCCTTCAGGCACTGGAAGGTGCTCTAAGGTCTCCCTGGAGCCTTCTCTTCTCCAGCCTGAACACCCCCAACTCTCCCAGCCTGTCTCCAGAGCAGAGCTGCTCCAGCCCTCCCATCATCTCCATGACCTCCTATCACCAAGGCAGGATTCACACTCTAGTGCCAGAAAATGACACTGCAAGATGTGTGGGGGGAAATATCTGTAAAATGACCAGTCTTGGACTTTTTTTCCTCTTCTCTGTGGTTCAACACCTGGGAAAGGGCTGCACTTGGTTCTGTTGCTGGTGTCAGTCAGAAACCAAGGCAAAGCCCCCCGAAATCTGCCCCCCAGGCAGCCCCCACCCCTCTGCTCCCCACCCTTGCCTGGGAACACCACAGAGCAGGACATGGTGGCACAGATGGCTCAGGCCAACAGCCACAGTCCAACCCCCCAGGTGACTCACTCCATCTCGTAGACAGTGACCGGTAACGTCTGCTCCATCAGAGAGAACTTCTTGGTTTTCACAGGTTTAATGATGGGCTCTGGAATGAAGAGAAGGAACAAGACACCCCTGTCACCAGAGAGCCTGGACCAGAGGGCTCCAAAACGGGCACAGGCAATTGCAGACACAACTGCTGCTTCCAAGCTGAGACATTCTTCTGGATTATGGAAAAGCAGCTGGAGCAGATGGCTGGTGTAGGGCCCTGCCAGCTGAACCCTCCTGCTGTTACAGAAGGAGCAGAAGGGACTTCAGCACATTTTTATTTCTCCTCAAGCCCCTCTCCAGTGTCTGCTGGTGTCTCTTCTTCAAAAGATCATTTCTCTGGCACTTGCAGTAACCCCACATGCCAAAGTCTGGCAGCACCACACAAGCAGGAGTCTGCACGTTCCTGGGGCTGAGAGGCCATGGGAGCAGGGGAAGGGAATGTTGCTTTTCCTCTTCCAAGGATCCCCTCAGAGTCTTCTCCTGCCCCCACCCCCAACTGGCCCTTTCCCCCCTCACCTGTCAGGGGCTGTGTGTCCTCCTCCTGCACGATGGTCTCCACCTCGGGCCCATAGACCTCCTCGGCGGTGGGATAGTACTTCTTGTCCTCATGGAGCACCACCTCCATCCCCGGGTGGTCCTCGTCGTGGTCCCCCATGTCATCGTCATCTTCATCATCCTCCAGCTGCAACAACAAGCAGGTTCAGCTGCTGCCAGCACCAATGGGCTGCCCCAGCACCCCAGGAGGGACCAGCTTGGGGTGCCCAGCCAGGGAGAACCACCAACTCGACCAGGGAGAACCACCAACTCGGCCCCTGGCAGTCACCAAAGTCACCTGAGTCACCAAAGGCCTGGAGCCCACACGGGGTGGTGTCCAGATGGGTTTGGAATGTCTCCAGGGATGGAGACTCCACCACCTCCCTGGGCAGCCTGTCCCAGGGCTCTGCCACCCTCACAGTGAAGAAGTTTGTCCTTATGTTCAGCTTGACCCTTCTGGGCTCCAGTTTGTGCCCATTGCCCCTTGTCCTGTCACTGGGCACCACTGGGAAGAGTCTGGCCCCATCCTCCTGACCCCCCTGGAGATATTGAGCAGCACTGATGAGATCCCCCCTCAGCCTCCTCCTCTCCAGGCTGAACAGCCCCAGCTCTCCCAGCCTTTCCTCACAGGCAGATGCTCCAGGCCCCTCAGCATCTCAGTGCCCTGTGCTGGACTCTCTCCAGCAGCTCCTTGTCCTTCTGGAACTGGGCAGCCCAGAACTGGACCCAGTTCTCCAGATGGGGCAGAGCACAGGGGAAGCTCTGTCCTGAGCTCTGTTTCCACCTCTGTCCTGAGGTCTGTCCCCAGCACCTCCCAGTTCTGACTGAGATTCAAGCAAAAACTTTGTCCTTCCCTTTCTGACAGGAACAGAACAGCAGCTTTTGCTGAACCCTTTAAAGCCCAAACCTGCCCTGACCCTCGGGTGTCAAATTCACCCCTGAGCCAACTTCAGTGCAGAGCCAGAGCCTGGCACGGGAAGGAGTCACTGGGAACCAGAGCCTGGCACGGGAAGGAGTCACTGGACTTGTGGAGAGGGTGGCTGTGCTCAGCCCCTCTCCCGTGGGGTCCAGGGCAGGATGAGGCCCGCCCCGGGCTCCCTCCACCCGCCCCCTCACTCACCTCATCCAGATCCTTGGACTCTCGTCCCAACTCGTCATCGTCATCGTCCGAGTCCAGCTCCGGCCCGATGTAGTTCCCGAACTCATCGTACAGGTCGGTGTCCATCCTGGAGGGGGGAGCGGAGATGTCCGGGCTCTGCCCCGCGCACCCAGAGCCCTCGCCCGCAGCACCCACCGCTGTCCCGCACCGGGGGTCCCTGCCCAGCCCTAACCCCGGCCCGGCCCGGCCCGGCCTGCAGCGGCCTCCTCTTCACCGCCCCCTTCCCTGGTCCCGGGTCCCTGCCCGCCCCTCACCCCGGCCCATGCGTGACCCCCAGGCCCGCCCGCCCCTCACCGGAGCCCTGCACCGCCCCGACCTGCCCGCCCTCCGCCTCCGCCGCCCCCTTCCCTAGGTCCCTCCTCCCGCCTTCCCCCCCCCCCCTCCGGGCCTACCCGGCTCCCCCGGTCCCGCTCTCACCCACCTCGCTGCTCTCGCCGGCGCCGCCGACACTTCCGTGAAAGGCCCCCGGGCTGCCCGCGCTGCCTGTCGCGACAGAGCGCCTCGCGCCTGCCGAGAGCGCCGCGCCCCCGGGGAAAGGGCCGGGCGGGGGTGGGGGCGAGGCCGGGGCCGATCCCCACGGGTCCCGGTGCCGCGGGTCGGGGCGCTCGGGGCGGCGGGGCCGGTTCTGTCAGGCGCGGCACGGGCAGCCCCGCTGGGGCCTCCCGTGCGCTGCCCCGTCGCTATGGCAACAGGGGAGCAGCCCGCGCGCGGCGGGAGCTCGGCTGGGGCGGCGGGACTGTCGCGATAGAGTGAGGCGGCGGTGTGCCGGGGCCCGGCGGAGCTGTCGCGATAGAGTGAAGGGCCTGGGGCAGGCGGTGCGTCAGGGCCAGGTGGGGCTGTCACGATAGAGTGAAGGGCTCAGGGCGGGCGGTGTTAAGGGGTCTAGTGGGGCTATCACAATAGAGTGAGGGGCCCCGGAACCGGTGGTGTGTCGAGGCCAGGTGGGGCTGTCACGATAGAGTGAATGGCCCCAGCGGTTCGTGTGGCCTTGCGGGACTGTCACGGTAATAGCAGGGTTCCCAGCTACCGTCCACGAGCACAGCCTGGCAGGGTTGTCGCGACAGAAGTGAGAGTCTCTGGGGCTGATGGGTCCCCAGGGCCAGTCCTGGCAGGGCTGTCTCGGTAAGAGTGGGGTTGTCACGATAGGACAGGGGTGTCCAGGGTACAGTCCCTGGTAGGACTGTCCCGATAAGTGCAAGGTTGTCACAACAGAAGTGGGGCCCCCTGGTAGGACTATCGTGACAGGAGTGGAGTCTCGGGGCCAGCCCCGGCAGGGTTGTCACGATAAGAGCGGGGTTGTCACGACAGAAGTGGGGTCCCCAGGTGCAGCCCTAATAGGACTATCGTGACAAGAGTGGGGTCCCCGTGCACCCAGCGGTGTCTCTGTCCCCTGTGTCCCCCCATCCCACAGGTCTCAGCTCTCCCCCCCCCGGCTCCCGGCCCCGGCCCGGTGCGGGATGGCGGGGACCGGAGCCCCGGAGCCGCGGGCGCTGGAGCGGGAGCTGCGCCGGGCGGTGGCAGCCGACGAGCGGCGGGCGCGGGAGGACGCGGCCAAGCTGCGGGCCCTGCACCAGCGCGTGTCCTACCGGGAGTTCAGGTCCGTGGGATCCCGGCCGGGTTCGGCGCTTCCCATTCCCACCCCAACGGGCTCCTCAGGGCCGGGGGCTCCTGCCCCGGGACCACCCGCCCAACGGAGGGTCCGGAGCTGCTCTGGAGCTCGGTGGGATCTGCGGTTTTGGGGGCTCTTGGGAGACGAGCTCACCCGGGGGGTTTGGAACTGCACTCTGGGAGGGGGTGACACCAGCGAGGACATGGAGCTCCTGGGGTGAGTCCAGAGGAGGCCACGGAGATGATCCAAGGGCTGGAGCAGCTCTGCTCTGGAGACAGGCTGGGAGAGTTGGGCTGTTCAGCCTAGAGAAGGAAGAGGATCCGTCCCTGGCCCTGCTGGTCACACTGCTGGGGACGCAGCCCAGGACACAGGTGGTTTCTGGGCTCCAGCACACGGTGCCACCTCATGGCCAAGTCTTTCACCTCCAGTGCCCCCAAGTCCTTCTCAGGGCTGCTCTCAGTCCATCCCTTCACCCCCAGCCCGTGCTGATGTTGGGGATTGCCCCAGCCCGGGTGCAGGACCTTGCACTTGGCCGTGTTGAGCCTCAGGAGCATCATGTGGGCCCACTCCTCCAGCCCGTCCCAGTCCCTCTGGGACCCAAACTCAGAAGTTGCCTTGAAGAAGAAGCTTAGAGCCTCAGAGTGTTGGATCTAATGAAGTATCCCATCACAGGATCCCATCCCCTTTTTGTTGCCTCCAGGAACATCGTGCTGGCATCACACCTGAAGCCCCTGGAGAAAAAGGACAAGCTGGGTGACAGGAGGGTGCTATGGAACCCCTGTGCAGCCCGTGTCCAGATGCCACCAGCCAGCGACCTGGAGATACCCCAGGTGAGTGAGTTGCTCTCCAGGACTTTGTCCACATCCAAAATTACTCCAGAATGATTTGGGAATGATTTTGAAATGCTGGAGTTGTTCAGAGACATCTCTCCACATGAACAAGCCCTCCAAGTCCCCGGGATCATTGGTGTTCAGACCACCCCAGGTTCAGTCTTGGCCCCTGCTTCCCATCAGACACAAGCTCACACCAGCTGCTTCCAGGAGCATCTGCTCCAGCCCGGTGGGAAGCCCAGACCAGCTGCACCTCACAGGACCAGAGCTCCCAGTGCACAGCTAGTGCTGGTGGCCAGTAGCAGGTTCTTGAGGAAGAGAGCCCTCCCTGGAGCACACTTCCAGCTGGCTGTGGTTTGGAGGTCAGGAGCCAGGCTGGTGCCTCTGGAGCTGCTGTCCCACAGCCCCAGGCACAGCTGGTTCTTCACCCTGTGCTTCTGTTGGGCACCATATGGACAAGTGCTGGTTTGTGTCCACATGCTGCCTGGTGGCTTCACTGGATGCTCCTTAGTTCTTCACTCATGGGAAACAGACACTAGATACTTTCTCTCCAGGTCCTTTGTGCTTTGAGTGACATCTGTCCTGCCCCTCTGGTGGACTCTGCCCATGCCAGAGTGTCTTGGTTTAAAACTGGAAGAGGGAGATTGAGGTGAGACATGAGGAGGAAATTCCTCCCTGTGAGGGTGGGGAGAAAGTGTCCCAGGTTGCCCAGAGAAGCTGTGGCTGCCCCATCCCTGGCAGTGTTGAAGGGCAGGTTGGATGGGGCTTGGAGCAACCTGGTCTGGTGGGAGGTGTCCCTGCCCATGCAGGGGGTGGAACAAGATGATCTAGAAGGTCTCTTCCACCCAAAACTCTTGATTCTATGAAGGGATCTCCTGGAGTCAGTGTCTCACCACCCTCACAGGGAAGAATTTCATCCTCATGTCTCACCTCAATCTCCCTCTTCCAGTTTTAATCCATTCCCCCCTCATCCCATCCCTCCCTGCCCTTGTCCAAAGTCCCTCCCCAGCTTTCCTGGAGCCCCTTCAGGCACTGGAAGGTGCTCTAAGGTCTCCCTGGAGCCTTCTCTTCTCCAGCCTGAACACCCCCAACTCTCCCAGCCTGTCTCCAGAGCAGAGCTGCTCCAGCCCTTGGATCATCTCCATGGCCTCCTCTGGACTTTCTCCAGGAGCTTCATGTCCTTCTTGTGTTGGGAACCCCAGAGCTGGACCCAGCCCTGCAGGGGGGTCTCAGCAGAGCAGAAGGGGACAATCCCCTCCCTGGCCCTGCTGGTCATGCTGCTGGTGACACAGCCCAGGACACAGATGGTTTCTGGGCTCCAGCACACGGTGCCAACTCACAGTGACTTTCTCATCAACCAAAGCACCTTCACAGGTGACGCTGGTGGATCCAGACTGGGCACATCTGGTCCTAGGTTCCTCCACCACTAGTTTGTGCCCAACCATGAGTTTTCATGTCTCATCCATCCTTCCACACTTTCCCCCTGAAGTTCTCTGGTTTCTACAGCGTTTGAGGAACCTGAGATTTCTTTGTTTTGCCACCTCACAAGCTTCACACAGCCCTTTGTGCTCCCAAAGCCTGTTTTAAAAATCAGCTCAACCCTCTACAGGTTGGTCGGGGATGGGGGATAAAAATCTTCAAGTGGAGACAAAACAAAAGGAACTGGGGAACTGTTGTGTTTTTTTTTCCTTCAGGAACTGGATAAACTGCCTGGAACCTCTGCTGAATTTTACAGGGATTGGCGCAGATGCTTAAAAAGTGGAAAAGAAAAATACCAGTTTTTGCTGGAGCTCGGAGGGGAGACCTTGGGCAGAATCTTTCAGGCTGACCTGGGCTTTGGCCTCCTGGGGGAATTCCTTACGGTGCTGGCAGAGAACATCTGTGGTGAAGACAGAGGAGCTGTCCTTCAGATCTTGCAGAGCCTGACGGGCACCAAGCGCTTCGGGTTGAACGTGGATCTTCTGAGCGAGTCGGAGAAGGAGAGGAGCAGGGATCTGTTCAGGAAGCTGTGGAGCACCAGCAGGGAGGACGGGAGCACTGGGCATCCCAGCAGCCCCACCAGCTGTGAAGCCCACCTGATGGACACCAGCCTGCAAGAGGCATCTGAGGAGGAAAGGATGGTGGTGGAGCTGATGAAATGTTACCAGGTCAACTGAAGGAGCAGAAGCACCAGGGTTGGGCAGAACCAGAGGCTAAAGGAGGCCCAGAGCTGGGCTTGGGCCTCATGGTGTGAGATGGTTCAATTGGATCTTTCTGGAGTGTTGCTACATTTCTTTGTGCCTTGGAGCCACCCAGAGCAAGAGTTCTGCAGAAATAAAGGTCAGTTACCAAGAGGACTGTGCTGTGATCCCTGGGCAGGTGTCATGGACCATGGAGTCATGGAAGGGCTTTGGTTGGAAAAGGCCTTAAAGGGTCAGCCAGTCCAACCATGGCCTGCCAAGGCCACCACTGACCCATGTCCCTCAGCACCACATCTCCACGGCTTGGAAACCCCTCCAGGGATGGGGACTCCAGCCCTGCCCTGGGCAGCCTGGGCCAGGGCCTGACAACCCTTGCCAGGAAGAAACTCTTCCCAAGATCCAACCTCAACCTCCCCTGGCACAACTTGAGGCCGGTTCCTCTTGTCCTGCCACTTGTTCCTGGGGAGCAGAGACCGACCCCCCCTGGCTCCAACCTCCTCTCAGGCAGTTGCAGAGCCAGAAGGTCTCCCCTCAGCCTCCTTGTCTCCAGGCTCAACACCCCCAGCTCCCTCAGCTGCTCCTCCTCACACTTGTGCTCCAGCCCCTTCCCCAGCTCCCTTGCCCTTCCCTGGACACGCTCCAGCCCCTCCATGTCCTTCTTGTCCTGAGGGGCCCAGAACTGACCCCAGGATTCCAGCTGTGGCCCCACCACTGCCAGCACAGGGGACAATCCCTGCCCTGCTCCTGCTGGCCACGCTGTGGCTGATACAAGCCAGGATGCTGGTGTGTCCTTGCAGGATGCCTCAGTGAGAATCTCTTAGATGAGGAGAACAGAGGAAAACTAGGCTGGTGTTTTTGAAGGAGAAACCAAAACCCAAATAGTCCCTTCCCTGTTTCACCTCTGCTGTCACCAGGAGCTGTGAGCAATGGGACCAGTGACACTTGGTGTCTAATGGTGCAGCTGCTGAAGTCAGAAGGGGCTGATGGGGTGGAAATGCCATGAGAGGTGGTGTGTCTGGGACTATCCAACCAGCTGGCTTTTGGTTCTTCTACCCCAACCAGCAGGGCGTGGATAAACCTCAGAGATCCCATCACCTCTTGGGCCTGTGATCTCAGTTTCTGATTTGCTGCAACAAACCAACAGCTCCCTCAAAGTAGGAGAGAAGTGTTTAGGGCCTCCAGGGCTGGTTCCAGCATCAGCCCAGAGAAGGTGACATGAACAAAAACCCTCACTCCATCACTCAGGGGGCTGTCTTGGTTTCTTCACCTTTGGGAAGGGGCTTCAGCACACAAACCCTTGGGATGCCAACAGGAGGGCTGTAGAAGTCTAAATAGCATGTTTGAAACTTCTCTAGGGCTACAGAGGTCCCTGCCATCAGAGGAGGGTCTCCTCTGGGTTCGTTGTGCTCAGAGGGGTCAGAGAAATACTGAACATTTCCTGCATGTGAGTCTTTCAAGCTGATGTTGGTGGTTCCCTTGTTCCCACCACGCTTCCCATGGCTGCACCTTCCCTCTGGGGCTGTGCTGCACCATGGTAGGACAGGAGAGGTTCTGGAACCCGTGTCACAGGGACAGCTGGTTCTGGAAGCTCCTGGAGGACAGGAGCTCCCCAGCAGATACCTGGCTGGGCCAGGATATTTCAGTGGCTGGAGGTAGGAGGTCACTCCCCCCAACCCTTGGTGACCCAGTTGGTGTGTGGCACTGGCCCTGCCAGCCCCGTGCGTGGGCTCCTGCCGTCCCATGCAGGAGCTGGGTGGGCTCTACTGGCTGCAGGGACTGCCTAACACCATGGAGACCAGGCTGCTGGGAGCTGCCATTCTCCTCTGCCTGGTGGATGTTCTCCAGGCCTTTGCAATGGAGGAGAAAGGAGATGTGTTCCAGAGGACGCCTTGTCCCGCTTTCCTGCTGTTGGACAACGCCGCCTACTTGGCCGACATGACCTTCGAGCTGCCCTGCAACTGCAAGCCTGAGGAGGTCTCCTCTGTCGTCTGGTACTTCCAGAAGGACATGGGCAGCCAGCAGAGGACAGTCCTGACCGACTTTGCCGGCACCGTGGCCGTGGCCTCGGGCCAGGTCCGCGCGGGCAGCGCCGTGCTGAAGCGCTTCAGCATCCGGATCTTCAGCCTCATCGTCTTCAAAGCCCAGGTGAGCGACTCGGGCCACTACCTGTGTGGCACTAAGAGAGGGGACTTCTTCTACGGCTACGACGTGGACGTGCAGCCCAGCAGCCACATCTCGGTGGCCTTTGTGGACAGAGGCCAGCACGTCCAGGACGACTACGTGGGGGAGCTCTTCAGCCTCTTCACCACCTTCTGGGACTGGACGAGGTGTGACCGCTGCGGGGTGCGGGGCGAGCAGCGGCGGGTCGGGCTGTGCTACCTGCAGAGCCCCCAGCTGCACCCCCGCTACCGCACCGCCCTGCCCAACGTCACCTCCTGCGGCTCCAGGGCTGTCCCCGCACACTTCCAGCACGCCCTGCGCCTCCGGAGACCCGAGGTGGCCATCCGAAGCTGCCTGAGCCCTTGCCCGAAGGTGGAGGCCCCCAAGGAAGGTGTGCTGGCCATCTCCAATGTCATTGCCAAGCTGGGCCAGAAGCCCTGGGTGCCCCGTGTCCCCACGCAGTTCCACAAGCAGCTGGTTGGCAGTGACCTGATCATCGCCTGCCCGGGAGCCCGGCCCGAGCACGCGGTGGCCTGGGACAAGGGTCCCGTCCGGCTGTACCGCTCCCGCTACCTCCTCAACGTCAACAGGAGCATGAGGGTCTTCATCGACCACGGAAACCACCTGCACATCCAGCAGGTCCGGGCCAAGGATGGAGGCACCTACTTCTGCTGGCGGGAGGGGAGGATGGTGGCCGGGTTCCGGCTGAGCGTGACCCACCCGCCGCGGCGCCGGCGGACGCTCTATGACCCCGAGACCATCTACGCCATCAAGGCCATCGGCACCAGCTACAGCATCATCACCACCATCTTCATCCTCACCCAGCTGGGCCGCTGCTGGTGGCGGGCCCTGAGGGGCCCTGCCGGGACGTAGCACCTCCAGCACGGCCCAACTCCTGCCCCTTGGATCCTGCCTCGACATTCTTCATCTTCTGATGACCCTGCAGCTCCTGCTCACCCTCCCGTTGGGTTGGGAGGGTGGCAGGATTTTCTGGCCAAGCTCCACAGAGTTCTCCAGCTACCTGAGTGGTTTCTTAGAGCTGATTTTCTCACAGGCTGCTAAAAAGATCCACCAAACTCTTTTAATCCAATTAATTCTTGCTTTTCTTACCGTTTTCTTTTTTTAATTTCTTTTCATTGCTGAGAACTTTGAGTCTCAACCTTTCAAACCACTCGATGTTCCTTTGAGCTCCTCAGCAGGTGGGGTCAGATGGAGCACATCTGTCTCGAGGAAAAGGATCCTCACGCATGGGTTGGCGGAGCTCATGGGAAGGGCTTCAAACCAGGCTGGAAGGGGATAAACCCAGGCTCACCAGAGATGACCCTAAGGGTGACCTTCAGTCTGCCCTCAGTTGAGGTAGGAGATGGGGATACAGGTGGCAACAAAAACACAGTTCAGTAACCATGGAAGTGGCTGGGAATGGTCAGACAGCAATTAGGACTTCTCAAAGCGGTGGCAGGATTGTTGGCCCAGCTGAGGTGCATCTACACCAACACAGGCAGCAGGAGCAATCAACAGGAGGAGCTGGAGGCCATTGTGCAGCAGGACAGGTAGGACATAGTTGCCATCACAGGAATGTGGTGGGATGGTGGCCATGACTGGAGAACTGCAAGGAGTGGCTCTGAGCTCTTCAGAGGGCCAGGCAGGGAAGGAGAGGTGGTGGAGTGGCCCTGGATGTTGGGGAGTGTTTTGATTGGGTAGAACTTGACAGATGGGATGGTTGGGTTGAGTGCTTATGGGGAAGGATTAGGGGCAAGACCAACAAGGCAGACATCCTGTTGGGAGTGTGTTACAGACCACCCAACCAGGATGAGGAGGCTGGTGAGGTTGGTTGGCAGAAGTCTCCACGTCGCCAGCCCCCGGTCTCATGGGGGACTTCAATTTACCAGACGTCTGCTGGAAATACAGCACAGCAGAGACAATCTAAGAGGTTCCTGGAGTGTGTGGAAGACAACTTCCTGACACAGCTGGTACATGAGTCTACCAGGGGAGATGCCTCGCTAGACCTAATGTTGACAAACAGGGAAGGACTGGTGGGTGAGGTGGTGGTTGGAGGCCATCTTGGGCTTAGTGACCATGAAATGATAGAATTCTCAGTTCTTGGAGAAGTAAGGAGGGGGGGTCAGTAGAAATGCTACCATGGACTTCCAGAGCATAGCCTTCAGACTGTTCAGGACACTGGTTGGGAGTGTCCCTTGGGAGACAGTCCTGAAGGGCAAAGAAGCCCAGGAAGGCTGGATGTTCTTCAAGAAGAAAGTTGTAGAGGCACAAGAGGCATCTCATCCTAAAACGAGATGTTGGGGAAGACAAGCAGGCTGGCTGAGCAGGGAGCTCTTGCAGGGGCTCAGGAACAAAAGGGGAGTCCACCACCCTTGGAAAAAGGGGCAGGCAACTGTCTTCAGTTCTGGGCACCACAGAGTAAGAAAGACATGGAGGTTGTGGAGCGTGTCCAGAGAAGAGCAACGAGGCTGGGGAGGGGTTTGGAGAGCTTGTGGTACGAGGAGACACTGAGGGAACTGGGGGTGAGGGAAAGTCTTATAGGGAGAGGTTGAGGGTGCTGGGGTTGTTTAGCCTGGAGAAGAGGAGACTCAGGGGGGACCTCATCACTCTCTTCAACTACCTGAAGGGAGGTTGTAGTCAGGTGGGGGCTGGGCTCTTTTTTCCAGGGAACCAGTGATAGGACAAGAGGGCACAGCCTGAAGCTGCTCCAGGGGAGGTTTAGGTTGGATATCAGGAAGCACTTCCTCATGGAGAGGGTGATTAGACATTGGAATGGACTGCCCAGGGAAGTGGTGGAGGCACCATCCCTGGATGTGTTCAAGGCAAGGCTGGATGTGGCACTGAGTGCCATGGTCTAGATGGTGTGGTGGTGTTGGTCATAGGCTGGACTTGATGATCTTAAAGGTCTTGTCCAGCCTTGGTAGTTCTGTGATTCTGTTTAGTCTGGAGAAGAGAAGGTTCAGGGGAGATCTTCTTGCTCTCTACAACTGCCTGAAGGGAAGTTGTAGAGAGGCTGGTGTTGGTCTCTTCTCCCAAGTAACCAGCGATAGGACAAGAAGAAACAGGTTGAAGTTGTGCCAGGGGAGGGTTCAGGGTGGATAGGAGGAAAAATGTCTTCCCTGAGAGAGTGGTGAGGCCCTGGGACAGGCCACCCAGGCGGTGGTCGAGTCACCATCCCTGGAGGTGCTCAGGAAGCATTTAGATGTGGCACTTCAGGGTATAGTTTAGTGGTTGGGGTAGCTGGGTGATGGTTGGAGTCGGTGATCTTGGAGGTCCCTTCCAACCTTCATGAGTCTATGATTAGCTGGATCCAACCCTTTGTTTTCTTTTTTATATTTGGGTTTAAACATTTTGCGTCTTTGAAGGGAAGAAAAGACATTTCCAGCTCCCTCTGCTGGGATGGGCAGGAACTCCCCGGCCTGGGGGTTTGTTTTCCCAACGCGCCCAACTCAGCAGGGAATGGCTTGAAACTGGAACTGGGGAGACTGAGGTGGGACATGAGGAAGAATGGGTGGGGGGCCCTGGGCACCTGCAGACGTGTGCACAGCCCTGCAGGGACAGCCCCTGCACACACGTGTGGTCAGACGTGTGCACCCCCAGGCTGCTGGTGTGGATCCGTGCACACACCCCCCCTGTCCCGTGAGCACGTCTGTGAGGAGGCACCAACACGTGGGTCTGTGCACAGTGACACACATGCACAGGCACAGACACACATGTGCACCTCGAGATGCACACATGTGTCCACCCATGTCCCCACACACACATGCACCTTGAGATGCACACACGTGTCCACCCATGTCCCCACACACACGCACCTTGAGATGTACACACGTCCACCCATGTCCCCACACACGTGTTCACCCATGTCCCCACACACATGTGCACCTCGAGATGCACACGTGTCCATCCACATCCCCACACACACGCACCTTGACATGTACACATGTCCACCCATGTCCCCACACACACATGTGCACCTTGAGATGCACACACGTGTCCATCCACATCCCCACACACACACCTTGAGATGTACACGTGTCCATGTCCCCACACACACGCACCTTGAGATGCACACGTGTCCACCCATGTCCCCACACACGTGCACCTCGAGATGCACACACGTGTCCACCCATGTCCCCACACACGTGCACCTCGAGATGCACACACGTGTCCACCCATGTCCCCACACACGCACCTTGAGCTGCACACGTGTCCATCCACATCCCCACACACACATGCACCTTGAGATGTACATGTGTCCATCCATGTCCCCACACACACACACCTTGAGATGCACACGTGTCCACCCATGTCCCCACACATGCTCATCCATCCCTCCCTGCCCCTGTGCACACACATGCCACGTGCAACATGCACACACCCCTGTACATATGTGAGCACTCGTGTGCTCTCCCTGAACATGTGTGCACACGAACAGACGTGCCCATGTGCACACACATCCAGACATGTACACACAGGCACTCTTTCACACACCTGCACACTCATACATGTGCACAGTCACACACCTGCACACTCACTCACACACACCTGCACATTGACAAGCACACTCACACACACCTGCACACTCACACACCCCTGGACACGTGCACAGTCACCACACAAGTACACACACCTGGACACCCACACAGACACCTGGACACTCACACAAGCTGGGAAGGGCCTGGGGACAGGGACATGCCACCAGGCCCCCTGGGCCACCCACAACCCCACCGAGGAGTCCCCATGGGTGGCACCTGTGAGGCCCCAGAGCTGCTGACAGGCCATACTGGTGGGACTGGGGGCACTGGGGCAGCACCTGGGGACATGTTTCCCTGCAGTCCCCAGAAGCTCCCTGTGCCCAGCCCCATGTCCCCCCAGCTGGTGCCACCAGCAGCAGGCAGGACTTTGGCTCACAGAGATACCTGCTTTGGGGCTTGGAACGTGGTGTCCCCAGCCTGCTGGGACAGTGACATCCCCGGGGACAGCGACCACCCCCCCCCCCCCCTTGCTCCCCAGGGATTTCTTGCCTCCCGCTCCCCCGCAGCCGGGATCAAAGGTGGGAAAGCTGGGGGATGGGGGGTGGGGGGCAGCCCTGGGCCCCCCTTCCTTGCCAGGCCCCTTTGTGAGACAAACGAGCTGGAGGTTTAATGAGAAGCCTCCAGGCTCTGAGCAGCCAAAGGCAGGAGCAGGAGGGGAGGGGGGGGCACAGGGATGCGGGGGCTCCAGCTCCCCCTGCCCCATTGCCCCCCCCCGGCAGAGGCTGCTCCTGCATTTGGACCATCACACCTGGTCACCTCCAAGGGCGACAGCCAGATGTGGCAGCACCCAGATGTGCCCTGGGATGGTGGGGGGGCCATGGGGGGGACAGGGAGCAGCCCCAGGCAGGGATGCTTGGAGCTCTCTGCCCCCCCTGGGGAGCGAGGGGGACAAGGAGAGATGGGGCAGCCATGGGATCAGAGGGGGGAAACAGGGCAGAAAGGGCCCCTGCCCCCCACCCCCCAAGAAAGCAGCAGGAGCTGGGGGGCCCTGAGCAAGTGGCCCAGAGCCCCCAGGCCCAGCAGAGGGGGCAGATGACCCCCACCCCAGAGTCCCTCCAAGCCCACCCCCAGCCCCCAGCCCGCTCAGCCCCAGCTCCCCACAAGAGTAGGGGGGTGGGGGGCAAGAGGAAGCAGCTGCACATCCCCCGTCAGGTTCCAAACAACAGGATTTATGAACAACAACAACAGGGGAGGGGGCAACATCAGCCAGGGGGGGAAGAGGGGGAACAACATCAGCCGGGGGGGGGGAAGGGGGGGAAACAAATCAGCCGGGGTGGGGGAAGGGGAACAACAGGGGCAGAACTGGGGGCCTGGGGTGGAGGGTCCGGTGACACAGGTGGGGACACTGCAGCTCGGCCACCCTGCACCACCTCCTGCTGCTGCTGCTGGGGCTCCGGGGTGACCTGCAGGCAGAGGGAGAGGGGACATCACTGGGGGCTCGGGATCACCTCCCTGGCTGGGCCTGCTTGTTCTGAATGGGGCTGGGGACAGGGATGGGGATGAGGTGCCAGGCTCAGCTCCACCATGGTCCAGAGCAGCTCGTGCCGTGCTCTAAGGACACTGGGGGCACTGGGGCCCTGCCCGGGCTGCTCTGGGGCTGAGGGGTCACAAAACTCCAGACTGGTTTGGGTTGGAGGGACCTTAAAGATCATCCAGTCCAACCCCCTGCATGGGCAGGGACACCTCCCACCAGACCAGGTTGCTCCAAGCCCCATCCAACCTGCCCTTCAACACTTCCAGGGATGGGGCAGCCACAGCTTCTCTGGGCAACCTGGTCCAGTGTCTCACCACCCTCACAGGGAAGAATTTCCTCCTCATGTCTCACCTCAACCTCCCTCTTCCATTTTGAATCCATTCCCCTCATCCCATCCCTCCTGCCCTTGTCCAAAGTCCTCCCCAGCTTTCCTGGAGCCCCTTCAGGCACTGGAAGGTGCTCTAAGGTCTCCCTGGAGCCTTCTCTTCTCCAGGCTGAACACCCCAACTCTCCCAGCCTGTCTCCAGAGCAGAGCTGCTCCAGCCCTCGGATCATCTCCGTGGCCTCCTCTGGATGGTGGCCCCGTGTGGCTTCCCCCTGTGGGGAAGCAGGGCTGGAGGGGAGGCAGCAGGGGTGACACAGACAAGGACTTCCCACCTCTCCATCTCTGGTCTCCATGGTTTTGGCCCCAATGCTCCTCTTCACACGGGCTTCTGACACAGATTTAGTGTCCTTCCTGGTCTCTAGGGGACATGGGCAGGACATGGTGGTGACCAAGAGCCTGGGGTACAGCTCCTCCAGCCTCCCACCAGTGGAGGGGCCCAGAGGGAACAGGTTGGGCTGGAAAACCCTGAACCATGGGAGATGGTGGTCCTGGGGCCATGACCAGCCTCAGGGACACAGGTGGCCTTGGGGATGTGGTTGGCTTGGGAGGCAATTAGCCTTGGGGACATGGTTGGCACTGGGGACATGAGTAGGCTTGGGGACAGGGTTGTCCTTGGGAACACAACTGGCCATGGGGACAGGGTGATGTGGTTGGTCTTAGGGACATGCTCAGCTCTGGGGACATGGCCCTGGCACACTCCTCCCCTCATCCTGGCAGAACCCCAGAGTCCTGGCTCCTTGAGAGCTGGAGGAAAACCTGCTGGTCCCTCTGCATGGGGCAGGGATGGTCGAGACAGCCCCTCCTCCCACAAAGCCCCCAGAAGCCACCCCTGCTTGTGCCACCATCTCAGTCCCCTGCCCACCTGTGGCCACGGCCTCACCTGGGATCTGCAGTTTGGAGAAGCTCTGCACGGGGCTGGTGATCCTACAGGATCCAGCTGGAGGGTTCATTAGAAGCTTCCAGACCCTGAAAAGACAAAGGCAGGAGCAGCAGCTGCCGGGGGGAAGAGGGGAGTGGGTGTAGGAAATGGGGCAGGGGAAGCCAGAGCCCTCAGACCCCCAGGATCCCCCCCACCCATCCAGCTCCTACCTCACCTGGTCACCTCCGAGGGGGACAGCCAGATGTCGCAGCACCCAGATGTGCCCTGGGATGGTGGGGGGGCCATGGGGGGGGCAGGGAGCAGCCCCAGGCAGGGATGCTTGGAGCTCTCTGCCCCCCCTGGGGAGCGAGGGGGACAAGGAGAGATGGGGCAGCCATGGGATCAGAGGGGGGAAACAGGGCAGAAAGGGCCCCTGCCCCCCACCCCCCAAGAAAGCAGCAGGAGCTGGGGGGTCCTGAGCAAGTGGCCCAGAGCCCCCAGGCCCAGCAGAGGGGGCAGGTGACCCCCACCCCAGGGTCCCTCCAAGCCCACCCCCAGCCCCCAAGCCCGCTCAGCCCCAGCTCCCCACAAGAGTAGGGGGGTGGGGGGCAAGAGGAAGCAGCTGCACATCCCCTGTCAGGTTCCAAACAACAGGATTTATGAACAACAACAACAGGGGAGGGGGCAACATCAGCTGGGGGGGGGGGGGGAAAAGGGGGAGGAAACAAAAGGAACAACAGGGGCAGAACTGGGGGCCTGGGGTGGAGGGTCTGGTGACACAGGTGGGGACACTGCAGCTCGGCCACCCTGCACCACCTCCTGCTGCTGCTGCTGGGGCTCCGGGGTGACCTGCAGGCAGAGGGAGAGGGGACATCACTGGGGGCTCGGGATCACCTCCCTGGCTGGGCCTGCTTGTTCTGAATGGGGCTGGGGACAGGGATGGGGATGAGGTGCCAGGCTCAGCTCCACCATGGTCCAGAGCAGCTCGTGCCGTGCTCTAAGGACACTGGGGGCACTGGGGCCCTGCCCAGGCTGCTCTGGGGCTGAGGGGTCACAAAACTCCAGACTGGTTTGGGTTCGAGGGACCTTAAAGATCATCCAGTCCAACCCACTGCGTGGGCAGGGACACCTCCCACCAGACCAGGTTGCTCCAAGCCCCATCCAACCTGCCCTTCAACACTTCCAGGGATGGGGCAGCCACAGCTTCTCTGGGCAACCTGTGCCAGGGTCTCACCACCCTCACAGGGAAGAATTTCCTCCTCATGTCTCACCTCAATCTCCCTCTTCCAGTTTTAATCCATTCCCCCTCATCCCATCCCTCCCTGCCCTTGTCCAAAGTCCCTCCCCAGCTTTCCTGGAGCCCCTTCAGGCACTGGAAGGTGCTCTAAGGTCTCCCTGGAGCCTTCTCTTCTCCAGGCTGAACACCCCAACTCTCCCAGCCTGTCTCCAGAGCAGAGCTGCTCCAGCCCTCGGATCATCTCCGTGGCCTCCTCTGGATGGTGGCCCCGTGTGGCTTCCCCCTGTGGGGAAGCAGGGCTGGAGGGGAGGCAGCAGGGGTGACACAGATGAGGACTTCCCACCTCTCCATCTCTGGTCTCCATGGTTTTGGCCCCAATGCTCCTCTTCACACGGGCTTCTGACACAGATTTAGTGTCCTTCCTGGTCTCTAGGGGACATGGGCAGGACATGGTGGTGACCAAGAGCCTGGGGTACAGCTCCTCCAGCCACCTGCCAGTGGAGGGGCCAGAGGGAACAGGTTGGGCTGGAAAACCCTGAACCATGGGAGATGGTGGCCCTGGGGACATGACCAGCCTCAGGGACACAGGTGGCCTTGGGGATGTGGTTGGCTTTGGAGGCAATTAGCCTTGGGGACATGGTTGGCACTGGGGACATGAGTAGGCTTGGGGACAGGGTTGTCCTTGGGAACACAACTGGCCATGGGGACAGGGTGATGTGGTTGGTCTTAGGGACATGCTCAGCTCTGGGGACATGGCCCTGGCACACTCCTCCCCTCATCCTGGCAGAACCCCAGAGTCCTGGCTCCTTGAGAGCTGGAGGAAAACCTGCTGGTCCCTCTGCATGGGGCAGGGATGGTCGAGACAGCCCCTCCTCCCACAGAGCCCCCAGAAGCCACCCCTGCTTGTGCCACCACCTCAGTCCCCTGCCCACCTGTGGCCACGGCCTCACCTGGGATCTGCAGTTTGGAGAAGCTCTGCACAGGGCTGGTGATCCTACAGGATCCAACTGGAGGGTTCATTAGAAGCTTCCAGACCCTGAGAAGACAAAGGCAGGAGCAGCACCTGCCAGGGGGGAGGGTGGGTGTAGGAAATGGGGCAGGGGAAGCCAGAGCCCTCAGACCCCCAGGATCCCCCCCCACCCATCCAGCTCCTACCTCACCTGGTCACCTCCGAGGGGGACAGCCAGATGTGGCAGCCCCCAGATGTGCCCTGGGATGGCTGGGGGGGAGCCTCATAGGGGTGGCCATGGGGGGGCAGGGAGCACCCCCCCAGGCAGGGATGCTTGGAGCTCCCCCCCCACCCAGGTGAAGCGAGGGGGACAAGGAGAGGGGGGGGTAGGGAAATGCCCCCTCCCAAAAAGTAGTGGGGGGGGGGGAACAACCACAACCACAGAGGGGCAACCAAAACAACAGGGCCAGAACTGGGGGCCTGGGAAGGAGGGTACAATGGGGTGGGGGGAGCTGGGACCCTGGGAAGGGATGACAACAATGGGGGGACACAGCCAGGGCCTGAGGGTGACTTTTGGGGTTCAACAAGGACCTGAGGCTGAAGAGAAGAATCCCAGAGCAAGAAAAAGAGGTTGGGCACCGGGAGGGCTCCTGGTGGTGGAGCCATCAGCACAAGAGCTTCCAGGGCTGGGGGCAGGTCCCAGGGTGGGCGCTGCTGCAGGATGAGGGCCCTCTGGAGGTCCTCCTGCTGCTGCTCCTCCAGGCCGGGGCTCTCGAGGGACCTGCCAGGGGTGGAAAGCAGAGGGTAGGGGACGAGGCAGCTCCTGGGAACAGCAGCAAACCCGGGTCCCCTCCCGAGGGCAATGCCAGCCCCCTCCTCCTTTCTGCCCCATCTCCGGGCACCCACCACCCTTCCCGAGGCTGCAGCAAACCCCAAAGAGCCTCTTCCACCAGCACCAAACCTTCCCAGTTCAGGTATTTGTCCCTTCCCTGAACTGGAATGGGGCTGGCACAGCACCAGTTGGCAGGGACCCCATCGTGCTGCGGGGAGAGGGGTTCCCAGGGGGAAAGAGGGGTTCCCAGGGCAGGGGGGGGCAGGGAAGAGGGGCTCCCCAAGGGCACAGGGCTCACCTGGGATGAGTGAAGGCCGCACAGATCTCCCGTTGCTGCTGGGGGGCTGGGCAATGCAGCTCTGGAGCCCCTCCGGGGAGGGGGATGTGGGCCTGTGAAGCAGAAATGGGGCCGTGTTCACCCCCTGGAGGTCCCCATCGTCCCCAGAGGTCACCGGCCAGGGGGGCAGGGGCTGCTTCACCTCTGCACTCGCCTCAGCTTCACCACCGGGACCCTGGAGCCGGCGGCGGGCTTGGGGATGGAGGAACCTCTCCTGGCAACCAGCGGGACCCAGGAGCTGCAGGGAGGGAAAGAGGGTGAGTGCCCAGGCTGGATCCTCCCCCTCGGCTCTCCCAAGGCTTGGAGACAACTGGGCCAACACAGAATCCCCAAGGCTGGAAAAGACCTTTCAGGTCCTCCAGTCCAGCCTATGACCCAGCACCACCACATCAGCCAGACCGTGGCACTCGGTGCCACCTCCAGCCTTTCCTTGGACACCTCCAGGGATGGTGCCTCCCCCACTTCCCTGGCAAGTCCATTCCCCCAAGGATCGCCCCGCAGAGCAGGAGCCTGCAGGGGGGATCCCCAAAGCCCATCCCGGGCAGCACTGACCTGGGCAGGACGGGGCTGTCCTGCTTCTCCGGGAGGCTCCGGCCGTTCTCCCAGCCCGGCAATGGGGGCGGGCTGGAGGCAGCGGGCGGAGCGGAATCGTCCTCCCCGCAGATCTCGTAGGTGCGGTTCAGGACGCGGGGGGGCAGGTCCGGGGCAGGGCAGCCGTTCTGGGCGGCCGCCGTGGCCACGAGCACCGGGTCCTTGGGGAGCGTGGGCGGGCAGGGCCTGGGGGAACAGCAGGATGGTGCTGGGGAGAGAGGGGGGCGCTGGGCTGCTGCTGCCAGGCAGGGGCTGCCCGGGCTCTGCCTCGCCTCCAGAGGCTCTGCCGCTTTGCCGCTTCCCTGCCGGCCTTGCCGGGGAAGGCGGGGAGTAGCCGCTTGGCAAGTTCCCTGGGGGATCTCAAATGTCCTCCTCCTCTTCCTCAGGCTGACGGGCACCGGGGTGGAGCTGGAGAGCGGGGCAGCGCTGGGCACAGGGACACCAGGCACACCAGGCACCGGGACACACAGCGCTGCTGAAGGAGCAGAGACACAGAGTCACCCCCGAGCCCGGGGCACCCCCCGTCCCAGCCCTGCAGAGGTCTGCCCTTTGCCAGCCCCTCTTGCCATCCGACCCAGTCCAGCCCAGCACCAATCCTGCACCTTTGCCAGCCTCAAGGCCCCCCTGGGCTGCTCCCCAAGCAGCTGCCCCGTGGCCACAGCGGCTCCGTGCCCAGAGGGGGGGTCTGCAGAGCCCACAGCTCCGCTCTCAGGACCCTGCCTTGGCGGCACTGAGGATGAGGAGGGAGAGCTCGGCCCTGGCCAGGCACCGGCTGCCAGCTGCGAGGGCAAGTGTGCCACGGAGGAGGCAAGAGGAGCAGGAAAAAACAAGGCCGAGAACCACTGCCTTGCTCTCCGGAGCAGGACTGGCCCCACGGTGGGGCTGACGGGCACACACACACACAGCTCCCCCAGCCAGGGGCTGCTGGGGGCTCCTGCCGTGCCCCGGCCCCCATCCCTCCTCCAGGGAGGCCGGGGCTGCTCCGGGAGCCACCTCGGGAGAAACTCAGCTCTGCCCCCAAGCCCAGCTCCTCCAGCGCACACCGAGACAAAGCAGAGGGGACAGCACCGACTGGCCCCAACCCTCACCCGCACAGCCCGGGCTGGCCCCGCTGAGCTCCGCGGCGCTGCTGGGAGACACGCCAGTTTGCTTCAGCCTCCCAGCAGCCTCCTGACGGACCAGGCGCTCCAGCTCCTCCACCTCGGTGGCCATGGCAGGGCTGAGCAGGTCGGCAGCCCTCAGGAGGGAGCACTGCTTCTGGACGAGGCCCAGGAGGCTGCCGAGGAGCCTGGAAGGGACACACACAGACCAGCAGCCACTTAGCAGGTCAGCTGGAGCCAGGGTCACCAGGATCAGAGGCTCAGCACCACCAGCAGCACCTCCGAGACACCTCCTCAGGAGAGACAGAGCCTGTTGGCAGCTCTTGCTGCAGAACCTGGGCAGCCAGGTGTTGCCCTCTTGCTTCCAAGGGACCAACCACCATCCACAGCCTTTCTGCCAGGCTTCAGACACTCGTTAGCTCAGCTCCAGGCACACCTCAAGGCCGGGCTCCCCCCAGAGACCTTTCTGCAGAGCTTCATCCCTCCAAGATGCTCGGGGCAGAGGCAGCAGCAGATGGTGCCACGGGAGCACTGCCAGGGCAGGCTCCAGGGGAGCCAGGCTGGGGGGAAAGCCTTGGCAGAGTGCCCTTCAGGACCAACAACGCTGGTTGTTTGGGCTCCCTGGGAGCCAAACCCCTGATTTGCCAGGGCAGGCAGTCATCTGCAGGCACAGGCCTGGTCCCACCTCCCCGTCCAGACTCCTGGAGCCGGGGGACACCAGGAGGTCACCCCACGCTCTGTGTCCCCCCCATCCTCACCTGGGCAGCCCCTCCGGGCTGGAGATGAGGGGAGGTGGCAGCACCAGCACCCGCTCCTCTGCGTCCTCATAGGCACGGAGCTTGGCCCGCAGATCGGCCACCTGCGAGGGAGAGGCACCTGCTCAGAGGGATTCCCGACCCCCAGGAGATCAGGGGTCCCCAGCAAAGCCCGGCCCAAGGCAGATCCCCCCCTCCCCACCAGCAGCTCACCTCTGCCTTCAGCTGCTCGCAGCCCACAGCGTATTTGCAGCTGTGGCAGTCGGAGCTGAGCACGTTGCTCTTCAGCTGCAGAGACAGAGCAGAGGTTCAAGCAGCACTGGGGGAGCACGTGTCTCTCCCCCAACACTGAGCACAGCACGACTCGGCCTCCTCCTGGGACCCCAGAGAGCCCCGGGGTGGCTGCAGGGGACACCAGCTGTGCTCAGGGACCTGCTGCCACAGTCAGGAGCCTTTCTGGGCTCCGTTGTGCCAGGGGAGGTTTAGATGGGATCTTGGGAAGAAGTTCTTCCTGGCAAGGGTTGTCAGGCCCTGTGCCCGGCTGCCCAGGGCAGTGGTGGGATCTTGGGAAGAAGTTCTTTCCCAGGAGGGTGGGGAAGCACTGGAACAGGTTGCCCAGAGAGATGGAGGAGGCCCCATCCCTGAAGACATTCAAGGTCAAGCTTGATGGGGCTCTGAGCAACCTGATGCAGCTCAAGAGGCCCCTGCTCCCTGCTGGGGCTTGGGCTGGGTGACCTCCAAAGGTCCCCTCCAACTGCACCCATGCTACGATTCGACCCATGGCTTCCCTGAAGAACATGCACCAGGCCCCTTCCCAGCAGCTCCCAAACACACAGATCCCTGCTGTGACATGAGCCTCACCGACAGCTTGATCTCCTTGGCCCGGCTGGCGTACTTCAGGGTGTTGTAGGTGTCCTCGTGGGCCAGCCCTGAGGGGCTGACGGCGGCGATCACGACGGTGCGGCAGTTGCCGCCGATGGAATCCTTCAGCAGGCGGGTGAGCTTGCTGTCCCGGTATGGGATGTGGGTCTTCTTGCTCTGCAGCAAGAGATCGAGGGGCTGCTCAGCTTCTGGCCCTCGGGCTCAGCTCCCAGGCCCAGGGGGCAGCAAGAAGAGCGTGGCCAGCAGGATGAGGAGGTTTCTACTCTGCCCTGCTGAGGCCCCAGCTGGAGAACAGGCTCCAGTTTGGGGCTGCCCAGTTCCAGGAGAACAGGACAGCACTCGCCCTCACCCACCCCGCAGACCAGAGCCCCTTGGGACCACCCCAGCAGGGTCACCTTGCCATCAGCCAGGGCATTGATGACATTGATGAGGGCCAGCAGGGAGCGGTTGATGTTGGCCCCCTCCCGCAGCCGCTCCCCGTTGGTGTTGGCCACCGAAGCTCGCTCCGAGCCTGCCAGGTCAACCAAGCTCAGCTTGGCCACTTGCACATCCTGAGCAAAGCCACCAGCAAGGTCCTGCTGCTTCACGTAGACCTGTGAGGACAGAGATGGCTGAGGATGCAGCTTGGGAAGGCATGTGGGGCAGCTGGTGGGAGCCAGCAGCACCCGCTCCACCACCACTGGGATTTTCCCTGTGGCACAGCAGGAAGCCTGCGATGCCCAGCAGGAGCCCCTGCTCCCCAGCCCCCTTTCCAGCCCAGACCCCTAGGACACCCCAAGCACCAGCCCTCACCTGGAAGATGGCGTGGGAGCGGGAGGAGGTGGCGTTGGCATCGGTGGGATGCTGCGTCCGGTTCTTGTTGCCGCGGGCCAACATCTCCAGGAGCTGCTCTGCCGAGGTGGGCTGGGGGGGGAGGAGCAGAGGGGGCTGGTACCAGCACAGCCCCTGGGCAGGCACCGGGACAGCCCCACCCTGAGCAGCCACCGCGGCTCCGCCTGGGGCACCCGCAGCTCTGCCAGGCTCCTTTCAGCTCGGGGAGGTGTTTGCTGCCAGGCAGGAGCCCCCCAGATGGCACCTTCGTGGCTTCGAATCGTGGAAGGGCTTTGGTTGGAAAAGGCCTTAAAGCTCAGCCAGTCCAACCATGGCCTGCCAAGGCCACCACTGACCCATGTCCCTCAGCACCACATCTCCACGGCTTGGAAACCCCTCCAGGGATGGGGACTCCAGCCCTGCCCTGGGCAGCCTGGGCCAGGGCCTGACAACCCTTGCCAGGAAGAAACTCTTCCCAAGATCCAACCTCAACCTCCCCTGGCACAACTTGAGGCCGGTTCCTCTTGTCCTGCCACTTGTTCCTGGGGAGCAGAGACCGACCCCCCCTGGCTCCAACCTCCTCTCAGGCAGTTGCAGAGCCAGAAGGTCTCCCCTCAGCCTCCTTGTCTCCAGGCTCAACACCCCCAGCTCCCTCAGCTGCTCCTCCTCACACTTGTGCTCCAGCCCCTTCCCCAGCTCCCTTGCCCTTCCCTGGACACGCTCCAGCCCCTCCATGTCCTTCTTGTCCTGAGGGGCCCAGAACTGACCCCAGGATTCCAGCTGTGGCCCCACCAGTGCCAGCACAGGGGACAATCCCTGCCCTGCTCCTGCTGGCCACACAAGCCAGGATGCTGGTGGCCTTCATACCCCCCCATGCCCCCCAGCACCCGCTTCCAGACCTGCTGCAGGCACAGCCTTGCCCAGCCCTTGTGCCCGTTTTTATACCCACCTGGTGGAGGGAGAGACCCTGAACCACGACTCCTTTCTCAGGGTCCTCCCGGATGGCCAGAGGGCCCTTGGGCTCCAGCAGGTCATGAATCTGTTCATTGTAGACCTGGAGCAGGGAACTCCATGTCAGGCTGAGGTTTGGCTCCCCGGCAGTGAGCAGAGAGAGGAGCTTTGCACCCCAGTGTCACACACAGCCTGGTGTCCCCCAGCCCCACCTCCGGGACCCCGTTACCCCAGGAGCAGCTGGCGCTGCTCTGAATGCTGAGGACAGCACAGGGGGCTTCAGCAGCAGGTCACTGCCCCAGCCCCACTGCTCCATGGGCCATGGTGAGGAAGAGGAACTTCCCTGACTCCAGATGGGAGAAACCAGCAGCTCCAGTTCACCAGACTGGGTTGGCCTGCCTCCAGCCGGGCTCTGCCTGGGCTGGGGACACCAGGCACAGCTGGCAGCACAACAGGTACCCCGAGGGTGGCACTCCAGGGGCTGCAGCAACTCCAAACCTCAGTGACAGTGACCCCAAGGCAGGAGGGGACACAGCTTGGCCGCAGCGGTACCTCCTGGTAGGAGACCAGGACCTCACAGCTCTTCTCCCCCTTCCTGGCCTCGATCCTCTGGTACAGCTCCACCATGGTGAGGTACATGATGCCGGGGCTCTTCTCCGAGCCCAGCATGGTGTAGGTTTTCCCTGCTCCTGTGGCGCCGTAGGCAAACACTGGGAGGAGAGAGGAGGGGTGGTTCAAAGAACCGGTCAGGAAGGGCAGCAGCGTCACGTCTGCTCCTGCTGGAGAGGAGACAGCAGAGCTTCCCGCAGCAGCCCCTGCAGCAGGGTCACTCCCAGCCTTGGGGGAGACAAGGCAAAGCTCATGACCCTCCCTGCTGCCTGCACTGCCCTTCACTGACACTTCCCCCCCTCCTTTCAGCCTCTAATTTAGCAGAGCCAGAACAAGGCCACAAACCATCGCCCACTTGGAGGCCATGCTCAAGTCCCCCCTGAACCTCCCCTTCAACAAGCTGAGGAGCCTGTTCCCCCATCTCTCACCAGAAGGTGTTTTCCTTCCACACCTTGCAATTCCTCCCCTTTTCCACCCCAAGCTTTCTATACCCTCTTTGAAGCACCCCTGGCTGGGAGGGACCTGGAGTAATCACCCAGCCCAGGCTCTTGTGGGAAAGGGAGCCCAGATGAGATGCTCTCCTCCAGTGGCATCTCGGCCACCACCAGCCATGGGGACTCGGCCTTGTCCCCAGGGAGGTTGTTTTCACTCTACAACATGTCTCCCTGTGGCTCTTCAACCACCTAAAGGGGCTGATAAGTTGGAGAAGGACTTTGGACCAGGGCCTGCAGTGACAGGACAAGGGGAAACAGTTTCCAACGGACTGAGGGCAGGGTTAGATGGGACATCAGGGAGAAATGAGGCTGGTGAGACCCTGGAACAGGTTGCCCAGAGAAGCTGTGGCTGCCCCATCCCTGGAAGTGTCCAAGGGCAGGTTGGATGGGGCTTGGAGCAACCTGGTCTGGTGGCTGGTGTCCCTGCTCATGCAGGGGTGGGACTGGATGAGCTTCAAGGTCCCTCCCAACCCAAACCAGACTGTGGTGCTAGAAAAATGCTTCTTGTTTTGCTTCCCCTCCCTTCTCTGCCCAGACGAGACATTTCCACACCAGGCTCATCCCCATGCTGACCACCCCTGCAATCACCACAGCTTGGTGCCACCAAGGTCAAGGCCACATGTTGCTGTGTTGCTGTTGTGTCCCCCCCTGCCCAACTGCCTGGAGGCTTCCAAAAGAAATCCAGGGCTCCTGTGATCCCAGCCAGGCCAGGAGCAGATGGGACAGGAGCCCCCCAGGGAGCGAAGGCGTTTGCTGGGTCTTACCGGAGCAGTTGCAGCCCCTGAGGACACTGTCCAGGAGCCCGAGGGTGGTGTGCTGGAACACCTCCTCCTGCGTGGCCCCCTCCCCGAAAACCCGGTCGAAAACAAACTTCACGGCCTTGTCCCGGTGCTTAGGCCCGCGGGGGGGCTGCAGGCTGCCGGGGGGGCCGCCGGGCTCCTCGGGGTTGAAGACAAGGACCTGCTGGTCCAGGAGGTGCAGGAGGGGGGGCCCGGCCCGATCCCGCTCGCAGCGGGCGGGGGGCCGCACGCGCACCACAACGGTCACGGTGCCCTCCTCGGGGGAGGGGCTGGGGGCCATGGGGGCGGTGGGAGCTGGGGGGGGGCACGAGGCTGCGGGGGACATGGGAGTGCCGGGGGGGGGGGGGGGGGGTGTGAACGGGGGATGGAGGGGCGGGGAGCGGGGGAACGGGGGATGCCGGGGCGGGGAGCGGGGGAACGGGGGATGGCGGGGAGGGGGAACGGGGGAACGGGGGATGGCGGGCGGGGGAACGGGGGATGCGAGGCGGGGAACGGGAGATGCCGAGGCGGGGAACGGGAGATGCCGAGGCGGGGAACGGGAGATGCCGAGGCGGGGAACGGGAGATGCCGAGGCGGGGAACGGGAGATGCCGAGGCGGGGAACGGGAGATGCCGAGGCGGGGAACGGGAGATGCCGAGGCGGGGAACGGGAGAACGGGGGATACCGCTGGAGAACACAGCTCTGGGCTCAATCGTCCCGGAACCTCAAGCGCTCTGGGGGGGTGGGAATGGGTCAGCCGGGGGCAGTGAAGGGGGGGCCTGAGGCTGGGCTTGGCCTCCCACCCCCCGTTGCCCTCAGAGCCGCCCTTGGAACCTTCCTCGGCCCCACAAACCCTTCAGCGCCCCCAACGACCCTACAGCCCTTTTAGCCCCACAGCCCCCTCCGACACTCCTGCCTCCCCGCAGCCACCCCGACGACCACCCTTCGGGCCCCCACACAGCCTGATCCCCTCCTCTTCACACCCCCGATACCCCCCACAGACCCCCCCACTCGCCAGACTCTCCCCAGACCCCGATCGCCTCCCCGGGCCCGCATTCCTCCCGCCTCCGGACCCCCACAGCGGCTCCCCCCGAGCACCACAACTCTCTCCCACCACCCGGACCCCTTCCCACACCCTCCATTCCCCCCTACGCTCCACCCCACAACACTAGATCCGCGCCACCCGCCCAAAGCCCCACTCACCGCTACCAACGCCGCTCGCGCTTTAAACGGTCCCTCCGGCCCCGCCCCCGTTCCTGATTGGCCGCTCGCGCTCTCGCCCCGCCCCCTCGGCTCCCGGGCCTCGCCCCGCGCGGTGGCCCATGGGAGCTGTAGTCCCCTCGTGCTCGGCGCCGGCCGCCATGTTTGTTCCCTGGCCCGTCCCATCCCCGCCGTGGCCACCGCGCCGGGCGGGTCCTGCGGGCCGGGAACCGGCGGCCCAAGCGCTGCCCAGCGGAGAGAGCCCAGCCAAGGGCGCCGGGGACGCGGACGGGCCCGGGGTCCGCCCCGCTGACAGCCCGGGTGGTGGCTGCAGCCACCGCAGGCCTTAATGGCGGCCTTCTCCTCACAGCTCAGGGCTGACAGCCCCGGCCCTAACGGGCCCCCGCTGCCTCCTCCGCGTTAATTAGTACTGAGAAACGAGCTCCAGGTACCCAGAGGGGTCTGGGGGTGACTGCCACCCCACCCCTGCGTCCCGTCCCCAGGGCCACCCGGACGTCCCCAATGGCTCCTGTCCCCCGGCCCTGCTGCAGCCGCTCAGGAGGTGGCCGGTGGCCCCAGGCACCCGCTGTCACCTCTAATTGGGACACGGCCTGCCCGTGACGAGGCAGCGGTGACGGGTGCGTGTGCCGGAGGGTCCCCGTGGCTCTGCCTGGCTTGACTGTGTCCCCCCTCCCTGCATGTCCCTGAGGGGAGACCCCCCCATGGGGACCTCTGAGCTGTAGGGATGGGGACATGGCAGTGGTGGCACCCCCAGCGTCCCCACTGGAGGTGGCAGAGAGGTCACCAGCGCTTGGGGACAGGAGACCCACTGCTGGCACCCCCCAGCAGGGCTGATTTGTGAAGCCAAGCAGGGTCGGCCAAGGCAAGAGGACCCTTTCCCTGGGGTGGGGGACACTGGCTCTGCCCCAGGTGGGGACACAGACGGAGACGGGGAGAGGTGACAGCTCTGCTTTACCGTGGGGTCACCCGCGTGGGCACCCCCAGCACAGCCCCCCAGCACGGGGGAGACAGCACCCGAATCAACACCCGCCGGCGAGGAACCCCTGGCGTCGCCCCGGGGTGGGGGGCAGCGGGGAGCCAGGGCATGGGGTGCAGGGGGGCAGCACGGGGGGTGGGGGACAGCCCCCTGTGGACCCCCAGCCCCAAACTGGCAGCTGTGGAGGGAGCTAATGGGAAAGGGGGAGTTGGAGCACCATAGGTGGCCTGGACCAGCGTGGGAGTTGTTGTGGGGCTGGGTGGTCACTGGGGATGCCATGGGGGGATGTTGTGGGGCTGGGAGGTCACTGGGGAGCTGAAGCATGGCAGAGGGATCCTGTGGGGCTGGGTGGTCATTGGAGGACACTGTGGGGGATGCCGTGGGGCTGGGGGGCCATGGGGTGATGCTGTGGGGCTGGACATCTGCAGAGGGATGCTGTGGGGCCAAACCATGGCAGAGAGGGGTGCTGTGGGGCTGGACAGTCACTGGGAGATGCCGTGGGGCTGGGGGGCCATGGGGCAGCGCCGTGGGGCTGGAGGGCTGTGGGGTGATGCCGTGGGGCTGGGGGGCCGTGGGGTGATGCCGTGGGGCTGGAGGGCTGTGGGGTGATGCCGTGGGGCTGGAGGACCATGGGGTGATGCCATGTGGCTGGAGGGCTGTGGGGTGATGCCGTGGGGCTCGGGGGCCATGGGGCAACACCATGGGGCTGAGGGGCCGTGGGGTGATGCCGTGGGGCTGTGGGGCCATGGGGCAACACCATGGGGCTGAGGGGCCGTGGGGTGATGCCGTGGGGCTGTGGGGCCGTGGGGTGGCGCCGTGGGTCCAGGCTCAGTCCCAGTAGATGATGAAGCCCGAGAAGGTGCTGTACTTGTTGTTGTTGCCACCGTGGGCCTTGCCCCCGTCCAGCTTGATGAAGACCTCGTCCCCCGCGTCCAGGTGCAGGATGACGCTGTTGCTGGCGTAGTCGTAGTTCTGGTCTGCGTCCTGCGCGATGGCGCTGGCCCGGACCTGGCAGGGGACACCGCGTCACCCGGGCCGGCCCCCAGGGCTCAGGGAACAGCCCGGCCCTCGGATCCCATGGGACATCCCAGCTCCCCCGCAGGCAGGGAGACGGCCACCAGCGTGGGCAGCGTGGGGTGACCCGGGGGAAGTGGCTCCTGGATGGAGGTGGCTGAGGAGCATCACCCAGAGCCAAGCCCGGACCAGGCAGGCTCAGGTGTGGGACCCCAGCTTGGAGGTGGGACCATGGCTCTGGTCTCAAATATGGGACCATGGCTTGGAAGTGGGATGATGGCTCTGGGTTCAGGTGTGGGACCATAGCTTGGACCACGGGACCACGACTCAAGAGTTTGGATGCAGGACCATGGTCAGATATGAAACCTCATCCCTGGATCAGGATGTAGAAGCATGGTCAGATATGGGACCTCATCCCTGGATCAGGATGTAGAAGCATGGTCAGATATGGGACCTCATCTCTGGATTGGGATGTAGAAGCATGGTCAGATATGGGACCTCATCCCTGGATTGGGATGTAGAAGCATGGTCAGATATGGGACCTCATCCCTGGATTGGGATGTAGAAGCATGGTCAGATATGGGACCTCATCTCTGGATTGGGATGTAGAAGCATGGTCAGATACGGGACCTCATCTCTGAACTGGGATGTAGAAGCATGGTCAGATATGGGACCTCATCTCTGGATTCAGATGCAGGACCCTGGCTCACACATGGGACCTCGGCTCCGGATTGGGCTGCAGGACCCCGGCTCAGCACCAGGATCCATCTCCCAGCCCAGCCCTGAACCAACTGGATGAACCCGGCGCATCCCCCACATCTTCCCACGAGCTTCCCGGGGGCCAGGAGTGCCCGGGGTCTGCCCCGCTGAGACAAACGAGCTGGAGGTTTAATGAGAAGCCTCCAGGCTCTGAGCAGCCAAAGGCAGGAGCAGGAGGGGAGGGGGGGGGCACAGGGATGCGGGGGCTCCAGCTCCCCCTGCCCCATTGCCCCCCCCGGCAGAGGCTGCTCCTGCATTTGGACCATCACACCTGGTCACCTCCAAGGGGGACAGCCAGATGTGGCAGCCGCCAGATGTGCCCTGGGATGGTGGGGGGGCCATGGGGGGGGACAGGGAGCAGCCCCAGGCAGGGATGCTTGGAGCTCTCTGCCCCCCCTGGGGAGCGAGGGGGACAAGGAGAGATGGGGCAGCCATGGGATCAGAGGGGGGAAACAGGGCAGAAATGGCCCCTGCCCCCCACCCCAAGAAAGCAGCAGGAGCTGGGGGGTCCTGAGCAAGTGGCCCAGAGCCCCCAGGCCCAGCAGAGGGGGCAGATGACCCCCACCCCAGAGTCCCCCAGCCCCCAGCCTGCTCAGCCCCAGCTCCCCACAAGAGTACGGGGGTGGGGGGCAAGAGGAAGCAGCTGCACATCCCCCGTCAGGTTCCAAACAACAGGATTTATGAACAACAACAACAACAGGGGAGGGGGCAACATCAGCTGGGGGGGAAGGGGGGGAACAACATCAGCCGGGGGGGGAAGGGGAGGTGATTTTAGCTTATCAGGGTCTGCCGACAGGTCCGCACGTGGCGCTCACCCCTCACAGAGGAGCCGTGAGCTTCGGCACTGACTTTTCGGGTGAGACACTTGCTCAGTGCTCACTAGTGTTGCCAAGAACAGCAGCCAATCCCCAATTAGAATTTACGAATACAGAGTTTATTGAGGGGAAAAATAAAACAATTTGGGGCAGGAGGTTCAAAAAAGGTAATTTAAACACATAGGAACTGTGAAATAATCTTTTAAACACCACATACCAAGAACTTACATGTGCCTTAATACTTACATATAGGTACACCTTATTTACACACCCAGATTAATTATCTATGAGGGGAGGAGGAAGGAAGGATCTGCCCGACACTTGTCCCGTAGAGGGTCGCGGTTTGTGTGCAGGTAAGTGAGACAGGGACACCTTAGGGAGAGAATTACGCCCAAAATACAATTCCTTCCTTTGTTCCTGAGATGCTCTAGCTACTGAAACGACAATTTCGGAGCTTCCAAACCCCCTTGCTTTCTAACACTCCTCACTGAAGTGGGAGGCTGGGTGCGGCTGGGTAAGGATTCCCAGATGAAGACCCAATCACAACAAACGAGCTGTTATTAGGCAGGCATTCTTTATTGCAGCGCTGGGCAGCACTGGGGATTCTCCACCAGAAGTGCTCCGACCAGTCACTGAAACACCCCAACTAAGAGACACCAAAACCGTGCATATTCAGTTTCATGTCTATGAGTTCCCAGAATTCCTTTACATAGTCATTTTATTTCCTGGAATTGGCTATCTTTGGAATTACGCATGCTTGAGAGCCTCCTGGGGTCTTTGTTGATTCTAGTCCTTTGTCATCTTTGTCCAGTCTCCCATCCTGGTCCTGTCTCCAGTCTCCCGCTGGTAGATTGCCCAGGTGGGTCAGAGTCCACAGGAGTGTTGGCTGCAGGTGCCACAGGGTCTTGGAAGACTTGATGTTATCACACCCTACAGGATGCTTGGCAGAGTTGACTGATAGTTTCACAAAGCACCTTGGTTTAAAAGCAACCCTCTTAGTATAGCAAAGTCACTGTTTTAGTAAACTTTTATTAGGCTGTATTTCTGTTGAATTTACTAACGAATGTCCTACGATGTATCAGTACTTATAGAGTAGCTGCGGGTGACTTCCCTGCAACCCGGTCTTAGAACCACGGGTGGCACGAAGAAGTCTCAGCGTCCGTGCTCAAGCGGCGGGCAGGGACCTCGGACAAGCTGGCGGGCAGGGACCTCGGGCAAGCTGGCGGGACGGCGGCGGCAGCTTCAGCAAAGCGCCGAAAAGCAAGCAGCAGCAGCAGCAGCAGCTCCAGTGTCCCTGCAAAAGCGCGCCCAAAAGCAGCGCGCACGCCGTCTCGTTTTAGGTCTCCTTGGCTCCCGATTGGCCGGTTTCCTGTTCCTGGGCTTCTCAGCCAATCAGACGGGGACGTTTTCCCGCCACTGCAGACTCGCAGTTTGCAACATTTGTTGCCGTTTTCCCGCCACTGCTCCTCTCCAGCAGCAGCCACCCCCTCAGGGCGTCCCAGTTGTTGTTTTCTGGCGGAGGAGGCAGGAGGGGGGTAGAGGGCCACGCGGAGCAGCCATCTTACAGCCAGTTATGACTGCGGACCTGAAGGGCATCTCGTGTGCGTGTGAGGAAATACCTGCTCAGCCCCAGCTCCCCACAAGAGTAGGGGGGTGGGGGGCAAGAGAAAGCAACTGAACATCCCCCGTCAGGTTCCAAACAACAGGATTTATGAACAACAACAACAGGGGAGGGGGACAACATCAGCCAGGGGGGGAAGGGGGGGGAACAACATCAGCTGGGGGGGGGAAGGGGGTGGGAGAACAACAGGGGCAGAACTGGGGGCCTGGGGTGGAGGGTCCGGTGACACAGGTGGGGACACTGCAGCTCGGCCACCCTGCACCACCTCCTGCTGCTGCTGCTGGGGCTCCGGGGTGACCTGCAGGCAGAGGGAGAGGGGACATCACTGGGGGCTCGGGATCACCTCCCTGGCTGGGCCTGCTTGTTCTGAATGGGGCTGGGGACAGGGATGGGGATGAGGTGCCAGGCTCAGCTCCACCATGGTCCAGAGCAGCTCGTGCCGTGCTCTAAGGACACTGGGGGCACTGGGGCCCTGCCCGGGCTGCTCTGGGGCTGAGGGGTCACAAAACTCCAGACTGGTTTGGGTTGGAGGGACCTTAAAGATCATCCAGTCCAACCCCCTGCATGGGCAGGGACACCTCCCACCAGACCAGGTTGCTCCAAGCCCCATCCAACCTGCCCTTCAACACTTCCAGGGATGGGGCAGCCACAGCTTCTCTGGGCAACCTGTTCCAGGGTCTCACCACCCTCACAGGGAAGAATTTCCTCCTCATGTCTCACCTCAATCTCCCTCTTCCAGTTTTAATCCATTCCCCTTGTCCTCTCACTCCTGCCCTTGTCCAATGTCCTTCCCCAGCTTTCCTGGAGCCCTTCAGGCACTGGAAGGTGCTCTAAGGTCTCCCTGGAGCCTTCTCTTCTCCAGGCTGAACACCCCAACTCTCCCAGCCTGTCTCCAGAGCAGAGCTGCTCCAGCCCCCCGGATCATCTCCGTGGCCTCCTCTGGATGGTGGCCCCGTGTGGCTTCCCCCTGTGGGGAAGCAGGGCTGGAGGGGAGGCAGCAGGGGTGACACAGATGAGGACTTCCCACCTCTCCATCTCTGGTCTCCATGGTTTTGGCTCCAATGCTCCTCTTCACACAGGCTTCTGACACAGATTTAGTGTCCTTCCTGGTCTCTAGGGGACATGGGCAGGACATGGTGGTGACCAAGAGCCTGGGGTACAGCTCCTCCAGCCACCTGCCAGTGGAGGGGCCAGAGGGAACAGGTTGGGCTGGAAAACCCTGAACCATGGGAGATGGTGGCCCTGGGGCCATGACCAGCCTCAGGGACACAGGTGGCCTTGGGGATGTGGTTGGCTTGGGAGGCAATTAGCCTTGGGGACATGAGTAGGCTTGGGGACAGGGTTGTCCTTGGGAACACAACTGGCCATGGGGACATGGTGATGTGGTTGGTCTTAGGGACATGCTCAGCTCTGGGGACATGGCCCTGGCACACTCCTCCCCCCATCCTGGCAGAACCCCAGAGTCCTGGCTCCTTGAGAGCTGGAGGAAAACCTGCTGGTCCCTCTGCATGGGGCAGGGATGGTCGAGACAGCCCCTCCTCCCACAGAGCCCCCAGAAGCCACCCCTGCTTGTGCCACCACCTCAGTCCCCTGCCCACCTGTGGCCACGGCCTCACCTGG